>CM044018.1:24612443-25212443 GCA_024085815.1 Flaveria linearis
AGTGACTCCAGTGTTATGATGAGAACCTTGAACGACTCAAAAGTTTCTGACTTAGCTTTCGGAAACATCACCCAGGAGAATCGTGAATAGTCATATGTGACTACAAAGCAGTACCAATCTCCGACGATACTCTTCGTGCTGACAGGACCGAATAGATCCATATGCAATAGCTCCAGGGGCATCTCGAGAGAGTTGACGTGCTTGGTCTTGTGAGACTTCCTGGTCTGCTTTCCCTTCTTGCATGAGACACAAAAATCAGGAAGTTTGAAGTTCTTTACAATAACTCCCTCAACTAAGTTGTTATGAATCAGATGATTCATCTTCCTGTAATTTATATGTCCCATTCTTCTGTGCCATGAGATAGACTCCTTCTCTGTTGCTTTAGACAAAAGCACTGAACAATCGACTCAGTAGTAGAAGCATTTGACATATCTAAAACATACAGGTCATTGTACCTAGATGCTGACATTAATACCTGCTCCTCTGGAATCTCCATCTCTTTTTCAGAATGTAGCACTTCCGATTGTCAAACATCACTTTGAAGCCCTTGTCACATGTAACACCGAAAGTTTGACTTTTGTTAGGTTGTGCGACTGAGCCTCAGTCGCCTGGGATTTATGCGACTGGAGGTTCAACCGCATGCTATTCGGCTGATTGAAGCTCAACCGTACGATGGAGTTCAACCGCCCGAATGAAGGACGAACCGCATGGAACACATGCGACTGGGGTCCAATCGCATAGTGTTCATGCGACTGAAGGTCCAGTCGCCCCTGGACCAGACGCGACTGAGATGTGGGTATAAAAGGGGAGCAACTCTCATACTCCTCCCAACACTTATCATTTTCAGTCGGGAAGAGCAGAGAGCGACCGGAGAAGAGAAAGAAAGAGGGAAAGTGCTGACCGAGCTCCGGATTTGTCGTGACGCTAGCCAAATCGAAGCTCATCAACTCCTACCTGTTAATGTGAGTTCTAGGACCCCTCTTTTACATGTTTTTGAATGATTTTGGGGCTGGAATCACATAGAAACACTATTTTTGAAATAGTGAAAGTTTGACCCATTTGGGTAAATCTTGAGTAACGTGTTTATAGTAAGAATTAGGACTTGTATATGCTTGTATGATGTCCTAGTATGAATCCCCGAGGCTTGGGAGGGTCGAATTGGGCTGAAAATGGGTCTACGGTGTGTTTGTGTGAGTTGGTTCGCGACTGCAGTTTATGAAGAACTCCAGTCGCTGCCCAGTTAGGGTTATGCGACTGAAGGGCCATTCGGCCGAATGAGGAACAGTTGATGTCCAATCGCACGATTGAGGCTCAGACGCCCGATTGAGCCTCAGTCGCACGGTAGGCTATGCGATTGGGGGTTTCGGTCGCATAGGTCCAATCGCAGGGTAGTTTAGTCGTACGGTTAAGAGTTAGTCGCATATAACCCTGTCGCATGGTGTCTAGTCGTACGGAAGGAAGTCTAGTCGCACGATTGTATGCCCATTCGCATGACAGCCCAATCGCACGGTCCAGTCGCATGGAGGACATACGACTGGGATAGGTTCAGTCGCCCATGAAGGGCTGATGTGACTGATGATGCTATGTATGATTACGTATGTATGATGCTATGTATGATGATGAATGTATGATGAGTGTGTATGTTCCTTGTGATTGTGTATGCTTATCTTTCCGAAACTTTACGAATAACGAGAATGAACGAATGAAGTATTATGTAACGTAAAGTAAAAGATAATGAAAGAGGAACATGATGATGAATGCATGTATTAACGAATGAACGAAAAGAAGAATGATGATGAATACATGCATTAATGAACGAACGAATTAAGTCTTGCAGCATTGAATAACGCGATCGGTCCTTCTCTGTGATCGACCATGGTCATGGTACGTGGCATACGTTTTGTTGTTCATATGTTGACTTTGGCCCGGTAGCTAATAACGATCGGGGTGTAGCATATGGTATTGGTACAATTCACCTTTCAATGTGCAAGTAAGTATGAACGGGATCCTTGTCATTCGACCACAGTAATCATAGCCAAGTGCTATGAAGTGGGTAAAGCCTGACAGAATCCATACGAGAAGTTAAAGATAACGATGTATAACGAATAATGAAGATAATAATGAATATTATCTCTGTGTACGTATGATGTATGAACGCATGTACGAAAGGATACTTTTAAATAAGTAAAAGTATGTTTTATTATAAAACTAGAACTCACTCAGCAACGCTGACTTTTTATGTGTTTCCAGTTGGCAGGTAGTGTTGCTGAGGATGGCACGAGGCGGCTACTCAGCTCTTTTAGGATGGCATTCTTTTGTTAATGTTTTTGTATTGTAATGCAAACAAACGATACTTTGTAATGAGTGTTGTATTACTTTGCAAAAGCATTATATTAAAATGAAAAAGTTCTTTTACTGATTCCGCTGCGTTATTCCATTATGTTTATATTAAATGTATGTTTTATGGGTGATGACGACCAACTGTGAGGTGCCCGGGAACGGGGCCTTACAAGTTGGTATCAGAGCTAAGTTTAAGTGAAATGGGTAAATTTTTAAAATAAACCTAAACTTAAACTGAAAATGGGACAGAAAGGAGAGAATGCCATCTGAGTAGTTGCGTGCCATCAGGTATTTTTATTAAAGTTAATCATGATTACGTGCGCGTGTTATGTGTTATGTGTACTGTTAGACTTAGATACTAATGTAGTCAGGACAGGTAATGCTCGGGTGCGAAGAGTAAAGTAAGTGGTAATCACAACTGGCCACTGTAATTAGGGACTTACTATACTTAACATAAACTGAGCTATTTCCTTGAATGACCGTGTTGGTGTTTAAATCTTTCAGTGTGATAGAAGATGGTCGGTGGTAGATCATCTAAAGCTTCCCGTGGCGGTGGACGTGGTGATGAACCGCGTAACACGCGTGGAAGACTTAGGACAGAGAAAGTAGTTCATGAGGAAAACGAGACTCCTCATCAGGAGGAGGCAGATGAAAGCGCGAATTTGAGAGCCTCGGTAAAAGAGGCAGTGGTTGAGGAAGTACATCAGGTCATGCAGACGATCTTACCGTCTGTAGTAACCGAAGTGATAAAGGCAGTACGTGAAGATGAGAAACGAGGGAGGAATCGGTCCTCAGGTAGACAGCAACAGACAGAAGCAGAAACAGTATTATCCGATGATGAAGAGGAAGAGGAAGAAGAGCAGTTACGGGAGACAGCCCGGAGTTGTAACTACGGGGCATTCATGAGGTGCAAGCCCCCAACTTTTGATGGTTCTGGTACTGCTACTGATGCTCAACAATGGGTGATGGAAATGGAAGCTGTCCTCGATATTAGTGATTGCCAGGAGGACAAGAAGGTGAAGTTTGCTACCCACTCTTTCACAGGGTCGGCTCTGTGCTGGTGGAAAAATATAGTCCAAGCCGAGGGTAGCAGGGCTATAGGGAAGATGAAGTGGGCTGAGTTAAAAAGGTTGGTGATTGAGGAATTCAGTCCTCGTCGGGAAATGGATAGAATTGAGAGAGAGTTCCTGCAGTTAGGGGCGGGGACGATGACCCACCAACAATACACCACCAAGTTTAACGAATTGGCGCTGTTGGTGCCAGAGCAGGTGACGCCGGTGTCTCGAAAGATCAACCGGTATATTCAGGGGCTGCCAGCTGAAATTCGTTGGCACTTGATTTCTGCCCGACCAAGCACTTTCAGGTCGGCAGTGGATTTGGCGGGAAGGTTATTCGATGAACGGGCTGCGTTGGTAAAGGCTGAGGGTAGCAAGAAGGGAAGTGGAGAGAAGAACTGGCAGGGGAAGAAATTTGGTCGGGGTGATACTTCGACGAGCAACAAGAAGGCGAGGGTGGATGACCACCGTGTGGTCGTGACTGGAGCTGGGGAGAGGAAGTGTGGTAAGTGTGGAAGGGACCACTCAGGGGAGTGCAAATGGGGATCCAACATCTGCTTTAAGTGTGGGAAGGTGGGACATATATCAAAGGATTGCAGGATGGGCAAGTGTTTTAACTGTGGGGAAGGCGGTCATATGAGCAGGGACTGTAAGAAGCCGAGGGCTGAGGCTTCAGGGGTAAAGAAGACGGGAAGTGAAGGTCCGAGAGCAAGCGCCAGGGCTTTCACTATGACGCAGGAAGAGGCTAGGACGGACCCCGATGTAGTGTCCGGTACGTTTCTGGTGAACCAAACTCTAGCTTCTGTATTATTTGATTCGGGTGCCAGTAGGAGTTTTATTTCTGCTGTTTTCTGTGCCAAATTACCCGTTAGTAGTAGGCGTGTGGATGTGCCGTTTGATGTAGAGACTGCTATAAGAAAAACCACCAGGATTTCCGAGGTAATTGAGGGTTGCGATGTAGAACTGGAGGGGCACAAATTCCCAGTTAGACCGTTTGCGATGACGTTGGGTGGTTTTGATTTGGTGCTCGGAATAGATTGGTTGGCGGATTTTGAGGCGAGCATTGTGTGTCGCAAGAAGATGATCAGTTTGACAGTGCCCGAAGGTAGTCCAGTGACAGTTTATGGCGATCGGGTTACCATGATTCCGAAGGTGATCTCAATGGCAGTGGTGGGGAAATGTATGAGGCGTGGATGTAACGCCTTTTTATGTTATGTAAAGGATGTAGAAAAGCCAACACCACAATTATCTGATGTTCCGGTTGTGTGTGAGTTCCCAGACGTGTTCCCGGAAGACTTATCGGGATTGCCACCTGACAGAGAGATCGAGTTCCAGATTGATCTAATACCAGGCGCCCAACCTGTTGCCAAAGCACCATACCGATTGGCCCCGACAGAGATGAAAGAGTTGATGGAGCAGTTACAAGAGCTGTTGGATAAGGGGTTTACCCGACCGAGTATCTCACCTTGGGGTGCTCCGGTCTTGTTTGTAAAGAAGAAGGACGGTAGTATGAGGATGTGTATCGACTACCGCGAGCTAAATAAGTTGACGGTAAAGAACAGATACCCCTTGCCGAGGATTGACGACTTGTTTGATCAACTCCAGGGTGCTAGTTGGTTTTCACGAATAGATCTTCGATCAGGTTACCATCAACCGAAGGTGAAGGAGCAGGATATCCCTAAAACAGCTTTTCGTACGCGCTACGGTCACTATGAGTTCCTCGTCATGTCTTTTGGTCTGACCAATGCACCAGCTGCTTTTATGGATCTGATGAACAGGGTGTGCCGGCCAATGTTGGATAAATCAGTGATTTGTTCATCGATGATATCTTGATTTATTCGAGGAGCAAAGAAGAGCATGCCGGTCACGTCCGGGAGGTGTTGAGACTTTGAGAAGGGAGAAACTGTATGCTAAGTTCTCCAAATGTGCCTTCTGGCTACGTGAAGTTCAGTTCTTGGGTCACGTGGTAAATCCGGATGGAATTATGGTTGATCCGGCGAAGGTGGAAGCGGTGATGCAATGGAAGTCTCCAAAGACGCCATCTGAGATCCGAAGTTTCTTGGTTTGGCGGGTTACTACCGAAGGTTCATCCAAGACTTTTCCAAAATTGCTTCTCCACTGACCAAGCTGACCCATAAAGATGTAAGTTTATATGGGGTCAAGCTCAAGAAAAGGCATTTGAAGAACTGAAGACAAGATTGACCCAAGCTCTGGTTCTGTCATTACCCGAGGGAAGCGAAGATCTAGTGGTTTATTCTGATGCTTCTTATTCGGGATTGGGATGCGTGTTGATGCAGAGGGGAAAGGTTATAGCTTATGCATCTCGGCAGTTGAAAGTCCATGAGGTTAATTACCCTACTCATGACTTGGAGCTCGCAGCTGTGGTTTTCGCGTTAAAGATTTAGAGGCACTATCTCTACGGAACGAAGTGCACCATCTTTACCGACCACAAAAGCTTGAAGTACTTCTTCAAGAAAAAAGATCTGAATATGAGGCAACGGCGATGGTTGGAGCTTATAAAGTACTATGATTGTGAGATCCATTACCATCCGGGCAAAGCCAACGTGGTGGCGGATGCCCTTAGCCGAAAAGGAGAGGCCCGAGCCAATTCGGTGAAGACGTACCAGCTAATCATGACCTCCGACGTGGTGAAACAGGTCAAAGAGTTCCAAGATGAGGCTTTGAAAGACGAACATCTTAACTCTGAACGGATGAGAGGTCTGGTCGCGGAGTTGGGTGAGAACGCAACGGGTGTTAGAACCGGTTTGGGCGTATGTGGATTCCTCGACTTGGGGATCTGTGAATGAGGATTATGGATGAAGCTCATAAGTCTCGATACTCCATTCATCCCGGTGCCACCAAGATGTACCAAGATATGAAGAAAGATTATTGGTGGCGGGTATGAAACGTGATGTGGTGGAGTATGTGAGTAAATGCCTCACGTGTTTGCAAGTAAAGGCAGAGCACCAGAAGCCGTATGGAAAGATTCACCGTTGGACATACCAGAATGGAATTGGGAGCACATCACCATGGATTTTATCACAAAGCTGCCACGTACCCCGAAAGGGTATGATACGATCTGGGTGATTGTGGATCGATTGACGAAGAGTGCTCACTTCTTACCGATGCGCGAGACATATTGTCCGAAAGGTTGGCCGATCTTTTCATCAAAGAGATTGTGACTCGTCATGGTGTACCGGTGTCGATTGTGTCTGATCGCGACACCCGGTTTACATCTAAATTCTGGAAGAAATTCCACGATGCTATGGGGACGAGGTTACATATTAGCACGGCTTATCATCCACAACTGATGGTCAGTCAGAAAGGACCATTCAGACTTTGGAGGACATGCTCCGGGCATGTGTGATTGACTTCGGGGGAAGTTGGGATGACCACCTACCGTTAGCTGAATTCTCGTACAACAACAGTTATCATGCCAGTATTGGCATGCCACCCTACGAGATGCTATACGGTAGGAGATGCAGGACACCCGTCTGTTGGGGTGAAATTGGTCAGAAAGAATTAGGAAGCGTCGAAGTGGTCGAGGCTACGACTGAAAAGCTCGAAAGAATTAAAGCTTATATGAAGGCGGCCAAAGACCGACAGAAATCGTATGCCGACAAACGACGCAGGCCGATTGAGTTCCAGGTGGGAGACCGGGTTATGTTGAAGGTCTCACCATGGAAGGGGATCATTCGATTCCGGAAGCGGGGTAAGTTGAGTCCGCGGTATATAGGCCCTTTCCGAATCATTGCTCGGGTAGGGGAGGTAGCCTATAGGTTGGATCTACCAGATGAGTTAAGTGGAATTCACCCGACTTTCACGTGTCTCATCTGAGGAAATGTTTGGCGGACGAGGACATGGTCGTTCCACTGGGGGACATCGAGGTAGACGAACGCTCAACTATGTAGAGCAACCAGTGGCGATCATCGATCGCAAGGAGAAGAGGTTAAGAAGTAAAGCGGTTCCCCTGTGCGTGTACAGTGGCGGCACAGGAAGGGATCCGAGTCAACATGGGAAACTGAAGAAGAAATGAGGCAGCATTACCCACGATTGTTCGAAGAATAACAGGTTTCGGGGACGAAACCTAAAATAAGGGGGGTGGACTTGTAACACCCGAAAGTTTGACTTTTGTTAGGTTGTGCGACTGAGCCTCAGTCGCCTGGGATTTATGCGACTGGAGGTTCAACCGCATGCTATTCGGCCGATTGAAGCTCAACCATACGATTGGAGTTCAACCGCCCGAATGAAGGACGAACCGCATGGAACACATGCGACTGGGGTCCAATCGCATAGTGTTCATGCGACTGAAGGTCCAGTCGCCCCTGGACCAGACGCGACTGAGATGTGGCTATAAAAGGGGAGCAGCTCTCATACTCCTCCCAACACTTATCGTTTTCAGTCGGGAAGAGCAGAGAGCGACCGGGAGAAGAGAAAGAAAGAGGGAAAGTGCTGACCGAGCTCCGGATTTGTCGTGAGGCTAGCCAAATCGAAGCTCATCAACTCCTACCTGTTAATGTGAGTTCTAGGACCCCTCTTTTACACGTTTTTAATGATTTTGGGGCTGGAATCACATAGAAACCCTATTTTTGAAATAGTGAAAGTTTGACCCATTTGGGTAAATCTTGAGTAACGTGTTTATAGTAAGAATTAGGACTTTTATATGCTTGTATGATGTCCTAGTATGAATCCCTGAGGCTTAGGAGGGTCGAACTGGGCTGAAAATGGGTCTACGGTGTGTTTGTGTGAGTTGGTTCGCGACTGCAGTTTATGAAAAACTCTAGTCGCTGCCCAGTTAGGGTTATGCGACTGAAGGGCCATTCGGCCGAATGAGGAACAGTTGATGTCCAATCGCACGATTGAGGCTCAGACGCCGATTGAGCCTAGTCGCACGGTAGGCTATGCGATTGGGGGTTTCGGTCGCATAGGTCCAATCGCAGGGTAGTTCAGTCGTACGGTTAAGAGTTAGTCGCATATAACCCTGTCGCATGGTGTCTAGTCGTACGGAAGGAAGTCCAGTCGCACGATTGTATGCCCATTCGCATGACAGCCCAATCGCATGGTCCAGTCGCATGGAGGACATGCGACTGGGATAGGTTCAGTCGCCCATGAAGGGCTGATGTGACTGATGATGCTATGTATGATTACGTATGTATGATGCTATGTATGATGATGAATGTATGATGATGAATGTATGATGAGTATGTATGTTCCTTGTGATTGTGTATGCTTATCTTTCCGAAACTTTACGAATAACGAGAATGAACGAATGAAGTATTATGTAACGTAAAGTGAAAGATAATGAAAGAGGAACATGATGATGAATGCATGTATTAACGAATGAACGAAAAGAAGAATGATGATGAATACATGCATTAATGAACGAACGAATTAAGTCTTGCAGCATTGAATAATGCGATTGGTCCTTCTCTGTGATCGACCATGGTCATGGTACCTCTACCGCTTACCTCTAGTACCGTGGCATATGTTTTGTTGTTCATATGTTGACTTCGGCCCGGTAGCTAATAACGATCGGGGTGTAGCATATGGTATTGGTACAATTCACCTTTCAATGTGCAAGTAAGTATGAACGGGATCCTTGTCATTCGACCACAGTAATCATAGCCAAGTGCTATGAAGTGGGTAAAGCCTGACAGAATCCATACGAGAAGTTAAAGATAACGATGTATAACGAATAATGAAGATAATAATGAATATTATCTCTGTGTACGTATGATGTATGAACGCATGTACGAAAGGATACTTTTAAATAAGTAAAAGTATGTTTTATTATAAAACTAGAACTCACTCAGCAACGCTGACTTTTTATGTGTTTCCAGTTGGCAGGTAGTGTTGCTGAGGATGGCACGAGGCGGCTGCTCAGCTCTTTAGGATGGCATTCTTTTGTTAATGTTTTTGTATTGTAATGCAAACAAACGATACTTTGTAATGAGTGTTGTATTACTTTGCAAAAGCATTTATATTAAAATGAAAAAGTTCTTTTACTGATTCCGCTGCGTTATTCCATTATGTTTATATTAAATGTATGTTTTATGGGTGATGACGACCAACTGTGAGGTGCCCGGGAACGGGGCCTTACATCACATATCTGAGACACTGAAAGCAAATTGTTTTTCCAATTGTTGAACAAAATTCACTTTATCAAATCTTACCTTTGAATTACCTACTTCTCCTTGTGCGGTAATGTAGCCTCCTTTGTTTCCAGCAAAAGAACGTGCCCCCCTTTAATTTGTTTGACATTAAAAAGGAGAGACTGATTTCCCGTCATATGCCTGGATACCCCGCTATCTACAATCCATGTGTTGGTAGAAGCACTATAGCGGACAACCTGCATATTATAGAAAATTATTAGTTAAGGAGGGGGACCCAAGCCTTGACTGGCTTGGGTTTCCCAGAGGCATCACACATCACAAACTCAACCCACTGTCCTTTATCTAGTTGGTGGGATCTCAACCTTCAACTTATCACTGCTTTTAGACACTTCAAATGTTTTGACTTTCCACAAACCATCCTTGTGAAAGTATTGTTTGTGGTAGACCGATGACGATTTATAGTTTGAACCTTAGGTTTAGTTTCAAAGACAGGTTTCACCTCAGGCGTCATAGACTTACCAGTGACTTATTTGTGTTATCTGTGGTATTGAGGAGAGGTGTAAGACCTAGAAGGTGTTTTAGACCTAATAGGGTCTTAGACCTAACAGGAGTCTTAGACCTAACAGGAGTCTTAGACCTCTATTTTGAAAACAGTTTAACTTCATTGTCTAGTTCAATTTTAATTTTGGGTGTCTGATAGTAAGGACAGTTTGAAGAAATGTGACCTCGTTGTCCACAAGTATAGCATGATCTCCTTTCAACTGGACTAGGAGATCTCTTGTGGGGTGGGGAGTAAACTTCAGGTAAGGACTTTTTGGTCTCAATCCTTTGTTTTCACCTTCCTTGACAAATTTTACTTGTTTAACGTTATGGTTGATTTGTCTTTTTGGATGATTTTGATCTTGCTTAATTTGTTTAGATTGAGTGGATTTTAAGGTCTTAGGTTGTGCGTTAACATATTTAGAACCCAACCCAAGAATGACATTAACATCCTCTTCCACCCTATTAGTCTGATCTTTGTGCCTAAGGTTGATGACTTCTAATTAGCAATGGGAGGAGCTGGTTTAACTGCAGCATCCGGGTCACTAACCAGAGGAGTAGTCACCACATGGTCCTTTATGGGATTATTATTAACTGGTCGCTGTTTGGTGTTCAAAAGGGTCTCATGTGCTGGAGGCACAACCTTATAACCCAGCCCTTCCCCGTTGTGCGTTCCTTAACCAAGTTTGTCAAAATATGAGACGAACTAGCTAGACTGTGGAGTTTTTGCTTTAAAGACTCATTTTCAACTTGTAAAACAGCTCTGTCCTTTTTAGTTTCCTCAATTGTATTTAAAAAACTTTATGTCATTTTCTTGGTTAAACGCGGCAACTTCGGTTTCTTTTAATTGTTTCTTTAAAGCATCAATTTTTTCTTTATAGCTGCTATCATTTTGTTTTAACACTCTATTAGCCTCAGTGCACAATTTTTAGTCATTTACTAAGCTATTATTATGATCTAATAACCTAGCAAATTTCAGATCAATGCTTTCCCTAAATTTATCACATTCAACACAAGCATATTTAACAAAAAGATCATCTTTTGATTCTACCTGTGCAGATGTAGACGAGCCAGCCATGAAAGCAGTTTGAGATTCCTGTTGTGCTTCAGATTCTACATTCAGTTCTTCCTCAACGAGTTGATCAATAGCAGCTAAGGCTTCATTAGCATCCAGCTCTACAGAGTTCTCCCCCTCACTCGCAAAGTCATCATTTAGATCATCAACAAGAGAAATGTTGGCTTCACCATCAGATAAAAATCGGAAGGACCAGTCCTGTCCTTCATCACTTTGAGCAACCAGTGCCTTTGAATCATTGCTTGTTGAAGCTGTCTTTTATCTTTATCCTGTTTGTTGAAGGATGAGAACGGGTTCCCATTTCCAGTCTTCTTTGGTTTAACACACTCTCGCTTGAAGTGTCCTTTCTCCCGCAGTTGAAACAGGTGGCCTTTGACTTATCAAATCCAAGGGTAGTATCTTTAGTAGCCACCAGATTCTGTCCCGTCTTCTTAACAAACTTCTTTGCTCGTCGCACAGCACTCGCGAGAGCCCACATGATGTCCATTCTTTCCATTCATTTTCATCCACCTACTCATGTCTTCATCAGCCAAGTGGCAGTTACCAATATTTCCTGCTACTAACCATCATAAGAATGAACTACAGTAGCAAGTAAGTCCATTACATTGCCCAGATTTTCTGTTACTAACTTCGTCGATTTAGCTTCTATAGTACTGTGTTGAACCCTGATGAAAGATTTGACTCACCACCAGACGATGAGCTTTGACCAGCTGCCGATGTATTAGATACAAAAGCAGTCTGCAGAGGGGCACTGGAAGATTTTGCAGTAGGAGTCACGTTGTAGAGAGACGGATCCTGAGTGTATGATCCCTTCTTAGCCTTGTACTTGTGTCTCACTTCTTCTTCTCTCAGTTTTAGGATGAAATCATTGATGTCTAAAGTCTCCAGCACTGAGTTATATCTTAAAGTGGAAATAAATGAATCCCACTTCTCTGGTAGCCCATCAGCCAAACTAGTCACTTTTTCTTCCTTAGCGTAACACCATGAGTGTGAAGTTCACTCATCAAATGATAGAAGCGGTCTATAATATCATCCAGATTCTCGTTCCCGATAGCAGAAAAATTATCAAATTCCTTCTTTAATGCTTAGCCTTTAAAGACTTCAGTGTGTGCTCCCTTTATACCGTTTCTCAAGAGCATTCCATAACTTTTTGCTCTGCTTATGATCAGAATACTGATGGAAGATATATTTAGGAATGACTGTGTCAACATAGCATAGGCATTCTTCTCTGCATTATAGGCAAGCTTTTGTGCATCACTTAATCCACTCAAAGTAAGGGGTATACCATCAGCTCCAACTGGCATATTATAGCCAGTCTCAATAGCATTCCAGAGATTTGTGATCACTCCATTTAGATGAATCTCAAACGTTGCTTCCATTGAGGAAATTCATCAAGAGACAAAAGCTTAGGTGGTTTATTATGGCTCCCAATCTCATTTTCAATAGCAATAGGTTCTGGATCCTGGAGTCCTTCCTGCTGAGAATGCATAGTTCTCTGAGTCCATAATGAATTAGTCTTAAACTTCAAAAACCAAACTGTGTATGCGACTGGGAGGGGCGACTGAAGGACGACTGAAACTCAAAGTAGCGATTGAGCTTAGTGAAACGACTGGGCAGGCAATTAGGGCAGTTGTGCGAATGAACAGAACGACTGGGACAATCGTGCGATTGAACGTGCGAATGGTCCAATCGTGCGATTGAATTGGGCGATTGGAGTTCAGTCGTGCGATTGAGTCAATCGTGCGACTGAGATTGCTGACTTCGAAATTTTTCAACCTTTTCACACAATTCGACCTAAAACACAATTTTGAATACCCTAGACGGATGCAACTCGAAAAAGACTCAATTTTGAAAGCATGCACACGTAAAAACTGGATTTTTATGCAGAAAGCACGGATCTTTAGACTGAAAACGTGACTTTTTCACAAAAACGATTGAATCCACGAAGAATCAAGAGCCAAAGCTCTGATACACTTGTTAGGACGATGTACGTACGGAGTACTAACTGATTCAACGTGTAACCGAATCAATAGCGCGGAATTCTATTTGATTGGCGATCCAATCAGGGAAACCGTTAATCTGATCAAACCTAACGATTAGAATACGTTAAGAATAGACTAGGAATGATCAGAAATGATCTATGAACTTGGAAGGGACGATCTGGATGAACTTGGACGGCTAGGGTTGTGAATTCTAGAAGTGTTTTATTTTTCCACGAATTAAGTGGTATTATAGGTTACAGCTTTCATTCGTACGACTGAGCCATGCGTATGGCTCAATCGTGCGACTGAGTCTTGCGATTGGTTCATTTGTACCATGAGTCAGTCTTATGACTCAATTGTGCGATTGATTCAATCACCTGGTTCAGTCGTGCGATTGGCCCGTTCGCATGGTCCAGTCGTGGGACTGAATCAAGATACTTAGTTAAACACATTCTTGATCCTTAACAATTCAGAATTATGTCTAACAACTATAAACCTATATAACATTTCATATAAGCGTGTAACATCCAATAATATAAATATAAAACATTTAACAACTATACACAATCAATCAAAGAGTATTTAATTACATTGATCAAACATTACATATGTGTAACAAATGAAAGTCTATTACATTTAAGCTCGCTAGAACTAGAACTAGGGACATGTGTACCACAATTTTTGTAATTTTCCCTTTTATTTTTGCCAAAGTACTTTAAACCTGTTAGAGTAGGATCTGCTAACATTGTGAAATGGTCGATTTGGGTTGCAACTAACAAGTCAAAACATGTGTGGGTTGAATGAGTTGTTTTTAGTACATGGTGAAACCAATTACCTATAAATTGATAACATAACTATGTTCTAATAATAATGAAATAAATGATTTAGGCTGATGAGGGCATAAGACTTGTAAGAATAGTACACTTTGGGTGACTTGAAACATGTTTGACCCGTTCGACACATTTCTCTTTAGTTAAATGCTTGTAGTCTTGTGATCTGGTGTGTGAGTATGCAGGTGGATATGCTGAGAGCCTTCTTTAGGAAACCATTGATGAAGGAGCTATGATATTTGGTAGTGAGGTGCAAATTATTAAGTGATTGTATCTAATTAGAAAGCTTGTCCCTGGTGGTGAGTTTACGTTTTTCATTACATGTCAGCAAACATTATTGAAAGGTTATTCATTAATAGTTTTGAGGATGAATCAGGAAGAGGTTAAACAAGAAATAAAAACTCTGATGTTGTTTTGAGGTTCTGAATTCTGATGCCGGAGATAAGGAATCTGATGAATCAGGAAACACAGGTTAACGATTCAAGCAAATGTAACCATGATCGAAAAACATACTGTAAATTTTGCTTATCCATAATGACTGATGATATTACTTCACCAAGTATAAAAACAATGCTTGATTTAGAAATTTTTGTACATGGAATCTTTTTACTAGGTCAAATCGTAAACTCTTAGGCTTATGTATTTTATTTAAATGAAAACTTAATACATACGTATATATAATATGTGTAGATGTATACGCATTATGTATAAATGTGAGTTTATATAAGTTATACATACTTATATGTCCATGTGGTTTGTGAATATGCTATGAATGGAAGTACGTGTTTACTTACATGTTAGGATATTTGCAAGCTAATGTGGGTAGCTGAAAGACTCCGATGTTTATGATATTCACTGCCCCCGTTTACAATGGAAAACCCTATAAGTAGGGCAATACAAGAGTATTACAGGAAACTAATAGGAGATTGATTGACAAAATCAACTCATCTAAATATAAACATATAAGTATGTATAACTTATATGGTATTATCGAATTCACCTCCCATGTCATATCGAAAGATCGAATAGGCAATCAATTGGTGTAGTGACGAATTTATGAAAAACTTCAAACTTAGAAAAGTTTCGGATTTGAATTTTAGGGGGTACCCAAGTATATTATGTGTAGTCGTCTGTTAATACCATATAATATTTATAACCTGCGTGACTTGTAATTGGGGAAGTCCATAAATCATAGTGCAACAATGCAAATGGTATTAAAGTACGTGAAATAGAATCCAAAAAAGGCAATCTCTTATGTTTAGACAATTGACATGAATGACAAAGAGAAGGCAGTCTAAGTTTATTTACAAGAAACAAAATTACTACTACGAAGAAAGTCCATAACTGGTTAACCCGGATGCCCAAGTCGTGAATGCCAAAAGGTGATGGTGTGGGGGAGACAGAAATGTTGTATGTTATGGCGGAGGCACTGGGTGTGAGTGGATAGATGTCACTGGAATTGTTGTGATGACTCAGGATCGTACCATCCTTGAAATCCTTCATAGAAAAACTAAAGGGGTCAAATTCTATTGATGTATGGTTATCAATATTGAATTGACACACACTTATAAGATTTTTAATAATGTTGATTAAAAAAGAATTGATTTCAGGTGTAATGGTTTGGATGAAATTTGAAAGGTGTGAGACCCGGAGCCCAAAACTGGAACTTTTTGACCATTACCGACAATTATTGTCTCTATTGGCGAATAATTAAGAAGTTGGTGAGAAATACCTTCATCGTATGTCACGTGAGAAGATGCCCCTATATCAAAGTTCCACTGTCTGTCACCAGAGTCAATGGAAAGGGCTTGAAGCGTTAGCCAGTTGTGTGGGTTGAAGCGGGTCCACAGTGGTGTAGTGGGCTTGGGCCGGCTGGTTGTTGTGTGGAGTGTAGCCCCTGTTGGGCCGAGGGGTTGGGCCCAGCCGAGAGTCGATATGGGAGGGAGGGGGAGTCTAGTAGGTGGGGGCCCAATAAGGGGGTAGTGTTGAGGATGTTGATGTTGGGCTGGTGGCTGGTTGGGGTACCCATTGTTTGGGTTTTGTAACACCCGGATATTTTCTTTGAAACTGATGAAAGAAGAAAAATAAATAAAGTCCAAGTCGGGGGCCAAACTCGCCACATGAGAAAGTTGGGTAAGTGGAGATATTTGAAGGGAGAGGGCAGCCTTACCTTCTCCCCACACCCATATTTTCAGCCAAGAAGAGAGAGGAGAAGAAGAAAGGGAGAAAAGAGAGAAAAAGGCTTGGTTCGAGTGGGTTCGGGCTTGGAAATCGTCGTTGTAGCGGCTCTAAACGAAGCTCTTCTTCTCGGGTTAGTTTGTGTGAGTTCTAGGACCCCTCTTTTAATGGTTTTCAATTGATTTAGGGGCTGGAACACATAGTAAACCCGTTTTTATGTGTGTGTGTTTGACCCATTTGTATGTGTTTACGTGTGATGCATTGGAGTTTGTTTCCGAGCTGTGTGTGCTTGAATGGTGTTTTGGTATGCATTCCTAAGGTTTAGGATGGTTGATTTGGGTCTAGAATGGGTTTGGATTTGCTTGGAGGTCGAAAATGGCAGATTGGGTTTGGGATGAACTGCATTCTGCACCAGCTAGGGCTAGGTGACCGACTGGAGATCATACGGCCGATTGGAGTGCGATTGGTTCATTCGCACGACTGGGGTGCCATTGGCATGGGTAGTCATGCGACTGAGAGCCCATTCGCATAAGTGCTCATCCGCATTGGTGTTCAACCGCATGAGGTCCATTCGCATAGTGTTCATTCGCATGGATTTCCATTCGCACGAGGCTCAATCGCCTGGTGTCCATTCGCATGATGTTCAATCGCCTGGAGGCCATGCGACTGAAGGGTGCCCATATGCCCAAATAGGGCTGGTGTACCCGAGGAAAAGCGCAGTTTAATTTCTGACTTTCGGGGAAAGTGCAAATGTAAGTTTTGACGTGGAAGTTCCCGTAAGTTCAAGTAAGATGATTGTTGGGATCTTAGAGGATATGTTGGTCATGATGATGTTGCATGTTTATGCATGATGTATGTTATGTATGTATGATGATGCCCTGTATGATGAGCTACTATGTGTATGTTGATGTTCCTTATTATGATATATTTTATCCTTCCCATGGCTTTACGTGTTATGATTGATGAATAAACGAAAGTATATGTAATGTAAAGTGGAATATAATAAAAGAGGCATGATGAAGCATTAATAATGAATGAAAGTAAGAAAGGCTTGCAAGCAAATGTATGAGGTGAGCGACCTTGTTGTCGCAACAAACTCGAAATGGGATCCTTGTCATTCGACCCCTCAGTAATCGTGGCTGTGTGCCATGAAGAGGGTAAAGCTTGACACTGTGATTGACCATTTGTATAGAACCATTGTTGCATACCTTAGGTACTGTGGCCAGAGGTATATGCACCGTTATAGAAGTCTATGATAGGCCTAGGTCCAGGACCATGATAAGGAGGGTATTGCATATGGCAATGGTACACCTAAACTTTACCTTAGGTATCGTGGCCAGAGGTGTGGCACCATTATAGAAGGTCTATGATAGCCTAGGTCCAGTATCACAAAACAAAAGGGTAAGGTTATGGTTGATGTAAAGGAAAGAGGTAATGATGAAATTGTAAGAATGACAAGAAAGTACGATGAATGAACGAAAGTTAAGAATGAACGAATGAAAGAATGAATGATTGAAGATAATAATGATATTATCTATGTGTACGTATGATGTATGATCGCATGAAAGTAAAGAAACAGTTTTAAAGAAAGAAAAGTATGTTTTATTATAAAACTAGAACTCTCACTCAGCAACACTGACTTTTATGTGTTTCTAGTTGGCAGGTAATGTTGCTGAGGATGGTACAGGGCGCTACTCGGCTCTTTTGGATGACATTCTTTTGTTTAATGTTTTTGGATTGTAATGTGAAAAAATATGTTTGAAATGAATGTTGTATTAGCTTACAAAAGCATTTATATAGAAATGAAATGTATGTTTAAATGTTTCCGCTACAACACTTTTATGTAAGAGGATGAAAACATATGTTTTATGTGCGATGATTGACCAGATGTAAGCGTCCCGGAACGGGGCCTTACAAGTTGGTATCAGAGCTAAAGATTAAGTGAAACGGGTAAATTTTCAAAATAACCTAAACTTAAACTGAGAATGGGACGAAAGGGAAGGGATGCCAGTCTGAGTAGCTGCGTGCCATCAGGTATTTTCTTAATGTTACCGGTATTATGTGCGCATGTTATGTGGTTTATGTTTTGCTGGTAGATTTAGATACTGATATAGTCAGGACAGGTAATGCTCGGGGTACGAAGAGTAAAGTAAGTGGCTAATCACAACTGCCACTGTAATTAGGGACTTACTATACTTGGCATAAACTGTGCTATTCCCTGAATGACCGTGTTGGTGTTTGAATCTTTCAGTGTGTGTTAGAGGATGGCGGTGGTAGTAGATCATCTAAAGCCTCGTGTGGTGGACTTGGTGCTGTATCATGGCCCAAGATAGGCAGACCTAGACTGAAAAGGTGGTCCTGAAGGACCCGAGACCCTCATCCGGGGGGTGGAGATGAGAGTGCAAACTTGAGGGCCTCGGTGAAAGAGGCGGTGGTTGAAGAAGTGCATTAGGTCATGCAGACAATCTTACCGTCTGTGGTGACCAAAGTGATTAAGGCAGTACAGGAAGTGAAAGGAAAGAGAGGACGGGTCCCAAGAGGACGGAGCAACCAGAAACTGAGACGGTTCTCTTCGATGATGATGAAGAGGAAGAAGATGAGCCTGTACCGAGGCAGTACGAGGCTGTAACTATGGGTATTCCAACGATGCAAGCCCCCTACTTTTGATGGGAACGGCACTGCTGTTGCTGCTCCCCGACGGGTGAGATAGATGGAAGCTGTATTGAATATCAGCGAGTGCCGGGAGGACCAAAATGTGAAGTTTGCTACCTATTCTTTTGTGGACTCGATTTTATGCTGGTGGTCGGACCATAGTCCAAGCCGAGGGTAGTCAGGCAATTGGGAGAATGTGATGTCGGAGCTAAAGAAGTTGGTTATTGAGGAGTTTTGTCCTCATCGGGAGATGGACAAGGTTGAGAGGGAGTTCCTGCAACTGGAGGCGGGAACATGACACATCAGCAGTACACCACGAAGTTCAACGAGATGGCACGTCTGGTGCCGGATCAGGTGACGCCTCTGTCATGGAAGATTAAGAGGTACATTCAGGGTTTGCCAGCAGATATTCGCAGGCATATGATCGCTGCCCGACCGAGCACGTTTAGGTCGGCGGTGGATTTGGCGGGGAGACTGTATGATGAGAGGCCGTGTTAGTGGTGGCTGAAGGTAGCAGGAAGGGTGGTAGTGATCGAAGCTGGAGTGGAAAGAGTTTTGGTCGGGATGATGCCTCGACGGGTAACAAGAAGGCACGGGTGGATGACCGCCGTGTGGTCACATAGGGTGCGGGTATGAAGAAGTGCGGTAAGTGTGGGAGAGAGCATAGTGGGGAATGTAAGCTAGGGTCGAACGTGTGCTTCAGATGTGGGAAGGCAGGGCATATAGCCAGGGACTGTCGTACGGTCCAGTGCTTTAACTGTGGCATGGAGGGCCACGTAAGTAAGGATTATAAGAAGCCTAGGGCTGAGGGTTCTAGAGTGAAGAAGACGGGGAGTGAAGGACCGAGGGTGAGTGCCAGGGCATTCACCATGACACAAAAGGAAGCTAGGACGGACCCTGATGTTGTCCGGTACGTTTCCAGTGAACCAACTTTAGCTTCTGTGTTATTCAATTCTGGTGCTAGTAAAAGTTTACCTATGCTGCATTCTGTACTAAGCTGCCGGTTAGTAGTAGATGTGTTGATGCGCCCTTTGATGTAGAAACTACCATAGGTAAGTCTACCAGGATTTCTAAGATGATAGAGGACTGTGATATGAAACTTTAAGGTCATAAGTTTCCTGTTAGCCCGTTCGTGATTACCTTAGGTGGTTTCGATTTGGTTCTTGGGATGGATTGGTTAGCGGATTATGAGGCGAACATTGTGTGTCGCAAGAAGATGATTGGTTTGACAGCACCTGACGATAGCTCGGTGACGGTTTATGGTGATCGGGTTACCACGATTCCGAAGGTGATTTCAGTGGCGGTGGCGGGGAAGTCCATGAGGAGTGGATGTGTTGTGCCTACTTTGCCTATGTAAAGGATGTGGATACGCTAACACCACAACTGTCTGACGTGCCGGTGGTGTGCGACTTTCCAGATGTGTTTCCCGAAGACTTACCAGGAGTGCCACCTGACCGACAGATTGAATTTCAGATTGATTTGACACCAGTGCTCAACCTGTTGCCAAGGCACCGTATCAGTTGGCTCCGACTGAGATGAAATAGTTGATGGAGCAATTGCAAGAGCTGCTTGATAAGGGTTCGTTAGACCAAGTATCTCTCCTTGGGGTGCTCCGGTCTTATTCGTAAAGAAGAAAGATGGTAGTATGAGGATGTGTATAGACTACCGTGAGCTGAACAAGTTGACGGTGAAGAATCGGTACCTGTTACCGAGGATAGATGATTTGTTCGATCAGCTTCAATACGCCAGCTGGTTTTCAAGGATAGATCTTCGATCTGGCTACCATCAGTTAAAGGTGAAAGAGCACGATATTCCTAAAACAGCTTTTCGCACGTGCTACGGTCACTACGAGTTTCTTGTCATGTCTTTTGGTTTGACCAATGCGCCAGCTGCTTTTATGGACTTGATGAATCGACTGTGTCGGCCGATGTTAGATAAATCAGTGATTGTGTTATTGATGGTATCCTGATTTATTTGAAGAGGGAAATAGAGCATTCCGGTCACATTCGAGAGGTGTTGGAGACGTTGAGAAGGGAGAAGTTGTATGCCAAGTTCTCCAAATGCGCTTTTTGGTTGCGCGAGGTTCAATTCTTGGGTCACGTGGTGAATCCGGAGGGGATTATGGTGGATCCGGCAAAGGTGGAAGCGGTGATGCAATGGAAGTCTCCAAAGACGCCATCTGAGATTCGCAGTTTCTTGGTTTGGCAGGCTACTACCAAAGGTTTATTCAAGACTTCTCTAAGATCGCTTCTCCATTAACCAAGTTGACCTGGAAAGATGTAAAGTTTGTGTGGGGTCAAGCACAGGAGAAGGCATTTGAGGAATTGGAGGCGAAGTTGACTCAAGCTCCTGTATTGTCATTACCCAATGAGAGTGAGGATCTGGTGGTTTATTCTGATGCTTCCTACTCGGGGTTGGGGTGTGTGTTAATGTGTAAGGCCCCGCTCACCGGGCACCTTACTGTTGGTCATCATCACACGTAAACATACATTTAATACATGATCATAAAATACGCAGCGGAATTAATAAAATATACATTCTCATTTCATCATAAAAGCTTTTACATCATTGTCTTGATTACAAAATACAAGCTTTTCCTTACATTGCTTAACTATACTATGATTGCTGCTGATGCATATTCCTCAGCAATCATAGGGTCATACAGCGACCTCTACCGAAATAAAATAATAAAAAGAAAATATATTTCTCTTCATATAGAAGATATTAAGTTCAAAAACATATTTTCTTTCATAAACAAGACTTCTTAAATAATCATGTTTATCAGGATTATCAAGAAATCTTGCACTTGCATGCAACATGATGTGTTGCGCGCATTACGGGCCCACAACACATGATGTGGCTGCATAATCAAAAAGTGAATGCCATCCCAAAAGAGCTGAGTAGCCGCCTCGTGCCATCCTCAGCAACACTACCTGCCAACTGGAAAACACATAAAAGTCAGCGTTGCTGAGTGAGTTCTAGTTTTATAATAAACAACTTTCATTCTCATTAACTGTTCTTCCATACCTGTGTTCACACATCATACGTACACGTAGATAACATTATTATTATCTCATCATTCATTACTTACTTTCATTCGTGTACACTTCATCATTCTCGTTTACTTTCATACATACATACTTTACATACTTCGTACGTACTATACTTTCGTTCATACATTCATTACTTACGTTCGAACATTCATTACATTCATTCATACTTTCACTACTTTCGTTCAAACGTTCATTACATTCGGTGACATGTACAATACCCCCTTTCATCATACATACTACTGGTGGTGGACCTGTGGTGGTTAGCCACGAACGTTTTGCACAAATGCTGATCCAGTCACCTGGGGTAAGTACATGCACCACTTATCTTTTCACTTTACTTCTGGATCAATGCCATATGCTATACCCCGAACGTTGTGCACAAATGCGGGTGCTGGACCTGTGATGATCAATCACGAACGTTGTGCACTAATGCTGATCCAGTCACCTAGGGTAAGCGGCAAGGATCCCATACATACTTCTGGTCAATCACAAAGACTGACCCCGATGTGCATCCTTCGGGGTAGCTAACCCGCACACCGTTGAGCTAACACCTGCCAGGGGTGTGCACCTCCTTTCATTTGCTTGCAAGCCTTACTTACTTTCTTTCATTAATGCATGCATTCATTCATCATGTTCCTTCTTTCATTATCTTTCACTTTACGTTCTTAATACATTCATTTCATTCTTTCATTCATTCACGTAAAGTTATTAAAAGATAACATACATTTACATAAGGAACATAAATACTTACATATCATCAGCATTCATCATCTATCATGGCAACATCATACTAACATACGTACATCATACATACACTTCTACATTCACTCACCTCAACCCTGTTCGGGCGACTGAACTTATACCAGTCGCATGTCCTCCATGCGACTGGGCCATGCGATTGGGTTATCATGCGAATGGGTACTCAAACGTGCGATTGAACCTCCTTCCGTACGACTAGACACTATGCGACTGGGCTATATGCGACTAACTCTTACCGTCCGACTGAACTACTCTGCGATTGAACTAATGCGACCGAAACCCTCAGTCGCATCACCTATCATGCGATTGAGGCTCAATCGGGCGTCTGAGCCTCAGTCGGGCGATTGGACATCAACTAACACTCATTCGGCCGAATGGCCCTTCAGTCGCATAACCCTAACTGGGCAACGACTGGAGTTCTTCATGAACAGCAGTCGCGAACTCCCGCACCCAAACTCGTCTTAAACCCATTTTTTAGCCCAAATCGACCCTCCCTAGCCTCAGGGATTCACACTAGGACGTCATACAAGCATATACAAGTCTACTTCATACTATAACACATTACTCAAGATTTACCCAAATGGGTCAAACTTACACTATTTCAAAAATAGGGTTTATATGTGATTTCAGCCCCAAAATCGTTAGAAAACATGTAAATAAGGGGTTCTAGAACTCACATTATCAGGTAGAAGTTGATGAGCTTCGATTTAGCTTGTCTCACGACAAATCCGGAGGGGATTATGGTGGATCCGGCAAAGGTGGAAGCGGTGATGCAATGGAAGTCTCCAAAGACGCCATCTGAGATTCGCAGTTTCTTGGGTTTGGCGGGCTACTACCAAAGGTTTATTCAAGACTTCTCTAAGATCGCTTCTCCATTAACCAAGTTGACCTGGAAAGATGTAAAGTTTGTGTGGGGTCAAGCACAGGAGAAGGCATTTGAGGAATTGGAGGCGAGGTTGACTCAAGCTCCTGTATTGTCATTACCCAATGAGAGTGAGGATCTGGTGGTTTATTCTGATGCTTCCTACTCGGGGTTGGGGTGTGTGTTAATGTGTAAGGCCCCGCTCACCGGGCACCTTACTGTTGGTCATCATCACACGTAAAACATACATTTAATACATGATCATAAAATACGCAGCGGAATTAATAAATATACATTCTCATTTCATCATAAAAGCTTTTACATCATTGTCTTGATTACAAAATACAAGCTTTCCTTACATTGCTTAACTATACTATGATTGCTGCTGATGCATATTCCTCAGCAATCATAGGGTCATACAGCGACCTCTACCGAAATAAAATAATAAAAGAAAATATTTCTCTTCATATAGAAGATATTAAGTTCAAAAACATATTTTCTTTCATAAACAAGACTTCTTAAATAATCATGTTTATCAGGATTATCAAGAAATCTTGCACTTGCATGCAACATGATGTGTTGCGCGCATTACGGGCCCACAACACATGATGTGGCTGCATAATCAAAAGTGAATGCCATCCCAAAAGAGCTGAGTAGCCGCCTCGTGCCATCCTCAGCAACACTACCTGCCAACTGGAAAACACATAAAAGTCAGCGTTGCTGAGTGAGTTCTAGTTTTATAATAAAACATACTTTCATTCTCATTAACTGTTCTTCCATACCTGTGTTCACACATCATACGTACACGTAGATAACATTATTATTATCTCATCATTCATTACTTACTTTCATTCGTGTACACTTCATCATTCTCGTTTACTTTCATACATACATACTTTACATACTTTCGTACGTACTATACTTTCGTTCATACATTCATTACTTACGTTCGAACATTCATTACATTCATTCATACTTTCATTACTTTCGTTCGAACGTTCATTACATTCGGTGACATGTACAATACCCCCTTTCATCATACATACTACTGGTGCTGGACCTGTGGTGGTTAGCCACGAACGTTGTGCACAAATGCTGATCCAGTCACCTGGGGTAAGTACATGCACCACTTATCTTTTCACTTTACTTCTGGATCAATGCCATATGCTATACCCCGAACGTTGTGCACAAATGCGGGTGCTGGACCTGTGATGATCAATCACGAACGTTGTGCACTAATGCTGATCCAGTCACCTAGGGTAAGCGGCAAGGATCCCATACATACTTCTGGTCAATCATAAAGACTGACCCCGATGTGCATCCTTCGGGGTAGCTAACCCGCACACCGTTGAGCTAACACCTGCCAGGGTGTGCACCTCCTTTCATTTGCTTGCAAGCCTTACTTACTTTCTTTCATTAATGCATGCATTCATTCATCATGTTCCTTCTTTCATTATCTTTCACTTTACGTTCTTAATACATTCATTTCATTCTTTCATTCATTCACGTAAAGTTATTAAAAGATAACATACATTTACATAAGGAACATAAATACTTACATATCATCAGCATTCATCATCTATCATGGCAACATCATACTAACATACGTACATCATACATACACTTCTACATTCACTCACCTCAACCCTGTTCGGGCGACTGAACTTATACCAGTCGCATGTCCTCCATGCGACTGGGCCATGCGATTGGGTTATCATGCGAATGGGTACTCAAACGTGCGATTGAACCTCCTTCCGTACGACTAGACACTATGCGACTGGGCTATATGCGACTAACTCTTAACCGTCCGACTGAACTACTCTGCGATTGAACTTATGCGACCGAAACCCTCAGTCGCATCACCTATCATGCGATTGAGGCTCAATCGGGCGTCTGAGCCTCAGTCGGGCGATTGGACATCAACTAACACTCATTCGGCCGAATGGCCCTTCAGTCGCATAACCCTAACTGGGCAACGACTGGAGTTCTTCATGAACAGCAGTCGCGAACTCCCGCACCCAAACTCGTCTTAAACCCATTTTTTAGCCCAAATCGACCCTCCCTAGCCTCAGGGATTCACACTAGGACGTCATACAAGCATATACAAGTCCTACTTCATACTATAAACACATTACTCAAGATTTACCCAAATGGGTCAAACTTACACTATTTCAAAAATAGGGTTTATATGTGATTCCAGCCCCAAAATCGTTAGAAAACATATAAATGAGAGGTTCTAGAACTCACATTATCAGGTAGAAGTTGATGAGCTTCGATTTAGCTTGTCTCACGACAAATCCGGAGCTCGGTCAGCACTTTCCCTCTCTTCTTCTCTGCTCTCTGTCGCTCACTGCTCTCTCCCCGACTGAAAATGGGAGGAGAATGGAGCTGCTCCTCTTTTATACCCATAACTCATTCGCATCTGGTCCAGGGGCGACTGGACCTTCAGTCGCATCAACACTATGCGATTGGACCCCAATCGCACGTGTTCCATGCGGCTCATACTTCATTCGGGCGGTTGAACTCCAATCGTGCGGTTGAGCTTCAATCGGACGAATAGCCAAGCGGTTGACCTCCAGTCGCATAAATCACAGGCGACTGAGGCTCAATCGCATAGCCTACCAAAAAGTCAAACTTCCGGTGTTACAAGTCCACCCCCCTTATTTTAGGTTTCGTCCCCGAAACCTGTCATTCCTCGAACAATCGTGGGTAATGCTGCCTCATTTCTTCTTCCGTTTCCTACGTCGACTCGGATCCCTTCCTGTGCCACCACTGTACACGCACAAGGGGAACCACTTTATTCCTCAACCTCTTCTCCTTGCGATCGATGATCGCCACTGGTTGCTCTACATAGTTGAGCCGTTCGTCTACTTCAATATCTTTCAGTTGAACGATCTGATCCTCGTCCGCCAAACATTTCCTCAAATGAGACACGTGGAACGTCGGGTGAATTCCACTTAGTTCATCTGGCAAATCTAACCTATAGGCCACCTCTCCTACTCGAGCAATGATTCGGAAAGGGCCTATATATCGCGGACTCAACTTGCCTCGCTTCCGGAACCGAATGATACCCTTCCAGGGTGAGACCTTTAACATAACACGATCTCCCACCTGGAACTCAATCGGCCTGCGTCGTTTGTCGGCATACGACTTCTGTCGGTCTTTGGCCGCCTTCATATAGGCTTTAATTCTTTCGAGCTTCTCAGTCATAGCCTCTACCACTTCGACGCTTCCCAATTCTTTCTGACCAATATCACCCCAACAGACGGGTGTCCTACATCTCCTACCGTATAGCATCTCATAGGGTGGCATGCCGATACTGGCATGATAACTGTTGTTGTATGAGAACTCAGCTAACGGTAGATGGTCATCCCAACTTCCACCAAAGTCAATAACACATGCTCGGAGCATGTCCTCCAATGTCTGAATGGTCCTTTCCGACTGACCATCAGTTTGTGGATGATAAGCCGTGCTAATATGCAACCTCGTCCCCATAGCATCGTGGAATTTCTTCCAGAATTTGGATGTAAACCGGGTGTCGCGATCAGACACAATCGACACCGGTACACCGTGACGAGTTACAATCTCTTTGATGAAAAGATCGGCCAACTTCTCGGACGAATATGTCTCCCGCATCGGTAAGAAGTGAGCACTCTTCGTCAATCGATCCACAATCACCCAGATCGTATCATACCCTTTCGGGGTACGTGGCAGCTTTGTGATAAAATCCATGGTGATGTGCTCCCACTTCCACTCCGGGATGTCCAAAGGTTGAATCTTTCCGTACGGCTTCTGGTGCTCTGCCTTTACTTGCAAACACGTGAGGCATTTACTCACATACTCCACCACATCACAATTCATACCCGGCCACCAGTAATCTTTCTTCATATCTTGGTACATTTTGGTGGCACCGGGATGAATGGAGTATCGAGACTTATGAGCTTCATCCAAAATCTTCATTCGCAGATCCCCAAGACGAGGAATCCACATACGCCCAAACCGAGTTCTAACACCCGTTGCGTTCTCACCCAATTCTGCGACCAGACCTCTCATGCGTTCAGAGTTAAGATGTTCGTCTTTGGAGACTTCCATTGCATCACTGCTTCCACTTTCGCCGGATCGACCATAATCCCGTCCGGATTTACCACGTGACCCAAGAATTGAACTTCACCTAACCAAAATGCGCACTTGGAGAATTTTGCATACAATTTCTCCCTTCTCAACGTTTCCAGAACTTCGCGAATGTGACCGGCATGCTCAGTCTCGCTCTTTGAATAAATCAAGATGTCATAAATGAATACAATCACTGATTTATCCAACATCGGCCGGCACACCCTATTCATCAGGTCCATAAAAGCAGCTGGCGCGTTGGTCAAACCAAATGACATAACGAGGAACTCATAATGACCGTTGCGCGTACGAAAAGCTGTTTTAGGGATATCCTGCTCCTTCACCTTCAGTTGATGGTAGCCTGATCGAAGATCTATTCGTGAAAACTAACTAGCACCCTGAAGTTGATCAAACAAGTCGTCGATCCTCGGCAAGGGGTATCTGTTCTTTACTGTCAGCTTATTCAACTCGCGGTAGTCGATGCACATCCTCATACTACCGTCCTTCTTCTTCACAAACAGGACCGGAGCACCCCAAGGTGAGATACTTGGTCGAATAAACCCCTTATCCAACAGCTCTTGTAACTGCTCCATCAACTCTTTCATCTCCGTCGGGGCCAATCGGTATGGTGCCTTGGCAACAGGTTGGGCGCCTGGTACTAAATCAATCTGGAACTCGATCTCTGTCAGGTGGCAATCCCGATAAGTCTTCCGGGAACACGTCTGGGAACTCACACACAACCGGAACGTCAGACAGTTGTGGTGCTGGCTTCTCTACATCTTTCACATAACATAAATAGGCGTTACATCCACGCCTTATACATTTCCCCGCCACTGCCATTGAGATCACCTTCGGAATCGTAGTAACCCGATCCCATAAACTGTCACTGGACTACCGTCAGGCGCTGTCAAACTGATCATCTTCTTGCGACACACAATGTTCGCCTCGAAATCTGCCAACCAATCCATACCAAGCACCAATCGAAACCGCCTAACGTCATCGCAAAGGGTTTAACTGGGAATTTGTGGCCCTCCAGTTCTACATCGCAACCCTCAATTACCTCTGAAATCCTGGTGGTTTTACCTATCGCAGTCTCTACATCAAACGGCACATCCACACGCCTACTACTAACGGGCAATTTGGCACAAAAAGCAGCAGAAATGAAACTCCTACTGGCACCCGAATCAAATAATACAGAGGCTAAAGTTTGGTTCACCAGAAACGTACCGGACACTACATCGGGGTCCATCCTCGCCTCTTCCTGCGTCATCGTAAATGCCCTGGCGCTCGCTTTCGACCCTTCACCCCCTGTCTTCTTCACACCGGAACCCTCAGATCTCGGCTTCTTGCAATCTTTATTCATATGACCACTTTCCCCACAGTTAAAGCACTTCATCCCTTTACACTCTTTGGCCATATGACCGGGCTTTCCACACTTGAAACATACATTCAGCCCCCATCTGCACTCACCACCGTGCTCTCGCCCACACTTCCCACACTTTCTCGACCCTGCACTTGTCACGACCACACGACGATCATCAACCCGTGCCTTCTTACTACTTGTCGAAATATCACCCCGACCAAACCTCTTTCCCTGCCACTTCCTCTCATCACTTACCTTCTTGCTGCCCTCAGATTTCACCAACGCTGCTCGTTCATCGTACAACCTCCCAGCTAAATCCACCGCCGACCTGAAAGTACTTGGTCGGGCGGAAATCAAATGCCAACGAATTTCAGCTGGCAACCCCTGAATATACCGGTTAATCTTGCGAGTCACCGGCGTCACATGCTCTGGCACCAACCGTGCCATGTCGTTGAACTTAGTCGTGTATTGTTGGTGGGTCATCGTTCCCGCCTCCAACTGCAGGAACTCTCTTTCAACTCTGTCCATCTCTCGACGAGGACTAAACTCCTCGATCACCATTCTCTTCAACTCAGACCACTTCATTTTTCCAATGGCCCTGCTACCCTGGGCCTGGACAATATTGTCCCACCAGCACAATGCCGTCCCCGTAAACGAGTGGGTAGCAAACTTTACCTTCTTATCCTCCTGGCAGTCACTGATATCAAAAACCGCCTCCATCTCTCTCACCCATTGGTGAGCATCAGCAGCCGTACCCGAACCATCAAAAGTCGGAGGCTTGCATCTCATAAATTTTCCGTAATCACAACCCCGGGCTGTCCCCCTTACCTGTTCTTCCTCCTCTTCCTCTTCGTCATCGGACAATACCGTTTCTGCCCCTGTCTGTTGCTGTCTACCGGAGGACCGATTCCTCCCCCGTCTCTCATCTTCACGTACTGCCTTAATCACTTCGGTTACTACAGACGGCAAGATCGTCTGCATAACCTGATGTACCTCCTCGACAACTGCCACTTTCACCGAGGCTCTCAACTTGGCGCTTTCGTCCATCTCTTCCTGATGAGAAATCTCGTTCTCCTCACGAACTACTTTCTCTTTCCTAGATCTTCCTCGCGTGATACGCGGCTCATCACCACGTCCACCATCACGGGAAGCATCAGATGATCTATCACCGACATCTTCTATCACACTGAAAGATTAAAACACCAACACAGTCATTCAAGGAAATAGCTCAGTTTATGTTAAGTACAGTATGTCCCAAATTACAGTGGCCAGTTGTGATTAGCCACTTACTCTACTCTTCGTACCCCGAGCATCACCTATTCTGACTACATTAGTATCTCAGTCTAACAGTACACATAATTCACATCACATGCGCACATAATAACCATTTAATCTTTAAGAAAATACCTGATGGCACGCGACTACTCAGATGGCATTCTCATTCTCCCTGTCCCATTCTCAGTTTAAGTCTAGGTTTATTATGAAAATTTACCCATTTTACTTAAACTTTTGCTCTGATACCAACTTGTAAGGCCCCGCTCACCGGGCACCTTACTGTTGGTCATCATCACACGTAAAACATACATTTAATACATGATCATAAAATACGCAGCGGAATTAATAAAATATACATTCTCATTTCATCATAAAAGCTTTTACATCATTGTCTTGATTACAAAATACAAGCTTTCCTTACATTGCTTAACTATACTATGATTGCTGCTGATGCATATTCCTCAGCAATCATAGGGTCATACAGCGACCTCTACCGAAATAAAATAATAAAAAGAAAATATATTTCTCTTCATATAGAAGATATTAAGTTCAAAAACATATTTTCTTTCATAAACAAGACTTCTTAAATAATCATGTTTATCAGGATTATCAAGAAATCTTGCACTTGCATGCAACATGATGTGTTGCGCGCATTACGGGCCCACAACACATGATGTGGCTGCATAATCAAAAAGTGAATGCCATCCCAAAAGAGCTGAGTAGCCGCCTCGTGCCATCCTCAGCAACACTACCTGCCAACTGGAAAACACATAAAAGTCAGCGTTGCTGAGTGAGTTCTAGTTTTATAATAAAACATACTTTCATTCTCATTAACTGTTCTTCCATACCTGTGTTCACACATCATACGTACACGTAGATAACATTATTATTATCTCATCATTCATTACTTACTTTCATTCGTGTACACTTCATCATTCTCGTTTACTTTCATACATACATACTTTACATACTTTCGTACGTACTATACTTTCGTTCATACATTCATTACTTACGTTCGAACATTCATTACATTCATTCATACTTTCATTACTTTCGTTTGAACGTTCATTACATTCGGTGACATGTACAATACCCCCTTTCATCATACATACTACTGGTGCTGGACCTGTGGTGGTTAGCCACGAACGTTGTGCACAAATACTGATCCAGTCACCTGGGGTAAGTACATGCACCACTTATCTTTTCACTTTACTTCTGGATCAATGCCATATGCTATACCCCGAACGTTATGCACAAATGCGGGTGCTGGACCTGTGATGATCAATCACGAACGTTGTGCACTAATGCTGATCCAGTCACCTAGGGTAAGCGGCAAGGATCCCATACATACTTCTGGTCAATCACAAAGACTGACCCCGATGTGCATCCTTCGGGGTAGCTAACCCGCACACCGTTGAGCTAACACCTGCCAGGGGTGTGCACCTCCTTTCATTTGCTTGCAAGCCTTACTTAGTTTCTTTCATTAATGCATGCATTCATTCATCATGTTCCTTCTTTCATTATCTTTCACTTTACGTTCTTAATACATTCATTTCATTCTTTCATTCATTCACGTAAAGTTATTAAAAGATAACATACATTTACATAAGGAACATAAATACTTACATATCATCAGCATTCATCATCTATCATGGCAACATCATACTAACATACGTACATCACACATACACTTCTACATTCACTCACCTCAACCCTGTTCGGGCGACTGAACTTATACCAGTCGCATGTCCTCCATGCGACTGGGCCATGCGATTGGGTTATCATGCGAATGGGTACTCAAACGTGCGATTGAACCTCCTTCCGTACGACTAGACACTATGCGACTGGGCTATATGCGACTAACTCTTAACCGTCCGACTGAACTACTCTGCGATTGAACTTATGCGACCGAAACCCTCAGTCGCATCACCTATCATGCGATTGAGGCTCAATCGGGCGTCTGAGCCTCAGTCGGGCGATTGGACATCAACTAACACTCATTCGGCCGAATGGCCCTTCAGTCGCATAACCCTAACTGGGCAGCGACTGGAGTTCTTCATGAACAGCAGTCGCGAACTCCCGCACCCAAACTCGTCTTAAACCCATTTTTTAGCCCAAATCGACCCTCCCTAGCCTCAGGGATTCACACTAGGACGTCATACAAGCATATACAAGTCCTACTTCATACCATAAACACATTACTCAAGATTTACCCAAATGGGTCAAACTTACACTATTTCAAAAATAGGGTTTATATGTGATTCCAGCCCCAAAATCGTTAGAAACATGTAAATGAGGGGTTCTAGAACTCACATTATCAGGTAGAAGTTGATGAGCTTCGATTTAGCTTGTCTCACGACAAATCCGGAGCTCGGTCAGCACTTTCCCTCTGTTCTTCTCTGCTCTCTGTCGCTCACTGCTCTCTCCCCGACTGAAAAATGGGAGGAGAATGGAGCTGCTCCTCTTTTATACCCATAACTCATTCGCATCTGGTCCAGGGGCGACTGGACCTTCAGTCGCATCAACACTATGCGATTGGACCCCAATCGCACGTGTTCCATGCGGCTCATACTTCATTCGGGCGGTTGAACTCCAATCGTGCGGTTGAGCTTCAATCGGCCGAATAGCCATGCGGTTGACCTCCAGTCGCATAAATCACAGGCGACTGAGGCTCAATCGCATAGCCTACCAAAAAGTCAAACTTCCGGGTGTTACATAATGCAGAAAGGAAAAGTTATAGCCTAAACATCTCGACAATTGAAGGTTCATGAGGTTAGCTATCCTACTCATGACTTGGAGCTTGAAGTTGTGGTCTTTTCACTAAAGATTGGAGGCACTATCTCTACGGGACGAAGTGCACAATTTTCACTGACCACAAGAGCTTGAAGTACTTCTTCGAGCAGAAGGACTTGAACATGAGGCAGAGAAGATGGTTCGAGCTCATAAAGGATTATGATTGTGAGATCCATTATCATCCGGGTAAAGCCAACTTGGTGGCGGATGCCCTTAGCCGAAAGGAAAGACCCGACCCGATTCGGGTGAAGGCGTACCAGCTGATTATAACCCCTGACGTGATGAAGCAAGTCAAAGAGTTTCAAGACGAGGCATTAAAAAAAGATCATCTTAACTCTGAAAGAATGAGAGGTCTGTTCACGGACTTGGTGAAAACACATTTAGTGTTAGAACCCGGTCTGGATGAATGTGGATTCCTTGTTTTGGGGATCTACGCGTGAAGATTATGGATGAAGCTCATAAGACTCGATACTCTACTCATCCCGGTGATACAAATATGTATCAAGACATGAAGAAAGATTATTGGTGGCCGGGTATGAAGTGTGACGTAGTGGAGTATGTAAGTAAGTGCCTTACTTGCTTGCAAGTGAAGGTCGAGCATCAAAATCCATATGGGAAGATCCAACCTTTGGATATATCGGAATGGAAGTGGGAGCACATCACCATGGATTTCATTACGAAGCTACCGCGTACTCTGAAATGCTATGATGCTATATGGGTGATTGTTGACCGCTTGATGAAAAGTGCTCACTTCCTGCCGATCCGCGAGACATATTCATCTAAGAGGTTGGCTGATCTGTTCATCAAGGAAATTGTAACTCGTCATTGTGTGCCAGTGTCTATTGTGTCTGATCGTGACACCCGGTTTACATCCAAATTTTGGAAGAAATTCCATGATGCGATGGGGACGAGGTTACATTTTAGCACGGCTTATCATCCCAGACTAATGGTCAGTCCGAAAGGACTATTCAGACATTGGAGGACATGCTTCGGGCATGTGTGATTGATTTTGGGGGAAGTTGGGATGACCACTTACCGTTAGCTGAATTCTCATACAACAACAGCTATCATGCCAGCATTGGTATGCCACCTTATGAGATGCTATACGGTAGGAGATGCAGAACACACGTTTGTTGGGGTGATATTGGTCATAAAGAGTTAGGGAGCATCGAGGTGATCGAGGCTACGACTGAAAAGCTTGAAAGGATCAAAGCGTTCATGAGGGCAGCCAAAGATAGACAGAAGTCGTATGCTAATAAAGGACGCAGACCGATTGAGTTCCAGGTGGGTGACCGGTTTATGTTGAAGGTCTCACCTTGGAAGGGTATCATTCGTTTCCGAAAGCGGGGCAAGTTGAGCCCGAGATACATAGGCCCTTTCCGAATCATTGCTCGAGTAGGAGAGGTGGCCTATAGATTGGAGTTGCCAGATGAGTTAAGTGGAATTCACCCAACATTCCACGTATCTCATCTAAGGAAGTGCTTGGCAGATGAAGATATGATGTTCCACTGGAGGATATCGAAGTAGACAAACGACTCAATTATGTGGAGCAACCAGTGGCAATCATCGATCGAAAAGAGACGAGGCTGAGAAATAAAGTGGTTCCTCTTGTGCGTGTACAGTCGAAGCACAGGAAGGGATCCGAGTCAACGTGGGAGACTGAAGAAGAAATGAGACATCATTACCCATGTTTGTTCGAGGAATAACAGGTTTCGGGACGAAACCTATATAAGGGGGGACTTGTAACACCCGGATATTTCTTTGAAACCAACAAAAGAAGAAAAAGAAATAAAGTCCAAAGTCAGGGGACCAAACTCGCCAACATGAGAAATTTGGGTAAGTGGAGATATTTGAAGGGAGAGGGCAGCCCATGCCCTCTCCCCACACCCATATTTTCAGCCAAGAAGAGAGAGGAGAAGAAGAAAGGGAGAAAAGAGAGAAAAATGCTTGGTTCGAGTGGGTTCGGGCTTGGAAATCATCGTGTAGCGGGTCTAAACAAAGCTCTTCTTCTCGGGGTAGTTTGTGTGAGTTCTAGGACCCCTCTTTTAATGGTTTTCAACGGATTTGGGGCTAGAACACAGAGTAAACCCGTTTTTATGTGTGTGTTTGACCCATTTGTATGTGTTTACGTGTGATGCGTTTGGAGTTTGTTTCCGAGCTTGTGTATGCTTGAATGGTGTTCTGGTATGCATTCCTAAGGTTTAGGATGGTTGATTTGGGTCTATAATGGGTTTGGATGAGCCTGGAGGTTGAAAATGGCAGATTGGGTTTGGGATAAACTACATTCTGCACCAGCTAGGGCTAGGCGACCGACTGGAGGCCATACGGCCGATTGGAGTGCGATTGGAGTTCAATCGCACGACTGAGGTTCACTCGCACGACTGGGGTGCCAGTCGCAACATGCGACTGAGAGCCCATTCACATAAGTGCTCATCCGCATTGGTGTTCAACCGCATGAGGTCCATTCGCATAGTGTTCATTCGTATGGATTTCCATTCGAACGAGGCTCAATCGCCTGGTGTCCATTTGCATGATGTTCAATCGCCTGGAGGCCATGCGACTAAAGGGTGCCCATAGGCCCAAATAGGGCTGGTGTACCCGAGGAAAAGCGCAGTTTAATTTCTGACTTTCGGGGAAAGTGCAGATGTAAGTTTTGACGTGGAAGTTCCTATAAGTTCAAGTAAGATGTTGTTAGGATCTTAGAGGGTATGTTGGGCATGGCGATGTTGCAAGTTTATGCATGATGTATGTTATGTATGTATGATGACGCCCTGTATGATGATGCTACTGTGTATGTTGACGTTCCTTATTATGATGTATGTTAATCCTTCCCATGGCATTACGTGTTATGATTGATGAATAAAATGAAAGTAATATGTAACGTAAAATGGAAGATAATAAAAGGGGAACATGATGAATGAATGCATGCATTAATAATGAATGAAAGTAAGAAATGCTTGCAAGCAAATGTATGAGGTGAGCGACCTTGTTGTCGCAACAGACTCGAAATGGGATCCTTGACATTCGACCTCAGTAATCGTGGCTGTGTGCCATGAAGAGGGTAAAGCTTGACACTGTGATTGACCATATGTATAGAACCATTGTTGCATACCATAGGTACTGTGGCCAGAGGCACGATGCACCGTTATAGAATGTCTATGATATGCCTAGGTCCAGTACCAGGAACAGGAGGGTATTGAATATGGCAATGGTACACCTAAACTTTACCTTAGGAACTGTGGCTAGAGGTGCGGTGCACTGTTATAGAAAGTCTATGATAGGCCTAGGTCCAGTAACACGAAACAAAAGGGTAAGGTTTATGGTTGATGTAAAGAAAAGAGGTAATGATGAAAGAGTAAGAATGACAAGAAAGTACGATGAATGAGCGAAAGTTAAAGAATGAACGAATGATAGAAAGAATGATGAAGATAATAATGATATTATCTATGTGTACGTATGATGTATGATCGTATGAAAGTAAAGAAATGGGTTTAAAGTAAGAAAAGTATGTTTTATTATAAAACTAGAACTCACTCAGCAACGCTGACTTTTTGTGTTTCCAGTTGGCAGGTAATGTTGCTGAGGATGCCACGGGCGCGACAACTCGGCTCTTTTGAATGGCATTCTTTTGTTTAATGTTTTTGCATTGTAATGCGAACAAACTATGTTTGAAATGAATGTTGTATTAGCTTGCAAAAGCATTTATATAGAAATGAAATGTATGTTTAAATGCTTCCGCTGCAACGCTTTTATGTAAGAGGATGAAAAAGTATGTTTTATGTGCGATGATTGACCAGCTGTAAGTGTCCTGGGAACGGGGCCTTACAGGTTTCTATTGCTGTTGGGCCTATTGTTAGGACCGTGTACGTACTGAGTACTAACTGATTCAACATGAAACCAGATCAAATAGTGCGGAATCCTATTTGATTGGCGATCCAATCAGGGAGAACGTTAATCCGATCAAAACTAACGATTATAATACGTTAAGAATTGATTAGAATTGATCAGAAACGTTCTATAAAGTTGGAAGGGACTCTCTGGACGAACAGGGACGGCTAGGGTTAAGAGTTCTCGAAGTGTTTATTTTTCAACGAATTAAGTGGTATTTATAGGTTTCAGTTTTCATTCGTATGACTAAGCCATGCGTATGGCTCAGTCGTGCGACTGAGTCGTACGAGTGATTCATTCGGACGACTGACTCAGTCTTATGACTCAATCGTGCGTATGGCTCAATCACATGGTTCAGTCGTGCGACTGGCCCATTCGTATGGTCCAATCGTGCGACTGAATCATGAAACTTAGTTAAACATATTCCTGAGGCTTTAATGATACAGAATTATGCCTAACAACTGTAAACCTATATAACATGTTCATATAAGCGTATAATACTCAAATCATATGAATAGATATAACATTCAACAACCAACACACGTTCAACGAAGAGTTTTTCATTTCATATATCAAACATTACATTAGTGTTACAAAATGAAAATCAAATACATTTAAGCTCACTAGAACTGGAACTAGGGACATGTGTACCAACAAACTCCCCCTTGGACCTAGTTCTATCTAATCTTTGACCTCCTTTTTAAACTCTTCATATCTCTTAACTCGTTCTTCTCTTGAAACCCCATCATGAATATCAAGTGCGAAGCATAGACATATAACATGTTGAAATGGAAGTGCTTGCACGATATCCTGAGTGTCAAAAAATAGTGGTCACTTGTACAATGTGTAAACATCAGCTGCAGACAAGTTTGTGAGCCACATTGGGTCAAATACCCTTATTGTCTCTACCGTTCCCTCCCTATCCAAAACTATGACAGCTTCTCCAGTGCGTCAGTCATAATACCACCATTTGAAATGGGGTGCAAATCTTGTGGCATCTCCCTCAATGGAATACGAGACATTGTGCGCGGAGGGTGCCATTTCAAGACAACCTTTGGTCTTCCTAAGGTAGGGTCAACCTCTGTCTTATGAATGAACCTTTTGGGCTGTTGAGGTTTGAAATTGACCCACCTCGTGTGGTACTCCTTCTTCATTGCCTTCTCGAACCATCCCGATATCTTTCCGGGAACAGCATACAGGAGGTTCAAGTTGGCTAGACGGTTTAGCTCAAATCCAGGGTGAGTTTTCAGATTGTGTGGGAATCTGAAATACTCTATGCCCTCTCCCTCTTGACAGCGTATACCTTAAGGTCCTCAAAATACGCCCAGCTTATGATCTTTCCAGACACCTTCTGATGCTTCTTTACCTTGTATAGCTTGGTGTAGGCGTTTGACTTTGTAGGCACTCGCTGTTTCTTCATTTCCTCCAGGCAAGCTGCCCACTCAGCCTTTTTGGATGCTAGATCAGCATCATCCACCTGAGGATCTTCTTATGTAGCTTCTTTTGCAGCAATCTTTTCTTCCACTTTGGCGAATGCACTGCTGCCATATGTTTATCCCAGATCCGGTAGTACTTCGCCTTTGGCGTTAGTATACTGGGGATAATGGTCAGCAGTCACATCCTCAATCTCCACCTTGTCAACATCTTGTAGCTCCTCATCACTGACTATGTCAACTTCTGGAGCATCCTTCACCAACTCATCTGGATTTAGACTGAACAGTTCGGCAATCTGTTCATCAGTCATATCATGGATTATCTCTCCCTCTTCAGGTGTGTAGCTGACAGAGCGATGTACTATCCCTTGCAAATCAAGAATCATTGTCAATTGAGTCTTGATTTGTCGAAGGGGTACCACATCATGCTCATCAGCTTGTTTAGATGAACCTGTTAAAGAAATAAGCAAACACAATACGAGTTAGTATCCATGATGCACATGACAAATGGCAGTTCAACTTTTCATTTATTTATTTAAATAAACATTGATACATGATTTCAAGAACAAAAGTTTAATAATATAAAGACATCAAAGCTTTAATTTTTGCCTTCAATCATAGCCGGGTCTTCTACAGATAGTGAGGTAGGTGGGGCAGATGACGATGCTCCTTGGTCTTGTCTCTTCTTTGTCCTTTGCTCTTGACCATGAGCTGAGGCAGATGCAGATGCATCTCCTTCATCATCCTCATCATCATCCTCCCTACCTCTTGCTTCACCATCACCCTCATATCATCATCATCACTATCATCCTCTTTATCATCATCCTTTTCATCATCTCCATCATTATCTCCTTCACCAAGCATCAGAGGCTCCTCCTTAGATCCTTTTAGTTGGAGCATGATCTTCTTGTTTACAGCCTCTAACTCCTCCAGCTTCTTGGCAGACTCGTCCTTATGCTCTTGGAGTTTGGCGATCTGCTCTGCCTGCTGTGAGATCTGCTGAGCTTGGGAAGCAGTTAGCTCCACCAGCTAACGTAGCTGTGCAGACTTCTCCTCATCAGCGGCTAACAGCTTCAGCACCATCATGTTCAGTGCTGCCAGCTATTCCTCCACTCCAATAGGAGGGAGGGATTATCCGTGGGGAATGTTGAAGGGTTAGCTTGGTGGCTGGTGGTGGTAGCAGTGGCGGTGGAAAATATTGGTGGTGGTGAATGGATGGGTAGGGAGGTCTGAGGTGTGGTAGTAGAAGGTGGAGTAGTAGTGGTGGGTGTAGTGGTAGTGGGTGTAGTGGTGGTAGGTGGTGTAGTGGTGGTAGGTGGTGTAGTGGTAGAGGTGGTGGAGGTAGAAATAATCGTGAACCTCCGTCTCTTCGGCTTCATCCCATGGGGCTGAGCCATCCTCTTCATCCGAGTCCCCCTGGACCCAGAGGCTCCTCCTTGGCCACTGAGCTGGTCTGGGGTGTAGATGAATCTGAAATAGCCTCCCTAGACCCGCCCGGACGTCAACCAACCGTCCTAATCCCCCTCTCGGTGGCAACCACCCGGCTGCCCACCGTCCGAGTCAGCGGTTCCTCATTTAACTCCACCTCTTCATAAGGCTGGAAGTCCTGATGAAACCCAGCAGTCTCCAAACCTCCTTGTGGAGATGGTGGAGATGTAACATCAGAAGTAGTGTTCTGAGTATGAGACGGACCTGTATCTCCACCATAACCACTATCATCATCATCAGAGTCATCATCAGGAAAAACTATCGGCTCTGTATCTAAATCACTATCGTCGTGGCGCCACTTTCTCATCGCTGGCGCCACATAGTCTTCACGGGCCAGATGCCCAAACAGACTCCTTACTGGGGGCTTTACCTGCTTACCCCGGTACACCCTCATCCTCCCGAGGGTGGTGTCATCTGTCACCTCGAGGACAACAACATCCTCCTTCTCCTTGGGCAGCGAGGGGAGCTTCTGATCTATAATCATCTGCAGAAAGTGTGGGTACATACAGAATCTTTCTTTCCCCTTTGCCTCAATGTTCTCTACCATGTAGGTGCATATCATCCTCGAAAAGCTAAATGGATAATTCAGCACCAACGCCACATAGGCGTTCTGCATCTGGTTGGAGAGCTCGTCGAAGCCACCCTTCCTGGAGGCGATGCATCTCAACAGTACATGGGCTAAGTATTTGAACTGGGGGCACAAGTTGCTCTTGTTGAGCATACTTGCATTGATGTCCCCAGAGTACTTAGCCCTCATGAAGCAACCTCGAACAGTGAAGGGATGTAATCGAGTGGGGTAGTCAGTATCATCCCTGAACTCCAATACTGTCCTGATATCCTCCTCTGATATCTCTATGGCCTCCCCAAATATAGAATTCCTGATACTATGGGGCTCAGAAGACCTATCAACTACAGCGCTTTCCCAGAAAGCCTGCTGTACTGATCTGTAGGGTGTGCACTGTGCCAAGATAGCTCGGAATATCCTCGATCGGCGGAGAAAAGAAATAATGCCCACAAACTCCGTAGCATTGCGGGATGAGAGATCAAGATGAGCACATATGTTGTGCTTAGTGCTCATCGTCCACCGGCTCACCATCTGTGACACAAAATAAATAAACATTAGTACGTGTCAAAGAATACCAGATTTGTTTCATGAACTTGAAACTTTTGTTCAGTCGTGCGACTGAGCTGAGCGACTGAGATCTAGTCGTGCGAATGAGTTGTGCGACTAAGATCTAGTCGTGCGAATGAGCCGTGCGACTGAGTACTAGTCGTGCGATAATCTCATACGTACGACTGAGTCATGCGACTGGACTTAGTCGTATGTTCTCTCATGCGTTTACCTCAGTCATGCGATTGAGCTCAGAGGCATGGTTCAGTCATGCGATTGAACCATTTGTCCATCTCAGTCGTGAGGTTGAGCCATTCGCCTCGCTCAGTCATGCGATTGAAGTTCATCAGGGTGTCCAATCGCATGTCCAACAGTTGTTTGTAACATCCCACATTGGTTGGGAAGGAGAACGAATGCTTCTATATAGGGGCTTGAGACCTTCCCCACTGTGACGCGTTTTGCCTGAGCGATAGTGGTACGTCCCGGTTCAGGTGAAAACAAAACCGTGAGGTGATGGTGGTTCGTCCTGGCCAAAGCGGACAATACGATGGTGCGGTTACATTGGGCTACTACAGATGGTATCATAGCCAGGGCCGGGCCAGTGTGCCAGCGAGGACGCTGGGCTCCTTAAAGGGGGTGGATTGTAACATCCCATATTGGTTGGGAAGGAGAACGAATGCTTTTATATAAGGGGCTTGAGACCTTCCCCACTGTGACGCGTTTTGCCTGAGCGATGGTGGTACGTCCCGGTTCAGGTGAAAACAAAACGTGAGGCGATGGTGGGTCGTCCCGGCCAAAGCGGACAATATCATTGTGCGGTTATATTGGGCTGTTACAGATAACAGCCCAACGTAACCGCACCATGATATTGTCCGCTTTGGCCGGGACGAGCCACCATCGCCTCACGTTTTGTTTTCACCTGAACCGGGACGTACCACCATCGCTCAGGCAAAACGCCTCACAGTGGGGAAGGTCTCAAGCCCCTTATATAGAAGCATTCGTTCTCCTTCCCAACCAATGTGGGATGTTACATTGTTCATTCAAATTCAATTTTTGAGCAATACTTGATGTTAAACGTTGTGGATTGACTCATTTGGTTCGCATATAACCGACTAAAACCCTAATAACTTTAATTTGATCAAAATGCTTAGTTTTAGTGGTTTATTAGTCATCTTTGGTTCGGTTAACATTAGGTCATTATTTTGATCTTTTAGACGTTGTAGTAACTGATTCATCGAACTAATATTTTTGCGCAGTACCTGTAGAATCGAAACAAAATGTCAGAGAGTGTCAAACAACGGTCTATAATGATCAAATGCAATTTTGGCAATATGGGTTTGTATCATGCGTCTGAGAGGCGATTTGGGAGAGTGAAACGACTATGACCGACTCCCCCTCTATTTATACTAGGGCAACCTTCAGTCGTGCGACCAAGCCTAGTTGCACGATTGATTCGTGTGACTGAGCTTCAGTCGTGCGACTCGCCCATACGCTCACCTCCAATCGTACGATTGAGGGTCATTCGTGCGACTATCACAGTCGGTCACCTTCAATCGTGCGATTGGGTTCATTCGTACGATCCAATCATACGACTGGTCCATACTCATGGTCCGGTCGTGCGAATGGGTCATACTTGTGAAAATTTTCCTTTTTGACCCTTTGACACTTAGCCCCTTATAACAATAGATAAAACATTTGATCAGTTATCATCTCAGACATGACCATTTTAAGTTAAAGATCTTTTGATCACCTCAGACGTGATCCATTTATCCACCTGATCACCTCAGACGTGATCCTTTTACTTTTTCAGAAACAAGTGATTTAAGATTAACGTTAAGTTCATTGTGTGACCTATTCAAAGATGAATAACATAGCCCAGTCCGACACTGACACACTTTACAAATAACTTGAACACTAAACTAAGTAACAAAATAAACATGTTTTTGTGATTTTGTTAGGGTAGGGAAGAGTAGCCTATTAGCATTAACATCATTTCTAAGACAGATTCATATGGAATCAGACATGCATAAACTTAATTACTTGGAACTTTTATATATATATATTGAAATGGAAACTAACATATTTACATATCACAGTTTCTCATTCATCTAAGACTTCTAAGCTCTAACTGGAAATCATACTTGATCTGATATGTAACACACATTGATTTTGAACATCAGGCAGTGCAGCCACGACGATTGTCAGTATACTTGTCCACTTAAATCCATACACAGATTTTGACACATATTAGTGATGTATTTGGTTATATTATTTCAACCAACATTTGTGGATCCCAAGCTTATATGGTAATCACATTCCTCAGGAGACTTTTGAGCGCTCTACGAGTATTTTGACAAGAAGAGATTATTCATAGAGCTTTCAAAGAGAAGCCAAGCCTCAGGTCAGTGCCATCGCACAGCAGAGAGGCGGAAAACAACAATGAATTCTAGAATATCTAGGTTATGCTTATCCTCAGGTCAGTACCATCGTACAGCAGAGAGGCACACAACCTATCTTCTTGTTAGAGCACCTTTAAATTTTTCTTTTGCACATAACGCACCAACAACCTAGGTTATCAGCTTGATTGCGTTTATTTTATTTTTCGTGCTTTGCTCTTTTTGTGGTCATCCGCACACTTTTAGTGGCGTTTATTTGCTCGTCACCCCTTATTGGAAATAACTGATTGTGTTAACCAGTGATAAGATGGGAACCCACAGTCAGTTGAACAGATTAGTTTAAATTGAGTTCACCAATGATGTCTACTAGTCTATTATGTTGAATCTACCGACACATCGTATAATGAACTAGCACCTCCCTAGATCGACTTTCTCCGTGTAATTACAGTTACAAACAAGCGTACTATCATTTTCCCAACTTATTAGACTTAGAATTCTCTGACTAACAATTTTCTGTGATTTAATTAATCTAAATTTGTAAAAATTGAAAATCTTTTTGGTGTTCCAAGTAACTCGACGCCTGTGTACTATCACTTTCCATAGCATTGAATCACAATCTTAAATATTTTGTTTTTGCCTTTTTAGCTTATCTGCCCTTCCCCCTTCTTTTTTTAAGTAAATAAATACTAAAACTAAACTAATCTCCCCCTAAAATTATAATACCGAAAATATTTTGTGTTTTTGGATTTTTAAGACAGGAAATTGAAATAAGATAAATAAAAGAAAATAAAAAGAAAAAGGAAAAGAAATTTAACAAGTGTCGGACTAAGCATTTGTCTCTTCTAAAATGACGTCACTTTTCTTTTCACGCCGTTGACCTCTAACAGATAGAAAAATCTAGGTTTATCAAATGGTTTGGTGTAGAGGTCGGTGCATTGAAAATCCATGTTTATTTTAACCACACAATTAATTGTTTTTCATAGCAATCACGTATGAAATGATACTTTATGCCGATGTGTTTTGTTTTAGGGTGTTGAACAGGATTTCTAGTTACAGCTATGGCAGCAGAGTTATCAACAAATATAGGGGTATTAGAAAATTGCAAACCGTAGTCCCGCATTTGTTGTTGGATCCAAATGATCTGAGAGCAGCAACTTGCAGCAGCAATGTATTCAGCTTCACATATTGACAAGGCAACAGATGTCTGCTTCTTGTATTGTTAGGTGACTAATCGCCTTCAAAGAACTGACACCCTGCTGATGTTGACTTGAAGTTCATCTTGCAGCCACCGTAGTCTGAATCACTATACGTAGTTAGCTTAAAGTCATCATCATGAGGATACCACAACCCCAGTGTTGGAGTACCCTTCAGATAACAAAAAATCCTTTTTACCCCGATCAAATGATTTACTTTTTGTTTGGCTTGATATCTTGAGCACAGACATGTGGCGTACATGATATCTGGACACGAGGCAGTGAGATACAAAAGAGATCCGATCATCCCATGATACATAGTGGCATCCACCAAATCCCCATTTTCATCTGGTGCCACATCATTGTTTGTGGCCAAAGGGTTACCGGCAACAGTGACATTTTCCATATCAAATCGATTTAGAATGTCTTCAACATACTTAGTCTGATGCAGAAAAATGCCGGTAGGTGTCTGATCCACCTGTAAACTAGGAAGAACTTCATCTCACCCATTGCACTCATTTCAAATTATGCCTTCATCACAGATTCGAATTCTTTACGTAATTCTTCGTTTCGAAAACCAAGATTATGTCATCCATATAAATCTACACCATTAGTAAATCTCCATCTTTTTCTTTGATAAACAACGTGCAGTCAGTCGCACCCCGGCGAAAACCATTCTTTAACAGGTGGGTGGAGAGCTTCTCATACTAGGCTCGAGGAGCCTGATGTAGCCCGTATAAAGCCTTGTCCAGCTTGTAGACTCTGTCCCGATGATAAGGATCCTTAAATCCTTCGGGTTGACTGACGTAGACTTCTTCACGGATTTCCCCATGAAGGAATGCACTCTTTACATCTAGTTGATAGACTTTGATCTTCATATAAGATACGTAGGCTAGGAAGATACGGATTGCTTCCATTCTAGCCACAGGTGCAAACACTTTATTGTAGTCGACTCCCTCGACTTGTCTGAAGCCCTGAACAACCAATCTAGCTTTGTTTCTGATTACGACACCTTGGTCGTCCTTCTTGCAGCGTAGCACCCATATGGTGCCTATACTTTAACTCCTTTGGGCCTGTCAACGAGTGTCCATACTTCAAGTTTCTTGAACTGTAGCAGCTCTTCCTGTATAGCGTTGACCCAGGGCTCATCCTTCAGGGCATCGCTTACGTGTTTGGGCTCGACTTAAGAAAAAAAACATTTGAAAGCCCTGTCATTCACGTAGCCCTTTTCCATAATTTTAGCATAATCAGCAGAGTAAAGCTGATTTCTCGTTGCACACCGGAGTGAAGATCCCTAATTATAGTCTCCGGGGATGATTCATACTGATCCTAGTCACAGGTGTCGTAGGAACGACAACTTCAGTATCCAGATTTGTGATGTTAGGTTCAGTATCCGGATTCCCTGATGTATGTTTAGCATCTGTTGAGCTTCCATCTTGATTAACATTATTCTCATTGCTGGTCTCAACTGCTTCTTTATCGTTTGATGAATCATCACTCTCGTCCTGAGTAGCTGCTGAAGATCCCGAAGCACCACAGGCTGGTGTCACCTTGCTGGTATCCAGATTCGGTGTATTTAGGACATCGTACATCATCTGAGCAGCAATCTCTTCATCTGAATCTATCTGAGGAAGATTGAATGATTTGAAAAAGCCATCGTAGTCGAAGAATGACGACGGACCTTTTCCAGCAGGGGGAATGGTGTATCGTTGCACATCGATGTTGCACCACACTTCTACCTGACCTGTCGAGTTGTTATAAACCTGTTTGTCTGGTATGCTGTATCCAAGAAAGATCCCATGATCTGCTTTCTCGCTGAACATGCCCTCTGGAGTTTTCTTTCATAACGTGCATGGAGCTCCGAATGGTTCCAGATACTCCAGGTTAGGTTTACGCTTCTGAAGCAACTCATAGCAAGTCTTCCCATGCCGCTTGACTACTAACACACGATTAAGCGTGTAGCACGCATTGGCAATAGCTTCATTCCAGAACTGTACTGGTTGTTTTGAATCTGCCAACATAGTCCTTGCAGTCTCGATCAAGCTCCTATTCTTGCGTTCAACAACTCATTCATCTGTGGCATGTATACAGAGGTGAACTGATGAACAATTCCCTTTTCCTTGCAGAAAGCATCCATCCATTGATTCTTGAATTCAGTTCCATTATCTGAACGAACCTTCCTGACCTTCAGATTGTAGAAAGACTCTAGTGTAGTGACAAGCACCTTGAACGATTCAAATGTTTCAGACTTAGCTTTCAGAAACATCACCCAGGAGAAGCATGAGTAGTCATCTGTGACTACAAAGCAGTACCAGCCTCCAGTGATACTCTTGGTGCTGACAGGACCAAAAAGATCCATATACAGTAGCTTCAGGGGCATCTCGATAGAGTTAACATGCTTGGTCTTGTGAGACTTCCTGGTCTGCTTTCCCTTCTTGCACGAGACATAAAATTTGGAAGTTTGAAGTTCTTTAAAGTAACTCCCTCAACTAAGTTGTTATGAATCAGATGATTCATCTTCCTATGATTTATGTGTCCCATTCTCTTATGTCATGAGATGGACTCCTTCTCTGTTGCCTTTGATAAAAAGCACTGAACAGTGGACACAGTAGTAGAAACATTTGACATGTCCAAGACATACAAATCGTTGTACCTTGATGCTGACATTAAACCTGCTCCTCAGGAATCTCCATCTCCTTCTTCAGAATGTAACACTTCCTATTGTCAAACATTACATCAGTGTTACAAAATGAAAGTCAAATACATTTAAGTAGTCTGCAAAGGTGCACTCAAAGACGCTGTAGTAGGAGTCACATTGTAGAGAGAAGGATTCTGAGTGTAGTTACCCTTCTTAGACTTGTACTTATGTCGAACCTCTTCCTCCCTCAATTTCAGAATAAAATCATTTATGTCCAATGTCTCCAGCACGGCATTATGTCTTAAAGTAGAAACAAATGAATCACATTTATCAGGTAACCCATCAGCCAAACTTGCAAATTTATCTTCCATGGACATTTTAACCCCATGAGTGTGCAGTTCACTCATCAAATGATAGAAGCGGTCGATCACATCATCCAAACTTTCATTCCCAATAGATGAGAAGTTATCAAATTCTTTCTTTAAAGCTTTAGCCTTTAGAGACTTAAGCGTAGCATTTCCTTCATAACATTTCTAAAGAGCCTTCCATAACTTCTTGCACTGCTTGTGCTCTAAGAACTGATGGAAAATGTCCTTTAGGATGGACTGTGTCAACAAAGCATAGGCTTTCTTCTCAGAATTGTACGCAGTCTTTTGTGCCTCATTTAAACCACTTAGAGTCAGTGGAACACCATCAGCTCCAACTAGCATAGTGTAGCCAGTCTCAATAGTGCTCCATAATGTTTATGTCCACTCCATTCAGATGAATTTCAAACCGTTGCTTCCATTGAGGATATTCGTCAAGAGACAGAAGCTTTGGTGGTTTGTTGTGATTCCCGATCTCATTCTCCAAGAGCAATAGATTCTGAACTTTGGAGTCCTTCCCGGCAGAGAAAGCGAAGTGCTGTGTATCCATAATGAACTAGTCTGTAAACTTGATAAACTGACTGGGTATGCGACTGGAGATGCGATTGAGACTCAACCGTGCGATTGAGCTTAATCGTACGAATGAGCAGACGACTAGGACAATCGCGCGAATGAACTAACGACTGGGCCAATCGTGCGATTGAACAACCGACTGTGCCAATCGTGCAATTGTGCTGTGCGAATGAAGTTCAGTCGTGCGATTGGGTCAATCGTGCGACTGAGACTGCTAAATTCGAAACTTTTCAAAATTTTCATGCAATTCGACCTAAAAACGCAATTTTCAAAACCCTAATCGGCTGAAACTCGAAATTTTCACGCAATTATTACGAGTGGGCCTGTTGTTCTGGTTATTATTGGGCCGCCTATTCTGGTGGGGATACGAGTTGTGGGACCGCTCGGATGTAGGGTGACTGGGTTGAGTGAGGGTAGCCGCAACAAGAGGGGTGGGTGCGGTTTTATCCCGAGCTGCGATACGACTCGCATCGGATTGAAGTTGATCAACGACATCCTCCTATGTGGGAAGCGATTGATTCAAGATGGCAGCAATAGTCTCGTATTCGCATGGCAAGCCACATACGAGATGGAGAACCCGATGTTGATTGTCCATGGGGCAACCGAGGGCAGCAAGCTGATCCGTAAGATCATGGATTTTCTGGCAGTACGATTCAAGGTTGGTTGTGGATGCATGGGTGAAGTTGGAGAGTTCGTGTTGAAGGGCCTGGATCCGAGGACCTTTGTTGTTGACGAATAAGTGTTGAACATGTAGCCATGCGGCGTGAGCCGTGGATTCGTCAGTGAGAACATGAACGAGGAGATCATTGGAGAGTGTACCGTAGATCCATTGAAGAACCACAGCATCGATCTTCTCCCATGCAGCAAATTCGGGAGTGTCTTTTGCCGGAGCCGGAGTGCCGTCAATGTGGTTGAGAACATCGTACCTTTGACGTGAAGCAAGAAGAGCTTGACCCAAGAGGAGTATAAAACTTTGACGCCGTCTAAGATGCGTATCTTATGATGATGTTTGACACGGTATAGACGGGGTTGTAAAGGTTGCATTGGTTTGTGTTCGGGTTGGTTAGGGTTGTGTGGTTCGACAGGTTTGTCGGCCATGCTGGTAAGAGAGAGGGTTGAAGGAAGGAGGGATGGCAAAGAACTTGATCGAGATCAAGAGGTAAAGGGTGATACCATGAAAGACTCCGATGTTTATGATATTCACTGCCCCGTTTACAATGGAAAACATCCCTATAAGTAGGGCAATACAAGAGTAATTACAGAAAACTAATTAGGAGATTGATTGACAAAATCAACTCATCTAAATATAAACATATACACAAGATCACCAATAATATTGGAAACAATATTATTGGTTAAGAGTAGCATTATAGGAATCCATAAGTGAGCAAGCAAAAACCACATCCCGAATCTTAGGATGTTTGGTGGTCTCATGGAAGATGATAATAACGGCCAAATACACAGCACTAATGTTTTCACGCAAAAGAGTAGGCGCACAAATCAGAGATGATCGTAACTCAGGCGTTGGTGAAAATTTACTAGATAAGGTTGGAGCATAGACGGGGAAAAGTGTATTGCTTCTTGGAACTCCAACTGAATAAGGTTGGAGCATCATCACAAATAAAATAGTGTGGTTGGAAGCATTTGCCCATCCATCTCTATTAGTATTTGAATAGGCATGAATGGCAAGACTAGTAGAACTGTGAATAGTCAACTTATGAGTAATAGTCCATCAAGGTACCAACAAATGCACTTGACCCGTGATCTAGTGGTTATCTATAGAATCCTAGAAACCTTACTGCATAAGCAATCTCTAAATGAGTTACGAGTAAATATTGTAATAGGCCAACAGTGCTCTGGTGTGACAAATGATCATTTATGGGAATACTAAAATATAAGGATACCTGTTGACTGGGAGAGACAAGTGCAGACAAGATCTACACTGACTCAGACCGATTGGAAGTAATATATATGTGCTTGTGTGGATATGTTCAAAGAAATGCACTAACTGCATTTGGATTGACTTTTAGATAATCAAGTGTCTATGTACAAGCATTAGCAAGTTGACCCAACTTAATTTACCAAGATAGGACTTATTAGTATCTAAAGCAATACATACACCAACTTGTATTGAAAATTCACAAATCCTTAGCGTATATGGAAATGTTTATGTTAGCTGTTTGGGCTTTTTTTAAGTCAAATGTGTTAAATAAGGTTTAAAGGTAAGGTTTATCCTCATCTTACTATCTGCAAACCCTATTATTTGAGTAGGATCCACTGGGTATGCTTTTATTTGTTAAATTTAGGTTTAGAGTGCTTGTTCTAGTTACCAACACTGTATAGACGCTTATTTGTCTAATGATTTGAGTATTAAAGGGTTATAGTTGAGGTTAATTAACATTTTTCATCGTGTTGATATCACATTTGAGGTAATGAACCTCATACTGTTTTTTTTTATAATATATATGAATTTGTGTCCAACTTTAAAGCACACCTTTGGTTAAATAGCATGTTAGATTTAGGGGCTAAAGGTTATGTAATACATGCTATATTTCATATACAGATATCTAATTGCCTAAATTGGTATTGGTAGGAGTAAATATAAGATACCCGTGTGTTTAATATGTTACGTAACATACTAGTTCTATACCTATGTGTTAGAAAGCGTATGCTAGGAACCATATAACTTGCAAGCTAGGATTTAAACGAAATCACATAAAAACGTCGTGTGCGACTTGCTTTCGGTGGTCATTAAAATGTGTAACACCCCAGTATTAGTAGAATATATTTTCTTATATTTATTTCTGATTTAGTTTCCTATATTTAAGCCTTGGTGGTTATGAGGCTACATATATAGGTTTATATGTTTTATGCTTGATCATCAATTCAATAAACAAATTCCTTCATGGTAATTAGAGCCAAAGCCAAACCCTAATTTTTTTTCTAAACCATGGCCGCCAACGATGCCGAAACGTCTTCACCTACCAAACACACAGACACCAAACACCTCACCCAGCTATTCCGTCACCAATATCAACACCAAAATCACCCGTATTTTAGATGGCAAGACTGTCTCATACGCCTCCTGGGTCAAACTGTTCAGGCAGAACGCACGTGCCTACAATGTTCTACACCACATCGATGGCACCATACCCCCTAAAGAGACCGATTCGAATTACAACACATGGGTTGGACTGGATGCATTGGTCTTCAATGGATATACAACTCGGTCTCCATGATGTTATGGAACGTATTCTGGTCGATGAAAGAACCGCACGTGAAGCATGGCTCAAGGTGCAACAAATTTTCGTGAACAATAAGCATGCTCATACGGCTACACTCGAACAAAAGTTTTCACACATGTCGCTCTCTTCCTGCTCCTCTTTCGATGCCTACTGCCAGACTCTCAAGATCTCGCTGCACAACTTGCCGACGTTGACCAACCTGTTTCGGAGAGTCGGTTGGTCATCCAAATGGTTCGCGGCCTCCCGATTGAATACGACACCGTCGGCGCACTGATAAATCAGAGTCAACCTACATGGGATGATGCAAGAAACAATGGTTGAATCCGAAATACAAAGACAGGCTGGACGAACCGGGTCCGACCGTAAACACTGTCCTCCTTCACATCAATCTCCGGCGGCTAATGACCGCCAACCAACCCCCCATGATCCCTCCATGGACGCGAACAAATCTCCATGCCCTAATGGTTACAAAGGTAATCAATATGATCCGGCTAAAGCAGCGCGTGACGGGGTGCTACGTCTCGAGGGGGACGATCGGCTGGTCGGGGTGGTAGGGGTGGCCGCAGCCATCCTTCTTGGGAGAACCCTCGCAGCCATCTTTCTTGGGAGCACCCTTCTTCCCAATTCCTAATCGGTCTCCCAGTGGCCTCCCATCTCAATTCCACTATGGGCCGCAGCCCCACCAATTACCAACATGGACACCACCACCAACCCCATATCCTTCTTTACCATACCAGGCCCAAGCCCATGTCCACAAATACAATCCACCTCACAACAGTAATGGGCCTCCAGGATTTCAATCCGGTAACAATGCTTTAAACCCAACAGATATTGGCACAGCTCTTACCAATTTGAATCTCAACTACACTGACCCATAATGGTACATGGACTCCGGAGCGTCTTCTCATATCACATCGGACTCAGGTAACTAACGACCCCTGTTCATTACCTACTAATCCTATTTTTGTTGGCAATGGTCAGAAACTTCCAATTTTTGGTTCCGGCAATGCTTTATATAAAACACCACCAAAACCTATCACCTAATCCAAATAATTCACTCCCCAAACATCATCAAAGATTTGATCTCTGTACGTAAATTTTCCATAGATAATCAAGTTATTGTTTTTTTTTTTTTTGAAAAGGGCAGTGCCCTGGCAAAATTTATTATAAAATAATAAGAATTACAAACAAAGGCAATTGGAGGCCCGGGACATAAACCCAAGGCCAACAATCCCAATAAAAAGAAAACCCATGCAACTAAAAATAGAACAACAAAGCCTAAAGCATGGGCAAAGAGAATTACAAGACAAATAACCCAAGCAAAATAACCAAGAATAACCCCCACCAATACAATTAGTGAAATACAAGGCATCAATCATCATCTACAGGCAGGCCATGGAATAATCCCTCAACGAGAAGCCCAATTAGAAGAAAACCAAGCCAATGTAATCCAAACTCCAACATTACAAACTATCCAGGCCCACATACATCACAATGGACAGCCGCCTAGAACAACCAAGCCAATTTAATTCAAAACATAAGGCAGGCCCAAACACAACAGCACTACGGCCATAGCAAAATAAATCCATGGAGCCCAATACAAAAACAAAGCCCAACACCTTCTTCCATACACAAGCACAACCCAAAATAACAACTGCCCAAGCCCACTAATGCAAGCAAATCAAATAACCCAAAAACCCCATAAAACAACTAAATTCCAGCCCATCTCATCCATAATCCTGGCCCAATACACAAACAACTGAAACATAAATCCAGCATATTTAAAACTGCTGATGATCAGCTGTTTAAACAACTGACAAACAACTGAATTTTTTATCAGTAGATGTAGATGCTGAATTCCAAGAGCAGCACTTTGTCCAAACTACCAGGCCCAATGAACAAGCAGATGAACAATTTATATTATCAGCAACTTATGAAAATAGCTGACAGCAGCTGAGCTTTAGAAGAACTGCACAGCATTTGTAAAAAGCTGAAGAAGCATATCAGCAATATCCTCTCGAATACAATCACCCCATCACCTCTCATACTAAAATTCCATTCAACCCAGCTCTACAAATGATAAAATAGTATGTATTTTGCAGAATCCAAGCAAGAAGTATCCCTTTACACACCAATAATTCTTTTTCCAAATCAATATAAATCCAACACACCACCATAGATTAACTATGGATGATACACCTTTCCCATATTATTACTAAAAGAAAAACCCTCCCCATTCCAATAGCCTCTTTAGTGAAAGCATACCAAAACTGCAATAGCTTGTACCCACATTCATCAAAGCTACTCACTCTTTTATCCATTAAACAGCCCCATAATCCCCTTCTCTCATTATGACTCATCTCACTCTTGCTATAATAATTCACACCCACCTCCTCCCATTCTAACAACTTTCTCATCTCCCTCCCCAACCCATTGAGATCTCAACAAACCACCTATCTCATCATGTCTATACAACCATCCCTTAAATCTCATTGTACAATAGCACCCTACCCAACCCATTTGAAAACCCAATAGCCCACCTACCTCACCAAAGCTATAAATCTCTCCATATTTACTGTGAGTGCATAGTGTGACTTGTGTACCAACCCTTAATGTCCCCCCATGCCCACGGAAGAACTCAATACAATTATACACTCCCTTACACTTGTATGGAAAGTGCAATGTGTGTTTGGTGTACCAGCCCTTGACCCTCCCATACCATGGATTCTCTCAGTAATATTTGTCCCAATCCAAACCCAAACCACACTCCACTCAAAGATGTAATGTTTAATAAAGTAAAAAGAAGATTAGGGAATTTCATAATGTTCAGTTTAAAGTGTTTGCCCAGGTAGACATAGTTGAACTCTGAACCCTCAGCACAGCAGATTCCTCCATCAGCAACAAGTACAGCAGCTAGAACCCTCCTGTTTCTGTATCCATAAATTGAAACTTCTTCATTTTTGTGCACCACATTGTTTATTGACTTTAAAATACACCTGGAATCCCCAAACTTCAGAGGCCTTGACAGTATCCTTGGAGTAATTGATCTTCAAAGTAGACAACCTCATTCTAATAACTTCAACAATTAGTTTAATGACAACCTCTATACTTCTACATTTGTCTTGAAATAGCCTTAAATTCCGTTCTTGCCATATGTAATATACCATAGCAGCCAACATCAGCCTTTGCATTATACTTCTAAATTTTTTGTTAATAGGCCTATGAGTAAGATACTCAACACATTGTTTCAGATCCCCTTCAGCACCATTCAAATAAGCTTTCTCACTTAATGCCTTCCATATCTTTTGTGAAAATGACATTCAAAGAAGAGGTGTTTATGACTATCTTCTTGTATTTTGCAAAAGACACATGTTCTTCTACTCTCTCCATCCCATCGGTTTAGTCTATCTTGAGTTAAGAGCCTGTCTTTATAAGCCAACCACAGAACAAACGAGTGCCTAGGAATACTTTGACTGTACCAGATGAGCTTAGTCCAAGGTAACAATGTTGATGTAGGGCCTAAATCAGCCGTAACACAACTGACTTGGTACTGGATCAGCTTACCAACATTGGTTCTCCACAGAATCCTATCAGCTTGGTTATGAATGAGATTAGGTGGGTTTGATTCAAAAAGCATTGGGAATTATCTTTCCATTCATCCGGCCATTTCCACTGTCCTTCATGCACAATATCCTTAACTTTACATAAATCATCAAGACCAACCCTCCTTACTTCCCTTTTTGAGATTATCTTACAAAGTGGACTGTGTTGGTGCCAATATCATACCAAACTAAAGTGTTTTCCCCATTACCAAGCTGAGAATAACAATGATTCCAAATGAGACTTCTGCACTTTATAAGGTTCCTCCAACTCCAACACATCCCATCTTGGAGAGGAACATCCCAAAAACTTCTTCCTTTTAACCTATAAACTTTTATCCATTTGGTCCATATTGTATCTCTACCAGAAACCAGACTCCAAATATGTTTTGACACAAGAGCAAGGTTTCTCAATTTGAGTGACTTTATACCCAAACCCCCTTGTGTTTAGGAAGACACACTTCCTTCCAATTCACCCTAACCTTCCCCTTTACATTACCTCCTTGTGCCCACAGAAATTTATTAAGGACTCTCTCCACATCTTCAATCACATTAACAGGTAACAAGAACATAGTAGCCCAATACACTTGCATGGAATTCAACACAGATTTCACCAATTGTAATCTTCCTGCAAATGATAGATATTTATTCTTCCAGTCATTTACTTTCTTCTTCACTTTTTCAACCAACACAACACAATCCTTTGAATAATCTTTTAGCAAGCAATGGAACCCCCAAGTATCTAACAGGCAAACTTCCTACTCTAAATGGAAGAATATTTTTGATTCTTTCCTGAGTAGCAGGAGAAACATTACCAAAAAACATTGTACTTTTATGCATATTAAGCAACAGCCCTGATATATCCCAAATTCTTCCAAAGACTGCTTTAGAATGCCAATAGACCTTACATCAGCTTTTGCAAACACCAGGAGGTCATCAGCAAAGCATAAATGAGTTATGTTTAGTTGCTCACACTTCCAATGATACTTGAAACCCTCCTCCTCCTTAATTCTTCTTTGTAACACAAGAGAGAGAACTTCCATAACAAGAGTAAATAAGTAAGGAGACATGGGGTCCCCCTGTCTCAATCCTCTTTTACCCTGGAAGAAACCACAATGATCCCCATTAATATTGATGGTATAATAAGATGTAGAAATACATGTCATAATCCATTCTATCATGCATGGATGAAACCCAAACTTGATCAAGCAAAATTTAAGAACTCATGATCAACAGTATCATATGCTTTCTGCAAATCAATCTTCAAAGCAACTTTAGGAGGGCCTCTATTTCTGTGGTAATGCCTCATTAACTCCTGTGCAAGCAAAATATTATCACTGATTTGCCTACCAGGAATAAAAGCTGACTGGCTCTGACTCACAATATGATCCAAACCTCCTTTCAATCTATTACAAATGATCTTTGAAATGCACTTATAAAGAACTGAACAACAGGCAATTAGCCTATAATCAGTAACAGAACTTGGAGAGTTGCACTTAGGAACCAGAGTACAACTGTGACATTGATTTCTTTTAACATTTTACCATTCTCAAAGAATTCTTGCACTGCTGTAACAACATCTTCTCCAACAATATCCCATGATGATTTAAAGAACTTTGAGGTAACCCATCTGCCCCAGGAGCTTTGTCATCTTCAATATCAAACATAGCAGCCTTTACTTCTTCTTTAGAGACTTTACAAACCATTTCCTCAGCAAGTCTACTTGGAATCATTTTAAGAAACAAAGATTCAGGTCTATCAACCTTATCCACAACTACCTTCTTCCCCAAAAAGTCTTCAAAATGAGTGATAAAAGCACCTTCAACCTGAGATCCCTCATAATAATTCCCATCCACACCCAACACACCATTTATTCTACTTCTGTACTGTCTCCCCTTCACAGCTTTATGAAAAAACTTGAGTTTTGATCCCCTGCAGCTAGCCACTCAACTTTAGCTTTTTGTTTCAGAAATAACTCTTCCTCTTCAACAGCTTCTTTAAGCTTCTTTAAACAACAGATCTCCTTGTCTCTAAAATACTGATTTGTGGGCTCTTTCTCAACCATATACTGTGCCTGAGCAAGCTCTTCTCTCAATGTCTTCACTTTAAGGGTAAGATTACCCTAAGAGTGCATCATTTTCCTTAGGGGAGTCTTTAATCTTTTAAGCTTTGACTGAAAAACCCTGTATACCCCCTAAAATTATCTTCCATTCTTCAGCAACACAATGAATAAAACATTCTTTCCTTGTAAGTAAGTTTTGAAACTTGAAAGGCTTGGGCTTCCACACTCTCTTACACGGAAAAGAGATAATAGCAGGAGCATGATCAGAGGTTAAAAATGGAAGAAATTTGACTTGTATATTAGGAAAAGAACTCATTAGAGAATAGTTACCCATAACCCTATCCAGCTTCTTTAAAACTCCATTCACCTTACCAGGGGCTTTATTCCAAGTAAATTTAAGACCAGAGCATTTTAAATCCTCCACCCCAATACCATTGCAGCAAGTTCTAAAATCCTCCATTGAACTGTTAATAGTAGAAGAGCCCACAGAACACTCATCTAGGTTGAGGATAGCATTAAAATCTCCTGCAAGAACCCAAGGATCATCACCTACCATGCCATTAAATTTGTCTAAGTCCTTCCACAAAACTCTTCTACCATGAGCTCTAACATGCCCATATACAAAGGAGCAGAAAAATTTACATTTCCCATCTTTGGTCTTGATTAGACAGTTAATTAGCTGATCTGTCATATCAATAACCATAAGATCTACCACAGAAGGGTCCCAACCAATCAATATTCTAGCCCAACTAGCACAATAAGCCTTATTAGAGTAATACTCCCAAGATCCAAATACTTTACTGCAAATTTTTGTATGTTATTAGCCCTGATATGAGTTTCAATAACACAGCATATATTAATATTGTTATCAACCATTAGATCCTTAACTTGATTTTGATGATCAATCTTATTCAACCCCCTAACATTCTAACATAGAATGTTTAAATTCATTTAATACCATTCTTTCCAACCAAACAACCAGATTCACTAGTCATTTGCTGCTTTGAAGAAGAAGCCTCTCCTTCATACTGTTTACTATTATTCACATTTTTACTCATACCACTAGACATGAATCTAGCACATTCATCTCCCTCAGATTCCACTTCATTCTCAATATCCATCTCTTCCTCTTCTTCCTTCAGATTTTTCAGCCCCTCCAGAAAGTCATTCATAAAACAAAGCTGAGTATAGTATCTTCTTTGAACAGGAACCCACTTAGCAAGTAAACATATATCAGGGACTACTCTTTTGTCAAAAATCTTTTGCACTTCTTCCTTTTGCTTGAGTGTAAGGGGGATCCCATTAATAACCACCTTATCATTTTTACCATTATGCCCATTATTACCAGCCTCATTACCATCATTATTAATACCCTGCCCATCACTAACTGCCTTGCCATTCCCCTGCACTTCATAAGTCATTTCTTCTAATACATCAACCTATTTCTAACCTCCACATTTTCTTCTTTGTTATCTTGATGGTTGTGCACAGAATTACCCTTCTTGACTCTATACTCCTGAGCTGTCTTCATAACCACTGTCCCCTTCTCAGCCCTGGTAGTTGATTGTTTGCCCAAAGCAGCATCAATACTTACACTGTTCTTCCTGCCATTTTGTTTCATAGTATCAGCTTTATTACCACCTTGCTCCTTTACATCATCCTTTCTAACATAATTAAATCTCCTTGTTTGCTGCTGCCATTGAGTATGTTGTGGGTATCTACCTGAATTACCACCTTGGTTATTAGAATACTTATTGTAACTTTTCTGAATTCCACCCCCTTTATTCACAGCTTGAAACCCTTCATTGTCATGTTGCTCCTTACTCCTATCCTGGTTGAGCACTTTAGCTTTCTCTACATCCTTCTTCTCATTCTTTTCTTTAATCTCAGTCTCAGTAAGAGGCCTATGGGTACAATCTTCAAAAGATGACCAAACACTTTGCAAAATTGGCAGTTGACAGGAACAGCCTGATATTCAACTCTTACTATTGCTTCTCTTCCATCAGATAAACAGCCTTGTGGATACATAGTCTTAACCATCTCTGGGAGTTTGTTTGCAGCTTCAATTTCCACCAAAATTCTAGCAAAACCCCCAGCTTCAGCAGGCTTAACACATCTCAGCTTTGTAGCATTATCAAAGATTAAAGGATTCCCAATACAACTTGCAATTTTACAAAGACACTCTGTATTCCATAATTCAAGAGGGATGTTCTTTAATATAGCCCATACAGGAACTGTTTTAGGCTCAACTCTTTCAAGACATATAGCAGGTTCCCACTTCTTCAAACTTAAAGGTACATTGTTGACAACCCAAGGACCCATATTCAACACTTCATTCATCCCTTCAGCTGTTTTAAATTTAAAATAAAATATTCCATTCCCATTAGCTGAAATGTCATTTATTCCAAATGGCTTCCACATTCTATACAAATTATATCTTACAAAAGCAAGACTCATGTTAGCTCCTATCAGATAACCATACAAAAGATTATGAAATTTCTTCTTAGCCATATCAAGGTACTTGGGGTCTAACAACAACCTTCTCCCCATTTTCCAAAACTGTTGGAGGAGTGAACCTGATAGCTTCATTACTTCCTAAAGATTGCTGCCCCTCTAAAGCTGACATGTAAGAAACCTGTTGTTTGTTCACCAATTTCACCTGTTTTTCAATACCATCCTTAGTACCCCCAGCCTTAAACATCATTATTTCCAAATCGTTTTTCTCTTCTTCCAGTTTCCAAGCATTCCTCACTTGAATCTTCATTTCTCTATCTTTTTCTTTCATTTTTTGCTTTTTCTCCAAGAGTTCATCTAGCACATCCTTAATGGTCTTCTTCAAATAAATTCTCTTCTTTAATAGCTTAATGGAATTTGAGTCATTCCTGGAATCGTAGCCAACATTTCTATCCTGCTCACTGTGTTCATTTCCTCCTCTTTGTACAGGGATTTCATACACCTTGGTGACAAATCTTGGAGTTAGAAAACTAGACTCATCATCTAGAGTACTTCCCATATTAAAATTCAGGTTCAACAATTCCCTTTTCATAGATTTCACATTCTTTGTACCTTGTTCTTTCCCCTTTTCATTATCAGCAACTCCTCCAGTACCCTCAACCTTTTTACCCACCTTAATCATTTTCCTAATCCCTTGCATTGTATCAGGCTGCTGATCATCTTGACTCTTAACCTCTTATCAGTTTCTTCAGATTTAACTCTTTTTCCTGCTGATAATTGCCTATCAGGCAATATCTCCCCCAAGAACTCTTCTCCCATCAAATCTCTAAACAACATATCTTCTGATTCAGTACAGTCCATAACATCACCCAACAACTTAGGCTTACCTAGCAGTTTTCGTTTCAATAAGATTTTTTTATTCCTTGTAGACAATTCATCAAAAAACTGCTCATATTCCACTTGATTCTTACAACAGAGCTGCTTATACATTTGCCCAAGAAGTATCATATTGTACTCAAACACCTCTTCTATCTCATCTACACATTTCAATCCAAACATACCCCTATAATACTCATGGAATTCATTGAAATCTTTTTCACAGCTAAACAGAACTAAATTTCCCATTCTAACTTCATTACCAGTTACCTCAGTGGAAGTTTGAATCACCTTAGAATTCAATTGCAGCACCTCAGTAGCAGAATTCTGTGCACCTTGAATATTCCCCATCCCCGATTGCTGAATTTGAGTCGAATGATCACCAATTTGCTTGTCACAATCCATAGCAGAAGTAGAAAGACCACCCGAAGCAATGGGATACGAATCCCAGCTGAATTAGTAAAGAAACAGCTCCGGCAGCTGCACTTAGAAATTCCGACTGAGAATTCATCGAATTCGATTGAGAATCCATCGAATTAAGCCTCATATCATCCAATTCCACATTAGTAGCTGAATCCTCCATCAAATTCTGACCATTATACTTCAATACGCCTTGAAGACAATGTCCGGCGACTTTTCCGGCAAGCCACCGTCCCGGCCGGCTAGCACCGGCCTCCACCCAACCCCGACATGCAACCTTAGAACAGTTGGGACCAAAGATGAAGAGATAAGGCCCACAGAGAGAGATCGCCAAATCGCCCAGAGCTTCACAATCGCACCTGCAAAAAACACACACAAAAACGACAAAATGAAATTCCCTAATCAAATTGTAACCTTGTTAGGACCGTGTACGTACGGTAGTACTAACTGATTCTTCGTTGTACCGGATCAAATAGTGCGGAATCCTATTTGATTGGCGATCCAATCAGTGAGAACGAATTCAAGATCAATCCTAACGATTAGAAAACGTTATGAATTGACTCGGAATGATCTGAAACGCTCTATGAAGTTGGAATGGTCGAACAGCACGTTCTGGGGCGATTAGGGTTTCTAGTATTCGAAGTGTTCCCTTTTTCCACGAATTAAGTGGTATTTATAGGTTACAGATCTCATTCGTGCGACTGAGTCTTGCGACTGACTCAGTCGTGCGATTGAGTAATACGACTGATTCATTCGTACGCTTGAGTCACTGATGACTCAACCGTCCGATTGACTCAGCCTCTTAGTTCAACCGTGCGATTGGACCATTCGCATGGTCCAGTCGGGCGACTGAAAGAGATGTTTAGTCAAACACATTCATGAACCTTTAATGATTCAGAACTGTGTCTCACAACTGTAAACCTATATAACATGGTCATATTAAGCGTGTAACAACTATAAAATAAGTAGATATAACATTATATAATCAACAACCATATAAAGAAGAGATTCTCATTAGATTGATTTAACATTACATATGTGTAACAAGATAGAAGTTTATTACATTTCAGCTCACTAGACTAGAACTGGGGACATGTGTACCAACAAACTCCCCCTTGGACCTAGTTCTATCTAGACTTTTACTTCTTTCTTGAACTCTTCATATCGTTTCACCCTTTCCTCTCTTGAGATCCCAGAATGAATATTAATGCGAAGCAGATACGTATAACATGTTGGAATTGCAGTGCTTGCACAATATCCTGTGTATCAAAGAACAGTGGCCACTTGAATAAGATATAGACATCAGACTCAGACAAGTTGTTAGCCACATCGGATCAAACACTCTTATCGTCTCGACCGTTCCTTCTTTCTCCAAAACTATGACGGCTTCACCAGTTCGCCAGTCATAATACCACCATTTGAAATGGGGTGCAAAATCCTGAGGCATCTCTCTCAATGGAATACGCGACATCGTGCGCGGAGGGTGCCATCTCAAGACCACTTTTGGTCTTCCTGAGGTGGGGTCAACCTCAGTCCTATGAAATAGCCTTCTTGGCTGTTGAGGTTTAAAGTTGACCCACCTAGTATGGTACTCTTTCTTTAGTGCCTGCTCAAACCATCTGATATCTTTCCTGGAACAGCATATAGGAGGTTCAAGTTGGCTAGACGATTAAGCTCAAACCCTGGGAGAGTTTTCAAATCATGAGGAAATCTGAAATATTCGATTCCCTTCTCTCTCTTCACTGCATATACTTTGAGATCATCAAAGTATGCCCAGCTGATAATCTTTCCTGACACCTTCTGATGCTTTTTAATCTTGTAAAGCTTGGTGTAGGCATTTGACTTTGGAGGCCCACGCTGTTTCTTCATTTCCTCAAGGCAGGCAATCCATTCCTCCTTCTTGGTTGCACGATCAGCTTCATCTGCCTGAGGAATCTCTTCTGCAGCTGCCTTAGCTGCTGTCATCTCTTCCACTTTATCAAATATATTGCTGTCAAAGGTTCCCCCACATCTGGAAGCACTTCGCCTTCAGCGTTAGTGTATTGGGGATAATGATCAGCCGTTACGTCCTCAATCTCCACCTCGTCGACATCTTGAAGTTCTTCATCGCTGACTACATCGACTGCGGGAGCATCTTTTACCAACTCATCCGGATTCAGACTGAACAGTTCTGCAATCTGTTCATCTGTCAAGTCGTGAATGATTTCCCCTTCTTCAGCTGAGTAACCCACAGACCGTTGCACTATCCCTTGAAGATCAAGAATCATAGTCAACTTGGTCTCAATCTGACGAAGGGGCATAACATCATGCTCATCGACTTGTGTGGTTGATCCTGTTACAAAATCAAATATATTGCAAGTAAGTATACATTGATCACATAACCAAAATGATTTATATCCACAAAATTTTATATATAACAGACTAGAATACATAATTTCAAGTACAAAGTTTCAGCAAAATAAATAAACGTCTAGTCTTGAACTTTGCCTTGTATCTCCGGTGGATCTTCAGTTGGAGTAGACGAAGAGGGGCCTTGATCATGTCGCTTTTTAGAGCGCCTTTCGCCTGCTGCACTTTCGCTTCTATCTCCGGAAGTTTCTCCTCCTTTACTTTCACCATCTTCTTCTTATCATCACCATCATTGCTTTCATCACTACCATCATCATCATCGTCATCATCCTCATCATCTTCATCATCGTCTTCCTCATCCTCACTATCATCATCATTATCATCACCATCACCTTCTCCAATCTTGAGGGGCTCACTCTGAGTGCCTTTAACTTAAGCAACAGAGTTTTGTGAGCCGCCTCCAGCTTTCCCAACTTAGCATCTGTCTCTGCCTCATGTTGAAGTAACCCAGTGATCTGATCTGTCTGTGAGGTGATCACCTGGGCTTGGGAAGAAATCTGCTCGCGTAGCTGATGAATCTCAGCAGTTTGAGAGGAACTTAACTCTCTCAGCTGCTGTAACTGAGCCGTTTTCTCCGCATCAGACGCCATCAGCTTAACCACCATGCTGTTTAGGGCAGCAAGCTGTTCTACAACAGAAACTGGTGGGATGAATGAGCTGGATGGGAACGGTGAGGGGCCTGTTTGTGAGTGGTGGTGGTGGTGGTGGATGTGGTGAATATGGGGTTAGAGGTAAAGGCTGTAGATGGTGGTACAGTGGTGGTGGTGGATGTGGGAGTATTACGTGGAGGTATAGAGGTGGTGGTGGTTTGGGGTGTTTGGGATATGGTGGATTGAGAGGTATGAGTGGTTTGGGTGGTTTGGGTAGGTGTTGTGGAAGTGGTAGTTGCAGGGGAGGTAGAAACAAGAGTGATCCTCCTGCGTTTGCTTTCATCCCATGAGGACGAGCCATGTGTTTCCTCCGAGTCCCTCTTGACCCGGAGGCTCCCCCTTGGCTGCTGGGAGAGACTGGGTTATATGATGGGTCAGCAACAGAGCTCCCAGTCTCTCCTGGGCGACCACCAACCGCCCGCAGACCTTCCTCGGTTGCCACTACCCGACTACCCACTGTCCGGGTTAGTGGTGCCTCGTCTGAGTCCTCCTCCTCCTGCATGAAGTCAGGGTGGATTGGAGCTGTCTCAGGTCTTTCTTGACCATCTCCACCCTGACCAGATCCTTGGTCATCATCATCGGAGTCATCGGAGGGTAGAGCCACATGCTCTACATCAGAGTCACTATCTTCGTGACGCCACTTTCTCCTAGCTGGCGCCACATAGTCTTCACGGGCCAGATGCCCAAACAAACGTCTTACCGGGGGCTTGACCTGCTTTCCCCGGTAAACCTTCATTCTGCCTAAGGTGGTGTCATCCATCACCTCTAGCACAACTGCATCCTCCTTCTGCTTCGGCAACATAGGTAGCTTTTGGTCAAAGATCATTTGCAGGAAGCGAGGATACATGCAGAAGCCTTCTCTTCCCTTAACTTCTATGTTCTCCACTAAGTAAGTGAAGATCATTCTGGAGAAGCTGAAAGGGTGGTTCAGTACTAATGCAACGTAGGCATTCTGCATTTGCTCTGAGAGCTCGTCGAAGCCTCCTTTTCGTGAGGCAATACACCTGAGCAAGACGTGGGCTAGGTATTTGAACTGGGGGCAGAGATTGCTCTTGTTGAGCATCCCTGAGTTTATGTCCCCAGTATACTTAGCCCTCAGGAAGCACCCTCTGACTGTCATGGATGTAAACGAAAGGACAGTCACCATCATCTCCTAGTTCTAGGACTGTCCTTAAGTCCTCCTCTGTTATCTCTATAGCGTGCCCAAGAACGGTGCTTCTAATAGTATAGGGCTCCCTGGATCTGTCTACCACAGCGTGTTCCCAAAACGACTGCTGCATCGACCTATATGGTGTACACTGTGCTGAGATAGCTCTGTATATCCTTGATCTTCTCAGAAATGTGATAATGCCAGAAAAGTCAGCGGCATTCCTAGAGGTCAAGTCCAAATGAGCACAAATGTTGTGCTTCGTGCTCATAACCCATCGACTCGCCATCTGCAACACAATGTAAGTTTACGTTAGTACACGTAGAAGAGAGTAAACAAAATCAATGAGTTTCCCACTTTGGTTAGTCGGGCGACTGAGCAACCGAATGAACATAGCCGTGCGACTGAGTGGAACGAATGAGTCTTGAAAGGTGAATTTATTCATACGGGCGACTAAGTCAAGCGAATGAGCATAGTCGTGCGTTTAATTCATTCGTTCATCTCAGTCGGGCGACTGAGACTAATCGTCTTCTCAGTCGGGCGATTGGAGTTCATCAGTGTGTCCAGTCGCATACCCGACAGTTTGTCCATTCAAATTCGTGTTTTGAGCTATACTTGAAGTTAAACGTCGAAATTTTGCTCATTACACTCGGAAACTACCGATAAATCATGTTCTAACTTCTATTCGAACGTTTAAGCTAGTTTGGACAGCCTATTTGTTCATTATGCGTTCGGTTACTGTTTGGTCTGAATTCGAGAGATTTTGGACATCATTTATCAGTGTTATCGATGAAACACTTTGAGTAGTACCTGTATAATCACCAATGAGTGTTAGAACACGTAAACAAAAGCAGATATGGATCAAAGGAAATTTCGACAGCGGTTCCTTAGGTCGGGCGAATAGAGGGGGCGATTTGGGAGAGTGAACGACTGATTTGATTTGGTCTGTTTTATACTAGGGCAAAATCCAGTCGGGCGACTGAGTCTAGTCGCCTTGGTTAGTCGGCCGACTGAGTCTAGTCGTCTTGGATAGTCGGACGACTGAGTCTCAGTCGTGCCATCTACCCAATCGTTCATCTCCAATCGGGCGATTGAAGTTCATCCAAACGACAATTTCAGTCGGTCACCTCCAATCGTTCGATGTGTTTCATTCGCATACCCCATTCGCACGTTTGACCTAGTCGGGCACATTCAACCGGCCGATTGGGTTCATTGCATGGTCCAATCTTACGATTGTATTCAATCGTACACCCCATTCGGCCGACTGGGTCATATCAGATTCAGTCGAACGATTGGTCTATCCTTGTGCCAATTTTAAAGTATGAACCAACACTTAGTTTAATTACCAATTATAAAACATTATGTGCAATTGATCATCTCAGACATGATCCATTTAACCACCCGATCACCTCAGACGTGATCCATTTATCCACCTGATCACCTCAGACGTGATCCTTTTAACCTTTCAGAAACAAGTTGTTTAGATAGACATTAAGCACTTTCAGTGATGTTTAACAGATAGCAATATACACAGTCCGACATGACACATTATACTAAGACTAAACAAAAACTTAACCTATAAATAGAAAGACATATTTTTGTGATTTTGATAGGGCAGGCTTGTATAGCTTATTAGCATTAACATTTTATCCGGAATGGACTCTCGTGGAATCAGACAGGCATATACACCATCACTTGGAACATTTAGTGCTTATTACATTTGCATGATTTGATTGCACAGTTTTTCACTTATCGAAGACTTCTAATATCTAACTAGGAATCATGTTTGAACTAATATGTAATTCTTATTGATTTTGAACATCAGGCAATGCAGCCACGACGATTGTCAGTATGTTTGTCCACTTAAATCCATACACAGACGTTTGACACACATCAGCGATTAATTAGATGAATTAGGTCAACCGTATTTGTGTATTCCACAGGTATATGGTAATCAATCATCCTCAGGAGATTTTTGAGCGGTCTAGGACTTAGAAGATTTGGTTCTAAAAATTGTCAAAGAGATGCAGAACCTCAGGTCAGTGCCATCGCACAGCAGAGAGGCGCAAACAACAATGAATTCTTAGAACAAATAGGTTATGCTTAGCCTCAGGTCAGTGCCATCGCACAGCAGAGAGGCGCAATACCTATTTATCTTCTTAGAGCAGCATATTTGCATATACATTATTTTAATGACATTTGTCATCTTTTGCTCTGTTTTGCAGGTCTTTGCTCACATTTGTGGCATTAGCTTGCTCCTCACCCTTATTGGACATTGATTGATTGTGCAGACCAGGGATACCATGGAACACACAACTGGTTGAATAAATTTAGTTTAAGCCTGTTCACTGATGATGTCTAATGGTCTATTGTGTTGAATCTACTGACACATCGTATTGTGTACTTACACAACCCTAGATCTACTTTCTCCAAGTAATTACAATACCAGTCAAAGCTTCTATCATATTCCCATTTTGTCAGACTTAGACTTCTCTGACTTATGATTTGTTATTTTTGAAACCGAAAAACCAATTTGATATTCCAAGTAACTCGGTGCCTGTGTGCTATCACTTTCCAGTTTTATCGAGTCGCATTTCCAGTCTATTTGTCTATGCCTTTTCAGCTTAACTTATCTTCCCCCCCCTTTTTTTTTTTTTTTTTTTTTTTTTTAATAAGTAAATGAATACTGAAATAAATCTCCCCTAAAATTCTAAAACAGAAAATCTTTTGTGTTTTTGGATTTTATATGACATGGAAATTAAAAAATAAAAATAAAATGAAAGAAAGAAAGAAATAAACTAAAGACACAAGTCGGACTATGAATCTGCTTCTTCAGCAATCACATCACTTTTCTTTTTAACGCCGTTGACCTCTAGCAGATATAAAAATCTTGGTTTATCAAACGGTTTGGTGTAGAGGTCAGCGCGCTGAAAATCCGTGTTAATTTTAATCACATCGATTAATTGTTTTTCATAGCAATCGCGTATGAAATGATATTTAATCCCGATGTGTTTAGTTTTTGGGTGTTGAACAGGATTTTTAGTGACAGCTATGGCAGCAGAATTATCAACATAAATAGGAGTGTTAGAAAATTTCAAACCGTAGTCGCGCATTTGCTGTTGAATCCAGATGATTTGTGAGCAGCAACTTGCAGCAGCAACGTATTCAGCTTCACAGGTTGATAAGGCAACCGAGGTCTGCTTCTTGCATTGCCACGTGACTAACCGTCTTCCAAAGAACTGACACCCTGCTGACGTCGATTTGAAATTCATCTTGCAGCCACCATAATCTGAATCGCTGTACGCAGTAAGCTCGAAGTCATCGTCATGAGGATACCACAAACCCAGTGTTGGAGTACCCTTCAGATAACGGAAAATCCTTTTTACCCCAATCAGATGATTCACTTTTGGCTTCGCTTGATATCTAGAACATAGACATGTTGCATACATGATATCTGGACGCGAGGCAGTGAGATACATGAGAGATCCAATCATCCCACGATACATAGTGGCATCCACCAAATCCCCATTCTCATCAGGAGCCACATCATGATTTGTGGCGAGAGGGGTACCGGCAGCAGACGTATTTTCCATGTCAAACCGACTGAGAATGTCGCCGACATACTTGGTCTGATGTAAGAAAATGCCAGTTGGTGTTTGATCCACCTGTAATCCCAGGAAGAACTTCATCTCTCCCATTGCACTCATTTCAAATTCTGCCTTCATCACAGATTCGAAATCTTTGCATAACGCTTCATTTCTAGATCCAAAGATGATATCATCCACATAGATCTGCACCAGAAGCAAGTCACCATCCTTTTCTTTGATGAACAATGTACAGTCAATCACACCCCTGCGAAAACCATGCTTCAGCAGGTGGGTGGAGAGCTTTTCATACCAAGCTCGAGGAGCCTGATGTAGCCCATACAGAGCCTTGTCTAACTTGTAGACTCTGTCCCGATGATAAGGATCTTCGAATCCTTCGGGTTGACTGACATAAACTTCTTCACGGATTTCCCCATGCAAGAATGCACTCTTAACATCCAGTTGATAAACTTTGATTTTCATGTAAGAGGCGTAGGCTAGAAAGATACGAAAGCTTCCATTCTAGCTACGGGAGCAAAGACTTCATTGTAGTCGATGCCTTCGACTTGTCTGAAGCCTTGAACAACCAAGCGTGCCTTGTTTCTGATAACAACACCTTGGTCATCCTTCTTGCATTTTAGTACCCATTTGGTACCAATCACCTTAACTCCTTTCGGCCTGTCAACTAGTGTCCAGACTCCAAGTTTCTTGAACTGGAGTAGCTCTTCTTGCATAGCATTTACCCAGGCCTCATCTTTCAGGGCGTCGCAGATGTATTAGGCTCGATTTGTGAGACAAAACATGAGAAAGCCCCGTCATTGACGTAACCCTTTTCCATGACTGCAGCATAATCAGCAGAGTACAGCTGATTTCGTGTTTGCACACCGGATTGAATGTCCCCTATGATAGACGAGGGGGGATGATTCACACTGATCCTAGTCACTGGTGTGGTAGGAACCACAACCTCAGTATCCATATTGGTGACTACTGGTTCAGTATCCGGATTTCCTGCAGCTGGTATAGCAGCTGATGATTCACTGTGTTGATTAGCTGTTTGCTCAGTGTTAGAAGCAGGAGCTTCTTCATCATCTGATGAATCATCACTCTCATCATGAGCAGGAGTCGAAGAGCTTGAGGCACCAGCAGTAGGTGTGATGTTGCTGAATCCAGATTTGGTGAGTTAAGAACATCATACATCATCTGGGTAGCAGCGTCATCCTCTGAATCAAGCTGTGGAAGATTGAAGGATTTGAAAAAGCCATCATAATCGAAGAATGATGATGGACCTTTTCCAGCAGGAGGTGTGATGTATCTCTGAACATCAACGTTGCACCACACCTCGACCTGACCCGTTGAGTTATTGTAAACTCGCTTGTCTGGGATGCTGTATCCTAAGAATATTCCTTGATCGGCTTTTTCGTTGAACTTGCCATCCTGAGTCTTCTTCAGCAATGTACATGGAGCTCCAAATGGTTCCAGATACTCCAAATTTGGCTTTCTCTTCTGAAGTAGCTCATAACAAGTCTTGCCATGCCTTTTGACTACTAAAACACGATTAAGTGTGTAGCAGGCATTTGCAACTGCCTCATTCCAAACTGAACTGGGAGCTTTGAATCAGCTAACATGGTTCGCGCAGTCTCAATTAAGCTTCGATTCTTTCGTTCTGCAACTCCATTCATCTGTGGCGTGTATGCTGAGGTGAACTGATGAACAATTCCCTTTCCTTGCAGAAAGCATCCATCCACTGATTCTTGAACTCTGTGCCATTGTCAGAACGAATTCTCCTTACCTTCAGTTTGTAGAGTGACTCTAAAGTCGTGATGAGCACCTTGAATGATTCAAACGTTTCTGATTTAGCTTTCAGAAACATCACCCAGGTGAATCTTGAGTAGTCATCTGTGACTACAAAGCAGTACCAGTCTCCTGCTATACTCTTTGTGCTTACAGGACCAAATAGATCCATGTGTAGCAACTCCAGAGGCATCTCAATTGTGTTGACGTGCTTGGTCTTGTGAGATTTCCTGGTCTGCTTTCCCTTCTTGCAAGAGACACAAAAATCAGGAAGTTGGAAGTTCTTGACTGTAACTCCCTCAACAAGGTTGTTGTGAATCAGATGATTCATCTTCCTTTGATTTATGTGTCCCATCCTCCTCTATGCCATGAGATGGAGTCCTTCTCTGTCGCTTTTGAGAAGAAACATTGTGCTGTAGATTCAGAGGTAGAAGCATTAGACATATCCAAGACATATAGATCATTGTACCTGGATGCAGACATCAAAACTGCTTCTCTGGAATCTCCATCTCCTTTTTCAGTATGTAACATTTTCGGTTGTCAAACATAACTTTGAATCCCTTGTCACATATCTGAGACACTGAAAGTAAATTGTTTTCAGTTGTTGAACAAAATTTACTTTATCAAACTTTACCTTCTCATTACCTACTTCGCCTTGAGCAGTAATGTATCCTCCTTTGTTCCCAGCAAAAGAAACATGTCCCCCTTTAATTTGTTTGACATTAAAAAGAAGAGACTTGTTTCCCGTCATGTGCCTGGAAGCTCCGCTATCCACAATCCATGTATTTGTTAAAGCACTGTAGCGGACAACCTGCACATAATTGAAAACAATTAGTTAAGGAGGGGGACCCAAGCCTTGACTGGCTTGGGTTTCCCAGAGGAATCAACCATCATGAATTCAACCCACTGTCCTTTATCAGTAGGTGGAATCTCAACTTTCAGATTGTCCTGGCTGTCAGACACACCAGATGTCTTGGCTTTCCATAAACCATCTCTGTGAAGGGATTGTTTATGATAAACTTTAGACTGATTAACAGTTTGAGCATGTGGTTTAGATTCAGAAACAGTTTTCCTCGCTGGTGTCACAGACCTGTCGGGGACTTGTCTGTGTTGCCTTTCACGTGGTGGGGACGAAAACGACTTAGAAGGTGTTTTATGCCTAATGGGTGTTTTCGATCTAACCGGTGTCTTAGATCGCTGTTTTGAATCTACTTTGACTTTGTCGTTTAACTCAACTTTAATTCTTGGTGTCTGATAGCGTGGACAATTGGTTGAAATATGACCTCGCTGACCACAAGTATAGCAGGATCTCCATTCATCAGGACTAGGAGATCTCTTGTGGGGCGGAGAGTAAATCTCAGGAGTGGGTCTTTTGGTCTCAGTCTTTGAATAGTACCCTCTTTAACAAATTTAACTTGTTTAACATTTGGATTAATTTGTCGTTGAGGTTGAACATTATCCCTTTTAACTGGTTTAGCTTGAGTGGATTTAGAAATCTTGGTTTGTGTAATATTTGACTTTGATTCTGAACCAAGAGTTGTTTGTACATTTTCTTCCACCCGTTTCTCAACATTGACTGTTCTTGATGTTGAGAGTTTCTGATTATCATCCGAAGAAGCAGACTGAACTGCCGTGTCCGGATCACTCACCAAAGGAGTTGTCACCACATGATCCTTAATTTGATTGTTATTAATTGGACGTTGTTTTGTGTTCAAAAGATTTCATGTGGTGGTGGGACTACCTTGTAACCCAAACCCTCCCCATTGTTGCGTTCTTTAACCAAGTTTTTCAAAATGTGCGAAGAACTCGCGAGACTATGTAGTTTTTGTTGCAATGACTCATTTTCTACTTGTAAGACGGCTTTTTCCTTTTTAGTTTCTTCAATGGTTTTTAAGTAGAATTAATGTCATTTCTTGGTTAAAGACAACAACTTCAGTTTCCTTTAGTTGCTTCTGCAATGCATCTAACTTCTCCTTATAACTGCTCTCATTTTGTTTTAATATACGATTAGCCTCTGAGCACAGTTTTAAGTCATTTACTAAGTTATCATTGTGATCTAATAACCTAGCAAACTTTAGATCAATGCTTTCTCTAAATTTCTCACATTCGACAAAAACATGTTCATTAAATAGTTCATCTTTAGATTTTACCTGTGTGGATGTCGATGTGCCAGCCATGAAAGCATTCTGAGACGTAGCTTGAGCTTCAGATTCTGAATTTAATTCATTCTTGACGATTTCATCAACAGCATCAAACGTCTCTTCCAAATCAGCAGTATCAACTTCAGCTGAGCTTTCGCCTTCACTCGCCGAGTCTTCGTTCAAGTCTTCCACAGATGCTATGTTAGCTTCATCAGACACGAATCTAAATGACCAGTCTTGTCCTTCATCTCCTTGTGCTACCATAGCTTTAGAATCACTTCCCGTGGATGCTGGTTTCTTGTCTCTATCTTGCCTATTGAACGAAGAAAAAGGATTCCCATTCCCAGTCTTCTTGGGCTTTGAACACTCCCTTTTAAAATGGCCCTTCTCTCCACAATTGAAGCACGTGACTTTAGACTTGTCAAAACCAAAAGTTGTATCTTTAGTAGCCACGAGATTCTGCCCTGTTTTCTTCACAAATTTCTTTGCTCTTCGGACAGCGCTTGCAAGAGCCCACATGATGTCCATTCTTTCCAGCTCATTCTCATCTACTTGTTCATAATCTTCATCGGCAAGGTGGCAATTACCAATCTTCCCCGCCACCAAACCATCATACGAATGCACAACAGCAGCCAATAGATCCATGTGCTCTTTAGCAACCTCCACTGTTACCTTTCCCAAATTTTCTGTTGTCAACTTTGCAGACTGAGTAACAATAGGACTTTGACTAACACAAGATGCACCAAGAGACTCATTTGCAGATGATGAGCCTTGGTCAGAAGTTGGAGATGCATTGGACACAAAGGCTGTTTGCAAAGGTGCACCAGAAGACTTTGCAGTAGGGTTGGAAGTAGAAGCAACATTGTAGAGTGAGGGGTCTTGAGCATAAGAACCCTTCTTAGCCTTGTATTTTTGTCGCACTTCCTCCTCTTTAGTTTTAGAATAAAGTCATTGATATCCAGGGTTCTAAAACTGAGTTGTATCGCAGAGTAGAAATGAATGAATCCCACTTTGCAGGTAGACCATCTGCCAAGCTTAAAACCTTGTCTTCCATTGACGTCTTAACTCCATGAGTGTTAAGTTCACTCATCAGATGGTAGAAACGATCGATTATCTCATCTAAGCTTTCATTCCCAATTGCCGAGAAGTTATCAAACTCCTTCTTCAAAGCTTTGCCTTTCAGTGCCTTTAAGTTAGAATTTCCTTCATACCTCTTTTCAAGGACTTCCATCAGTTTTTTACTTTGTTTGTGCTCTGAGTACTGATGAAAAATAGGCTTGGGAATGGACTGAGTCAAAATAGCATAAGCCTTCTTCTCTGCATTGTAGGCAACCTTTTGTGTATCGGAGAGTCCACTCAAAGTCAAAGGAACACCATCAGCCCCTACTGGTATTTTATAACCCACCTCAATAGAGTTCCATAAGTTAGTATCTACACCATTAAGATAGATTTCAAAACGTTGTCTCCATTGTGGAAAGTCCTCTATTGTCAATAGTTTAGGTGGCTTGTTATGGTTCCCTATCTCATTTTCCAGTAACAACAAATTCTGAATTCGTGAATCCTTTCCAGCTGACATGGCATAATTTTCTGAGTCCATCTTTGAATTAATTTAACTTGAGAATTAAACTGCTGTGCGAATGGGCTATATGCGATTGGACTCAAACGTACGATTGAAACAGACGACTAAGAGACTTAGACGACTGAACAGACCGAACGACTCAGATGTGCGACTGGAGTGGGCGATTGACTCAATCGGGCGATTGACACTGCGATTGACTCAACCGGGCGAATGGACTGGCGAATGACTCAAACGTGCGAAAGACCGGGGCGAATGAGTTCAGTCGTACGATTGAGATAATCGTGCGACTGGGTCGGCTGAAAACGCGATTTTTGAACACTGTTGACCTAGAACGCAATTCTTTGCACCCTAGACGGCTGAAACTCGAAAAACACTTATTTTCAGAACATGCAAGCGTAAAGACTCGATTTTTAGCCAAAAGAATGAAACTTTTTGCGTAAAAATGTAGACTTTTTCACAAAAACGATTGAATCAACTAAGAATCAAGAGCCAAAGCTCTGATACCACTTGTTAGGACCGTGTACGTACGGAGTACTAACTGATTCTTCGTTGTACCGGATCAAATAGTGCGGAATCCTATTTGATTGGCGATCCAATCAGTGAGAACGAATTCAAGATCAATCCTAACGATTAGAAAACGTTATGAATTGACTCGGAATGATCTGAAACGCTCTATGAAGTTGGAATGGTCGAACAGCACGTTCTGGGGCGATTAGGGTTTCTAGTATTCGAAGTGTTCCCTTTTTCCACGAATTAAGTGGTATTTATAGGTTACAGATCTCATTCGTGCGACTGAGTCTTGCGACTAACTCAGTCGTGCGATTGAGTAATACGACTGATTCATTCGTACGCTTGAGTCAGACTGATGACTCAACCGTCCGATTGACTCAGCCTCTTAGTTCAACCGTGCGATTGGACCATTCGCATGGTCCAGTCGGGCGACTGAAAGAGATGTTTAGTCAAACACATTCATGAACCTTTAATGATTCAGAACTGTGTCTCACAACTGTAAACCTATATAACATGGTCATATTAAGCGTGTAACAACTATAAAATAAGTAGATATAACATTATATAACAACCATATAAAGAAGAGATTCTCATTAGATTGATTTAACATTACATATGTGTAACAAGATAGAAGTTTATTACATTTCAGCTCACTAGACTAGAACTGGGGACATGTGTACCAACATGTTAACCTATCTTAGTCGTTATTTTATTCCAAATTGTAATAAGACTGTTGAACATGCGACTTGCCATTCTTGTCATGTGTCCATAGTAACGTTTGCCTTTTGTTGATTCAGTTTCTAGTACATTTAAACCGTTTTGACATTATTCATTGTGATCTTTGGACATCTCCTGTTTTGAGTAATTCGGGGTATAAATATTATATGGTTTTACTTGACAATTACACTAATTATGTTTGGGTGTACCCTCTTAAATATAAATCCGAAACATATAAAACTTTGCCAAATTCCACAACTCATACAAACCCAATCCAACACCAGTATAAAATCTTTCCAATGTGATTTAGGGGGGAATTCGATAACCACCAGTTTAACACTTTGCTAATACTAACGGCCTCGTCTTCCGTTTTTCGTGTCCACAAACGTCACAACAAAATGGGAAATCTGAACGCATGCTACGTCGTCTCAACGACATCATACGAGCTCTCCTTATTCATGCCCGTCTTCCATCCACCTTTTAGGTGGAAGCCCTCCACACCGCCACTTATCTTCACAATATACTTCCCACAAAAAAACTTAATTTTCACACCCCTGCCTTTACCCTCTACCTCCGTCAACCGACGTACGACCACCTTCGCGTGTTCGGTTGTGCTTGTTACCCAAACTTGTCCGCTACCCAAACAAACAAATTGTCCCCTAGATCCATCCGTTGCGTGTTTCTTGGTTACCCGGCCGACTTTCGTGGTTATCGATGTTATGACCCCCTCACCGGTCGTGTTTACCTCTCACGTCACGTTATCTTTGATGAGCTTCAATTCCCCTTTAATGAACCTTTGTCTCCAACACGTATCAATTCTTGGATGTCGACGACCCACCTGCCTTCTCCTACAAATTCCCATCATCCCCACCCTTCACTACATCCCCTACCCCTTCCGCTTCACCTTACAGCCCATCACCACATGAACCTGCTCCCTCCCAGCCCACACATACAAACCCACTAGGCCTATCACCGCAGCCCACCTCTACTCCAACTAATCACGACACCACTTCCCCATCACCCTCTGCGTCTACCGCAACCAACTCCCCCCAACCCCTACTGTTCCCAACACTCATCCTATGCAAACGCGAGCCAAAACCGGAATCACCAAACCCAACCCTCGGTACAACTTTGCCACCATATCCAACATTTCTCCTATACCCACCAATTATAATAAGCATTATCGGATCCAAATTGGCTTCAGGCCATGAACGACGAATTTAGTGCATTACAGGTACATGGCACGTGGGAGTTGGTCCCTCGTCCGCCTCAAAGTCCCATCATTCGCTCCATGTGGCTCTTTAGACATAAGTTCAAACCGGAGGGCACCTTGGAACGTTACAAAGCTCGTCTTGTGTGCAATGGTAAATCTCAAACACCAGGCATTGATTGTATGGAAACCTTTAGTCCCGTTGTAAAACCGGCAACCATCGCACAGTTTTATCATTGGCGCTCTCGAAATCTTGACGGTTCACCAACTCGATGTTAAAAACGCCTTCTACATGGCACCCTGCAAGAAACCGTGTATATGCACCAACCTCCCGGGTTCGTCAACCGTCAGTTTCCAAGTCATGTGTGCCGCCTCCGAAAGTCCCTTTACGGTTTGAAGCAAGCGCCTAGAGCATGGTTCCATCGGTTCTCCACTTTTATCACATCCTTGGGGTTTCGCAGTAGCCACTGTGATACCTCCCTTTTTGTTTACAAACATGGGGATGACTTGGCCTACCTATTGCTATACGTTGATGACATCGTCTTGACGGCGAACCGACCGGCTTTGTTACAACAAATTATAACTCGCCTTTCCAATGAGTTTGCCATGACCGACCGAGGTGCTCTCCATTTTTTGGGAATTAAAGTGACTCGCGATCAACAAGGGATGGTTCTAACACAGTCACAATATGCTTCGGACATCCTTCACCGGGCTAACATGCAATCATGCAAACCGTGTCACACGCCCGTTGACACTCATAAGCTAAGTGCAACTGCTGGTGCTCTTCTTTCGGATGGCACACTGTATAGAAGCCTAGCCGGCGCGCTTTAATATCTCACCATCACTAGGCCCGATCTCACTTATGCGGTTCAGCAAATTTGTTTGTTCATGCATGCCCCGCGCGAACCTCATTTACATTCATGAAACGTGTGCTGCGCTACGTACATGGGACTCTCAATCACGGCCTGCGACTTTCGGTCTCACCTACTACAGATCTTGTGGCCTATTCGGATGCAGACTGGGGTGGTTGTCCGGATACTCGGAGATCTACTTCTGGGTATTGTATTTTTCTGGGAAACAATCTGATATCTTGGTCATCCAAACGTCAACCAACGATCTCTCGATCCAGTGCCGAAGCGGAATACAGGGGGGTCGCAAATGCTGTCGCCGAGGCATCATGGGTTAGAAACTTACTTCTTGATCTTCACGTTCCGGTTCACAAAGCAACAATCATATACTGTGACAATGTCTCCGCAATTTATATGTCTAGCAATCCGGTGCAGCACCAGCGTACTAAACACGTGGAGATGGATATACACTTTGTTCGGGAGAAAGTTAACATCGGACACATCAGGGTTCTTCATGTTCCGTCCTCTCTTCAGTACGCAGACATATTTACCAAGGGTCTTCCTCGTCATTTATTTGAAGCGTTTCGTAACAGTTTAAACGTCATTGAGCATCGACGTTCAAACTGAGGGGGAATATTAGTAGAATATATTTTCTTATATTTATCTTTTGATTTAGTTTCCTATATTTAAGCCTTGGTGGTTATGAGGCTACATATATAGGTTTATATGTTTTATGCTTCATCATCAATTCAATAAACAAATTCCTTCACCCAGTTTGAGGGATTGCTTTCTAAAGTGACATTAATGACCAACATAGACTTGAATGCTTGATGTCATGAATTAGGTGTGAGTGTACATGCAGTTTGTTTAACATGATAGTCTTATCACTTGGGAATACTTATTGTGAGTGTTAAAGGCTTTAACCTTCACAAGTGCTTTAACTGTTGCATGTAATTTGCAGTGATTAGAATGTTGCGCCCAAACCAAAATAACGATGCGTATAAAGTCATTTTATTTTGAAAGACGCATATACCCTCACCTAAAATACACATGTCAAAACTGGAATACCCTCATTAGAACCACGCTTTCCATTCTTCAAGATGAAAAATCACGGTAACATTTTGGAATCAAGTGAAACATCAGTTGCATTTTAACTGTTAAAAAGGTTTAGGCTTAGAAAAACACCATGGTGATAATATCCTAAATAAGCCAAACATTATCAATGTGGTTTATGCAACAAGAAATACACTCAGGTCAATATTCAAAATGTGGTAAACTGGTGACCTCATTGACGGTAAATCATCCACATCGGCATCCACTTCACTAATCATTCATCATCATATCCATTTTATTCATCCATATCTACCAACAAGGAATATTGCATGCCTAATGTCATGGGTGCTTAGCATCTTGTTACGGCATAGACATTAATGCAAACAAGATGAGCTGTTGCTACTCATCGTCTTTCCTTATCTCTATAACGATATCGTGTTAGTGATGATTAAATCTACTACTTTTTTTTGATCGTTTTGATGATTAGAAGCTGCAAAGATATTATAATTACATATAACACATAACAAAACTGAAAATTTGAAGATCTACTTTGATCTTGAGTAACATGGGTGGATCAGGTAATGTAATTGATCAAAATGGTTCTGATCAAAATAGACTCGTGTAAAGAATGAGTCATGATTACGAGGCGGAACCTAGCGTTCGATACTATTTCCATCCCATATCTCGATTCAAACCCTTGACATTATCATGCATATGTTGCCGTTTGTTTAAGCAGTTATCTTTCTTCCTAGTGTTGATAGATATGATGAATATAACAAGTCAAATATGAAACCTTTAAGAGCCAAAACATGTATATATGCTGCAATTGTACCGCATCATTTTTTATGGTAAATAACTGAAAGGAATCAGCTCTCAAATTCATAACATAACCAGTTCATGTTTATTTAATCGATTTATTTAACGGGTTCTCAATAATCACTGAATGAAAAATTATTCAAGTTGCCATCACGACCCAAATGATGTAAAAGAATGTGCCGAATGTCTCTCTAAGAGGAAATATTTCTGAGTTGTAAAATACAAGGGCTTAAGAATTAGCATCTACACAAGTGAAAGCTCCCCAGCCGGGGTTGATCTCTCACAAGCTTAGTCCATGATTCATTCGTCTCTGTGATCACTTTAAGAGCATAATCCTGTTATTCATGTCATAGCAAATTCAGCATTAAAATTAAGTATTTCAAGATTATTAACTTCACTTAAATAAAAAAATATAGAAATTTTGTTCAAAATTTATGTGACCCGAGTTGTGATTTGTGTACCTTATTAGCTGCTTTGTTGCCAAGACCAAAATTGTTTGCCGGTTTGCCATCAGGGATCTTGTAGTCCCTGAACCAGTCTCTGATTGCAGTAAGAGTACCCTAAAGAACATTGATTTATAAGTCTCAATGTAATAAACAAGCGATTCAAGATAGACTTCATCTCTGATGGGCCAATGAATAAAATAAAGAAAAATAACTCAAATGAAATAGGTACTAACTCGCTATGCAATAGACTAAATTATTTTTAATAACATAATCTTTTAAATCACAACATAAAACACACAAAATTTCAAGTAACATTTCATAAAGATGGATAATGCATGTAGAGTTGAAGCAACCTGACGTGTTGTCCAAACCTGTTTTCACTAGTTTAGTTACTTAGCCAGCCCGACCCATCCACCCATATTGCCACCTTTGTATGTAATATGTATGCCTATTATTTATCGAAGAACATACCGGGAAATGCTTCTCAACATCGTCAACATCATTAACAAGTGAAGCTCTTGGATCATCCAATGAAATTGCAATAATTTTCCAATCAAGTTCTCCCTCATCAATCATAGCCAGACAACCTAACGGTTTGACCTTCATAAGTTGACCCACATTCCCACGATTTTCACCAATTTCAACTACATCAACTGCAAATATCAAATGAAAAACCAAGTAAACAAAGCTGGAATACTCACTATAACTTTGTTTTTTATTTGGTTTCAGTATATGAAAGGAAAGTGGAACTGGCCATATCAGTGATGCAATCATTTAGTGACATATGGAATACAGAAACAGCATCATTAGATTTAACTTTACCAGGATCATTGTCTCCAAATGCTCCTTCAACCTCAGGGTTAGCAAATGACGGATCTTCCCATGTTTGTGGAAGTAATCCATAGTTCCAGTTAATGTTATATCTAGAAAACAAAAGAAAATGAACAAGCTTCAAATGTTGCCAAGTTTATAACTTTTGGGCCAATGTTCAATAAGCAGCTTTACTGGTTTCCGGCCTTTTGGAAATCTAACATTTCTATTTGTGGGTCACATATATAGGATGAGGTGAAACTAAGATGTGGCTTTGGGTCTCATTTACTTGATTTTAATATATAGCATGGCAAATACTAAATTTTTTGACAAACAATCATATGCATAAGGGCACCTTTAATAAGGACAAAGGAGAGTCATCTTGTTTACTGCAATCATGATGTAACGATGACACTGGACGCGTATTGGCACAAAAACTTAATGTCAAATGATATGGGCTTAACCCCTTAAGGGCCAACTGCCAAGCGTAAGTTGCACTTTACCTGGTCCCACTAGTTAAGGTATCGTTGGGGCCCATGAGTTTTCCCTAATGGGTTCTCACAGTCAACAAAAGATAGGTACACGACACTACATAAAGGGAAATGTTGCAACAAAATTAATGGGCTTACGGGTAGTATCTAAGCTTCCCTTTCTTTGTATCCTGCTAATGGGTGTGAAGACCTCATCGGTAGCAACCTCCATTTTTGCACTCGATTCTTTAGGAATTTCAACAATAAAATTGAAAGCTCCATCACCCACATGCAACGGTATATCATGCCAAGGTGAAACCTGAAACAACCAAGTCACATTGTCAATCCCTACAACATAACCACCATTAACATAGCTTCTCACAATCAAGCATCACAGAAAACATTTTCTGTTGATCATGTAAATGATCCAATATAAAATGCTGTAATCTCAGGATAAACATACTGCGGATCGCATCAAATTCAACTCGCATATCACAGTTACATTATCCTACTTTAGTAATCTAGATCATATCAAGAACTTAAAATCAAATTCAAAGCCCAATTAACCACAGAGTTCACACTATCCTATTTCAAATCCAATTAGTATGTTACTACTACAATCATTCATTTCAGACATAGAATATAACCATATACCGAATATAACCATATACCAAATACAACAATCAAAACCCTAGAAACATTAATGGGCAAAAACACAAGAAAACATCAAATTCAAGATGAAAAGAGACCTTTTTGCCCGAATTGTCGACGAAGAACACTCTGTAGTCTAGGGTTTCAGGTTGACCTTCCTCCTTGATCTGAACATCAGGTATGTAAAGGGCCGAACAAGCAAAAGCCCTCTTTTGGAAGCTAATTTGGTGGTGGTGGTGGTGTTGAAGCAGAGGCTCAGAGAGTGAGGTTTGAAGAAGGGGGATGCAGAGCCTTTGAAGAGTGAAGAAGATGATGAAGCGCAATGGCGGTTGTTGACACCATGACTCTAGCGACCGACATTGTTGAATGATGATGGTGGGTAGAGAAATGGGTTTCGATTTGCAACCACAGAGTAGAGTAGAGTAGAGGTGAGGAGAGGAAAACCAGTGGATTGTGTGGACTGTCGAGTGTTAAGTAGGTAGGTAGAAGGCAAGGCCGTGAGTGGATCACAAGTGGTATATATACTTTCTTTTTTATGTTTTTCTTTTTTAATAGCATAAAATCTGTTGAATACAATTTTTTTAAGGCAATATTTCATTGTAACTGCTAGCTAGAAATTAAACGAGAAAACCACAAAAGCTGTAAAGAGATGAAAAAAAAACGTAAAAGCTAAATTGAAGGAGCACCGACTTCACTGATCTAACTGAGTTCATCACCTATTCTTGATAGGATAACTTTATAAAATAGTAATCAACTTTTAAAAATGTTTTAATTAGATAACTCAAGTTTTAAAAGTGTTCCAATTAAATAATTTAATTTTATATTTTATATAAATTAAAAGTCTTAACATGTTTTTTTAGCATGTTATACTTTTGGTTTCAATTAGAAAATATATTTTATATCTTTTGATACTGATATGGAACGTTGACGTAAATTTTAGGTACTTTTTTTGTTTTTTCATAATTAACATGTTTTTTTTATTTTTAATATAATTTTATACATTGAAAATTCTAAACCTCGCGTCTTCTCCACCGTTACTTTCTTAACATAAGAAAATTTAATTATGACTCGATTTGATCATTTGGTGGTTCAATTTGAGAAAAAATATGCATGAGTGGCTAAATTAGAACACTTTTAAAACTTGTTTACTATTCTATGACATTTTCCCATTCTTAGGGATAACTTTGTAAAATAGTAACCAACTTTTAAAAGTGTTCCAATTAGATTACTGAAGTTTTCTAGAATCTTGATTTCCTCCATGATGTTAGCTTTGAAAACCTGTTGATTCTTGAACACCAGTTTAGTCTTTGCTTTTTAAATTGTCAACATGATAAAACATAATGGATTGCACAACTTTTCTCGTTTCTCGCGTGATGACATGTGAATTTTGAGAAGGTCTTTTAAGGTGAAAGCGTAGATTGGAGGAATCTTACACCAGGCGAATACACGTTGCTAGATTAAGGACACAACATAGCATGTGGTGAAGATGTGGTTCGCCATTTGTTTCGATTCTCCACCATAGGATACAATTGAAGTAACCTGGATGTTTCTTTTTTGGACCACCAATCCCCTACCAATGCCCGCCACCCAAAAATATTGTTCTTGAGAAGGAGCCAATTGTTCTATAATCAAATGCTTGGTACAAGGCTTGCTCCTTTGGCTTTGCAAACATGTTTCACACTGATTTAATTGAGAATTGACCATCGTATCTCCTTGCCCACACCCATATATCAGGACTATTTTGCATCTTTATTTGACTTAAAGTGGAGCCACACATTTGAAGTTTTTGCAATTCAAAAGAGAGTAAAAGATTTTTATTCTAAGACCAAGAAAAAGTTAAAGTGTTACCTGACATTTAACAACGATCCCGAACAAGTCAAGATTTGTTAGACTTAATTTTGAATGGGGTGGGAAAGGAGGCCATCAACGGAGCAAAGCTAATCCAATGTTCTATCTGAAATCTTAATGTCACACTATTACTCAACACCAACATGATTGATGAGATAAGGAGATGTTTGCCATAGTTCGTTAAAGATTCAAATTAGCAATCAATCTCCAAGTACCTAAGTATGAATTGTTGATGCAAATGAGGGGCCAACTCCTTTTATATGGGGTGTGCGCTGATCATGGAACTCCACAACCCATTTTCCTCCACTTTATACCGCCACCACCATTTAAATAGAAGGCTATAGTTGAGGTCTCTATGATAACATTAAAATTTTCTAGAACATTTTAAACTTTTTTTTTCCAACCGCGTCTACTAACCACTTATGTCTGTATGACATCCTCAACTACATAAATAAAATATACATTTTATTTCTAGGATCGTTTTTTAAGTAGAAAACTTAATAATATAAGATACCCACAACTCGATACATAAATTTGTGAACAAAATTACGATATAACTTATAATAACTTGTTTATGACTTATATGGCACGCATGTAAGAGACAATATATTGAAGTGGACAATCTATGTGTCAACAATGTACATGTAAAAACATTGACATCTGTGTTATTTATTTATTATTTATTTGAGTTACCGTTAATTTTTCCTACCGTTTTTCTGTTTTACTACTTTTTTGGTTTTCTTTTCTTTCGTAATTATAAGATTACTTCCATATCAAATTATAAGACAAAAGAATTCAATCACAATTAAATAAATTAAATTTTAGAAGGTATGGTTTTAACTTTGTTTTATATTTAATTAATTCTTGTTTGAATTAATTTTACAGGCTGATGCTAATAAAAAATCTCTCAGCATGCACTGAACTAATAGGAAGGAAAATTTCAAAAGATTTGATCATACACAAAGAAAAATAACTAAGTCTAAAATCTTTCGAACCCAAAGACAGAAATCTTCCAAAGCCAAAAATGATGCATTCCGTAGCTTAAAGACAAAGTCTTCTAAAGCTTGAAGACTGAACTCTTCCGAATACAGAGATGACATGTGTCTCTAACATACTTTTGACAAAAGAAGAAGATCTTTTCGCTGCCAGCTTTGAAAACTCACCCACTTATACAAGTTGGTGATTATCTCCTTACTTTTGTCAACTGTACATTATGATGTCTTTGTCTGTAATTTTCTACTTTATTACTTTTATCCTTATTGTAATACAATAGGATATTAAGCTATGATATTTTATAGTCACATGTTAAAAGGCAATATGCCTTTTAACTTTACATTGATCTTGTTGTCTAGATTAGTGTACAGCTAGCGTTCAAAGTATGTCCGACTATCGGATGTAGTATAAAGTATCTCATGTACCAGTCTTAGGACTAAGCCTAGTAACACTTGTAAAATACTTGAGAGCAATATGCGTCATTCTTGAAAACCAATCTTTATGTTCTTAAATGTTCTTACTTATTTGTTCATTGTTTCCTTGTCATTTCCCTATTTGATCTAATAAGTGTGTTATCTCTAACTGTGAAGCTATTGTTGAACCATCAAATCGGTCCTTCAATTGGTATCAGAACTTCTCCGGATCTTGATTGCAAGATCTCACCATCTTGAATCACTCTTTAATTTCATAAACACTTACTTGCTCAAATGGCAGCTCTTACTAAAGCTGATATAGAAACCGGCACAATGACTAAGTCTTCACTGATCACTCTTGATGACTTTAACACTTGGTGTATGATAATGGAAGGTTTCATCAAGTCTCAAGACAATAGGATGTGGAGATCTGTAGTCTCCGGACCTCACATCCCAAACACTACTTCAGTAATTGTTGGAGGTAGGATGATACCTAAGGAAGTGGTTGATTATTCTTAACAAGACTGGAAGAAAATTAACATTGATCAGAAAGACATGACCGCTCTTCAAACTGCTCGTTCCAACTCCATCTATAAAGGCTTCAAGAAGTGCAAGAGTGCAAAATAACTCTAGGATGCATTGAAGCTGATATATGAAGGATCTGAGGAAGCCAAGAAGAACAAGAAATACATCATGAACTAGCAGTTTGAACTTCACCTTCAAGACATGTAAACTATGACTTAATAATACTTCAGGTATGGTAAGATTGTAGATACTTTGATGGGTGTTGGAGTCAAACTTCACACAAGGACAAAGTAAGGAAGTTCATATTCTCTCTTCCAAGACAATGAGAACACTACTGTTGACAATCAAGAGAACTGAGAACCTCTCTACCCTCACTCTCACGGAGTTGTATGTTATCCTGAGCGGTTACTAGACAGAGATGAACATGCAAGATCCTTCTACTAGCTCATCTAACAACAAAAAGAGTCTAGCCCTTCATATGCTTGAAAGGGATAGCTGATAACCATAACATCATCTCATTTGCTACCCTGACAACTCATCAAAGTGTCCTTTTATTATCTTCCCAGAGACACCAAGAGAGAGTTACATTTAAGGAAGTCCATTCCTAGAGCCCAGCTCTTCTCAGGCCATTGTCTCTTCAGATGAAAGTTCTTGCAACTTTCTCTTCACCCTTGAAGACCTGGACTGCATCCATTCAGATAATCTGGAGTACATGGAGATAGTACAGCAGATGGGTCTTCTCACTCACAGAGCCAAGAAATTCTACAATAGAACATGAAGGAAGTTTACAAGTAATGTGTCCAGTGAAAAGTTTAGGCTGGATAAAAGCAAAGTAAACTTTTACAATTGTAACCAAATGGGCCATTTTTCTAGGGAGTGTAAGGCACCAAGAACAAATGGTGTCCAAACACAGTCCAGGCCAAACTACACTAAGGCAGCTCCAAGAAATGAGAAGCCGAACCAACCAAAGCAACAAGCTGCAGTTGCTAGGGAGTGCAAGGCACCAAGAAAAAATGGCTTTGATTGGAGCTTTTAAGTAGAAGATGTCTCCCCAAACCAAGCCATGATGGTAGAACATGATGAATCAAAGGTATTGGAACATCTTTGCTCTCCTGAATATATTGCAAAAGTTAACATGTATATGTCTGTAAGGTTTATTTGTAAGGCTGATGCGGCCCAAACACCCAAAGTCTCTCTTGCATGCATGCACAAATGTACTGAATTGGAATACTTCGGAAGTTTCACACACTGCCTTAGAAATTACTCTAAGTGTGAAATCTTCCAAAGCCAAGACCAATATCTTCCGAAGCCAAAGATGAAGTGTTCCGAAGCTTCAAAGACATAGTCTTCCGAAGCCAACTATTGAAGACAGATTTCTTCTGAAGATTTTTTGATCACATGCTTATCTGATGTACCTTTTACATAAGGCTGGACCCCTTTCTGCTGCAACTCTGATAAGACACCAACTTTACATAAGTCGATGAAATATCCATGCTTTTGGTAACTGTACATTGAGGTCTTGAGTCGTAACTTTCCACTTTAGGTACTTTATACTTTTTTAATATATTAGGATGTGAGCTATGGCATGTCATAGTCACTAGTCAAAAGGCAATCTACCTTTTGACTCTACATTGATTTTGTTGTCTAGATCATGTATCCAGCTGGCCTTTAAAGTATGGCTGGCTGTAGGTTGTAGTATAAGTATCTCTGGTCCTTGTATCTTATTTGTAGAACATTGAAAAACACCTGTAAGGAACTAGAGAGCAATATACATCAACCTTGAAAACCAATTACTTGTGTTGTTCCTGTTCTGTCTCATATACACTTGTGTTTCTTAGTTCTCAAAACTGACTTTTCTAGTTCCCCATTTGAATGTTAAGTGTTGTTACACACTCTCCTCTTTGTGTTGTTGTGTTGTAAGTACATACCCTTCAACGGTCCTGTAATTGGTATCAGAGCATTTCAGGCTCTTGATATAAGATTTCACCATCTTAAGATCCCTCACACACACAAAATACTTAACCCTTCAAATGGCAGCAATCTCTAAAGCTGATATGGAAACTGGAACCATGACAAAGTCCCCACTGATCACTCTTGCTGACTTTGATACTTGGTGCCAAAGAATGGAAGGGTTTATCAAGTGTCTAGACTCAAGAATGTGGGAATCTGTTGTCACTGGACTTTACATATCAGGACCTCTGTCAGCTCAGCTGCTGGAGGTGGTATGATCCCAAGGCTGTGGCTGACTACTCAGGTGAAGATAGAAAGAGAGTAGAAATTGATCAAAAGGCCATGACAGCCCTTCAGACTGCTCTTCCAAACTCTGTATACAGAGGTTTCAAGAAATGCAAAACAGCTAAGCAGCTGTGGGATGCATTGAAACTAATGTATGAGGGTTCTACTGAAGCCAAGGAGAACAAGAAGGATCTCCTGAACAGCAGTTTGAAAATTTCACCTTCAAAACAGGTGAGACCATGACTCAACAATACTTTAGGTATGTTGAGATTATGGATACTCTAGTGGATGTTGGAGTAACTCTTGAGAACAGGGATATTGTAAGGAAGTTTATGTCCCCTCTTCCTAGGCAACGGACACATTATTGTGTTGTAGAAGAGGACTGAGAACCTTAAGACTCTCACTTTAACAGAGTTGTATGGCATTCTTAGTGGATACCAGATGGAGATGAACATGCAAGGTTCATCTGGTAACTCCTGTAATCAAATGGGTTCAGCTCTTCATGTGACTAAAAGGGATAGCATAGAACCCCAACATCATCTCATATGCTACCCTAACATCTCACAAAAGGGTCCTTTCATCACCTTCCCGGAGACACCAAGGGAGAACTATACTCAAGGAAGCCCATTCAAGAGACAAGTTCTTCTCAAGCCTGTGTGCCTTCTGATGAAAGTTGTGGCAGCTTTCTACTCACCCTTGAAGACCTGGACTGTATCCATCCAGGTGATCTGGAGTACATGAAGATAGTCCAGCAAATGGCTCTTCTCACTCATAGAGCCAAGAGGTTCTACAAGCGAACATGAAGAAAGTTTCCCAGCAATATAGCCAGTGGAAAATTTGGGTTGGATAAAAGAAAAGTTAAGTGTTACAACTGTAATTTTATGGGTCACTTTGCTAGGGAATGCAAGGCACCAAAAATAATGGTGGACAAGCACAATCCAGACAAACTACACTGATAAAGCTACCCAGAATGAGAAGCCAAAGCAACAAGCTGCAGTTGCTGTTGTAGTAGGAGGCTTTGATCGGAGCTTTCAGGTGGAAGATGCATCTCCAAACCAAGCATTAACGGCTGACCATGATGAAACCAAGGTATTGGAACATCTCTATACTCCTGAATGTATTGCTAAAGTCAACAGATACAGGTCCTATAACTTAGAAATAAGATCTGATCTTGAGTCCTTAAACATCTTAAAATTTGATTTTAGAAAGGCTGAAAATGATTATAAGTTAAAGAGAGGACTTAGAGAAAACTATTTCAGTCCTAAAACATGAGCATACAAATTATAGGACTCAGATCAAGGATCTCATAACCAAATTAACTGAATGCCAGGCTGAGCTTGTGATCAGCAAAGCCAGGTCTGGAAAATGTGTTCTTGAAGAAGAGACCTTCAAGAATATCATATCCTCATCCTTTTATGTACAAGTTTGTTATCAAAACAAGCAGGGACTGGGATCTAGTGAGATAGCTCCTCCACACACAATCTTGTTTGTAAGATCACGTAGGTGTGGAACTTGTGAAGATGAGCTTCCTCTCATAGACCCCTTGAGTGAAGAGGATGAAGAAGTGATAATGAAGAATTCCTCTAAGAAGAGTGAAGAGGAGGACTCTAAGAAGGGTCACTATCCTTCTGAGGAGAGCAGGAAGTCTATGATGACCAAGTTTATGAGGAAGAACTTGATCAGAAAGAGCAAGAGAAAGGCTAAGTGGGCTCAAGAGATCAAGGCCACTTTTAACTCTAAGCAGAAACAAATGTTTATCTCTGTAAGGTTTGACATGGTTAAGACTGAAGACATCAACCTCAACTCTTCTACCAAGAGTTCTGGTTCATGTTTAAATTATCTCAGCATCAAGAAGAAGGCTGATCAGTTGTGTACCACTGCTACACAGCTGAACTATCCAACTCCAAGAACAGTCCTCAGCCCAAAAGGACTTTCTCAGCATCTGCAAAGATGAAGGTAGAGAAGAGAAATGATCAAAGTCAGCCTTGTTCTCAGAAACAAACTCTTGGGAGGAAAAGATGAAATATGTTATGTGTGAGAGTACTTCTCATCTTGCTAAGGATTGTCCATACAATCTAAGAGGTACTCTTCATGTAACCAAGAAAGAGACTTCCAAGAGCTCTAAGAAGAATTCAGCTTCGGAAGGAAAATTTGTTTCCTTCGAAAGCTCCAAAGTAAAGACGAAGGCAAGTGGAAAATTACCTTCGGAAGAAAATTTGGTCTAGGAAGAAAGGAATACTCCCGAAGCACCAAAGTCTACTGCAATGTTAGTAGGAACTTCCGAAGGTCCAGCCATCAAAATTTCTGAAGTCTCAAAAGCTTCAGAAGTATTGAAGGTCAGGTTCAAACTTCCAAAGGTGGTATGGAAGTCAAAGAAAGACCAAGTGACTGAAAATTCACCATCAACAACAGCAAAAGATCCTCAAAGCACAACTATAGGATCTATTACTATTTCATTGCCTTCTACTTCTTTTGATGAGCCCAAGACCAATAAGGCTTGAGTTTCCAAATGTAACTAATCATTTTCTTTGTGCAGGAACAGCTCAAGACGAATAAAATATCTGGATCATTGATAGTGACTGTTCCAGGCACATGACAGGAAATAGGTCACTACTCCAAAACTTTAAAAGAATTGATGGAGGACCAGTTGCTTTTGGAGGAGATGAAGGAGGTTACATTTCTAGAAGGGGCAAGGTCACAAATGGAAAGCTCAGCATTGAGAAGGTAAACTTTGTCAAGGAGCTTGGGTACAATCTTCTGAGTGTTTCTCAATTTTGTGATCAGAGTCATAACATGCTCTTTATTGAGCATGAGTGCATTGTTCTCAAGCCCGGGGTGATTATTCCTCATGAGCATATCCTGCTTAGAGCCCCCAGGAAAGGGAACATGTATAAGATGGACTTGCAAGAAACATCTCCCTCAGGAGAAGTTTCATGCTTTCTATCTAAAGCTAATAGTGATGAGTCTTTTCTCTGACATAAAAGAATGTGTCATGTAAACTTTAAAAACATGAAGAAGATGATTAAGAATGATTTGGTAACTGGAATGCCAAAGAAAGAGTTTACAAGTGATGATCATTGTGTTGTATGCCTGAAAGGGAAGCAACATAAGGTATCTCACAAGCCTAAGGAAAGAAACTCCATCACTACACCCCTACACTTGTTACATATGGATCTCTTTGTCCCCACCAGCGTAATGAGTCTAGGAAGGATCTCTTACTGTCTGGTGATCACAGATGACTTTACAAGATTCACTTGGGTTTTCTTTCTTAGAACTAAAGACGAGACCCTGAGATTTTGAAGAATTTCATCTTAAACATTGAGAATCAATGTGATCACAAGGTCAAAATCATAAGATGTGATCAAGGAACTGAATTTAAGAACCAAATCCTTGATACATTTTTTGATGAAAAGGGTATTACAAGACAATACAGTGCTCCCAGGACTCCTCAGTAAAATGGTGTTACTAAGAGGAGAAACAGCACACTGATTGAAGCTGCAAGAACCATGTTGTCTGACTCTAAGTTGTCCATCACCTTCTAGGTAGAGGCAGTCAACACTGCCAGCTATGTGTAAAACAGAGTTTTAGTGGTTAAGACTCATGGTAAGACTCCTTATGAACTTTGGCACAAAAGGAAACCTTTCATTGGTTTTCTCAGGTCATTTGGATGTCCACGCAGCATCTTGAATACCAAAGATCAAATTGCCAAGTTTGCTGAGAAATCAGATGATGGACACTTTATTGGATATTCTTCTCAAGCTAAAGCTTATAGAGTACACAATCTAAGAACTAGAGTAGTTGAGGAGTCAGCCAATGTGACTTTCAATGAGCACACTCCCAGTGTGAAAGGTTCTGGTCCGGATTGGTTATTTGATCTTGATTTAGTTACCAACTGTTTTAACAAATCTTGTGAGAATGTTTCAGGATCTATAGATATTTTACCTCCAGGTGTTTTTGATCCAAAATTTCAGCTAAGAAGACCTTCAAGTTACACATCTTCAGCTCCAGTTGTAACTACTTCAGCAAATGAAGTTTCTATCAGCATAACAATGACAAATTCAGTTGATACATCTGAGATGCCTTCAAGTTCCAACTCAGAAACTTAACAACCAAACAAAGAATTTCAAATGCAGAAGAAAATGATGGTGGTGGTGATAGTGATCAAGAGTTTCTTGATGCTGATAACCACTCCATAGATGAACATATCAATGATGTCACACACTCATTGGATCAAGTTTCTCTTGATAAGTATGTTGATGTGGTGGAAGAAACATCAATGCCAGATCTAATTTCTCTAATTTAGATCTATCTCAGCAACTGTTGTGATCCCTCAGCTAAGGATCCACAAGTCTCATCCTACCACAAAGTCATTGGAGATGTTAAAAATTGGGTAAGAACAAGAGGACAAACCCATGAAGCAAATGTTTGTCTTCACTCTTGTTTCTTGTCCTAGATAGAGCCTAAGAAAATTGATGAGGCTCTGAAGGATGGAAGGTGGGTTGAAGCCATGCAAGAGGAGCTGCTTCAATTCAAAAGACAGAAGGTTTGGAACCTATGTCCTCTTCCTCATGGGTAGACAACTATAGGAACCAAATGTGTATTTACGAATAAGAAAGATGATAGAGGTATTGTCATAAAAACAAAGCTAGACTAGTTGTTGAAGGATACACACAAGAAGAAGGAATTGACTACACTAATGTCTTTGCTCCTGTAGCAAGACTAGAAGCTGTTAGGATATTCTTGGCATTTGCTGCATCCAAAAACTTTAAGGTCTATCAACTTGATGTCAAGTGTGCTTTTCTGTATGAGGTGATTGATGAAGAGGAGTATGTCAAACAACCACCTGGTTTTGCAGATCCTGATAATCCTGATTATGTCTGCAAGCTTGATAAGGCTCTTTATAGGCTACACCAAGCACCAAGAAAGTGGCATGAGACTCTATCTCAGTATCTCTGCAAGCATGGATACAGAGGGGGTACTATAGATGGAACTCTCTTCATCAAAGGACAGGGAAATGACTTAATGCTAGTTCAAGTGTATGTAGATGACATCATTTTTGTTCAACTAATCTAAGGCTCTGCAAAGACTTTGAGAAACTGATGAAGGACAGATTTGAAATGAGTGCCATGGGGGAACTCAATTTCTTTCTGGGAATTCAAGTGAAGCAAGTTGAAGATGGAATCTTCATAAGTCAGTCAAAGTATGTTAAGGACATACTCAAAAGATTCAACATGACTGATTGTAAGATTTCTATGATAACCATAGCAAGAAATCACTCTTTGGGTCTGATCTTGAGGGGGAGTGCGTGGATGAACACCTTTATAGGGATATGATTGGGTCTCTTATGTATCTGTTGATACATATTGATGTACCTAGTTTACGTTCTCAAATGTAAAAGTCTTTCATGTCTTACACTTATGTAATCCAATATAATAAATTGATTGAATGATATATGAAATGTGTTGTGATGGTTATATGTGATTGATTATGTCATGTTATCTTTATATTGATTGTGATTCACATATATGAACTTAATATATAGGTTTGATGTTGTTTTACATAGTTCTAAGTCAATAAGAACTTAGAAATAGGTTTAACTTAGTCATGTGGACATTCATGCTAATGGACTATTCTTATGGCCCATATGCATGAATGAACCATGCTTATGGACCAGTCGCATGACTGAACCATGTGACTGGATTAGTCATATGATTAAGACATAAAATTGGTTCAATTGCACGACTGAACCTTCAGCCGTGCGTATGAGTCAACCGCATGATTCAGTCGCACGACTGAACCATGCTAATGGTTCAGTCGTACGAATGAACACTGATAACCTATAAATACCACACAATTCGTGGAAAAACATAACACTTCATAATACTTCGTATACTTTCATACCCTAGCCGTCCAGAGCGTCCAAGTTGCAAATCCAAGTTCATAGTTCGTTCCTGATCGATTCCAATCTGTTCTTAACGTTTGTTTCATCGTTAGATCGATCAGGTTATTCGTTCTCACTGAGTGGATCGCCAATCAAATAGAATTCCATGCTATTTGATCTGGTTTCACGCAGAATCCGTCAGTACTCCATACGTACACGGTCCTAACAAGTGGTATCAGAGCTTAGGCTCGTGATTCGTGATTTTGCGTGGATTCAATTGGTTTGGTGTCAAAACTAACGTTTTCATTCAAAAGATACACTTTTTCGCTTCAAAACTTGTTTTTGACGAGTCTAAATGTTAAAAGTTTCGACCTCTTCCATACGACAGATTAGGGTTCGTGAAAATTCGTAATTTTGAGTCAAGTGTTCAAAACTTTGATTTTTTCCCGTAGCAGCAGCTTCAGTCGCACGATTAGCCCAATCGCACGAGTGAATCCCATTCGCATAGTTCAATCGCACGACTGGACTCATTCGCACAGTTCATTCGTACGGTTGAAGTGTTCCATACGATTGACCTCATTCGTCTTGTTGATTCGCACGACTGAATCCAATCGCACGATTAAAGCCATTCGCATCCTTCAATCGCACGGTTGAACCAGTCGGCTTGTCCAATCGCATAAGTCAATCTGTCCTATTCTTAGTTCATCAAGTTTAAAGAAATGGAAGATTAGTTCTCTGCATTTACTGCTAGAAAGGACTCTCGCATCCAGAATCTTCTACTTCTGGAAAGTGAGATCGAGAACCACAACAAACCTCCAAAGCTGTTAAGTTGGATGAATACCCACAGTGGAAACAGTGGTTTGAAATCTACCTGAATGGAGTTGACCCCAATCTGTGGACGTCTATTGAGACTGGTATATGGTACTAGTTAGTGCTAATAGGGTAAAGCTGACTTTAGGAGGAATGAGTGAATCTCAGAAGACTATGCATAATGCTAAAAAGAAAGCATATGCCTTGTTGACTCTGTCTATACCTAAGGACATATTTCATCTGTTTTCTAAGAACAAGCAGTCAAAGAAATTATGGGAGGCCTTGGAAAAGAGATACGAAGGCAATGCAACTCTGAACGCACTGAAGGCAAAAGCTCTTAAAAAGGAATTCGACAATTTCTCACTAATTGGAAAAGAGAGCTTGGATGATATCATTGATAGATTCTATCATCTGATGAGTGAGTTGCACACTCATGGTGTGACCACATCCATGGAAGATAAAGTCTCTAGTTTTGCTGATGGTCTGCCAGATAAATGGGATCCATTTGTGTCTAATTTGAGGCAAAACGACATTCTTCCACTTTAGACATAAATGATTTCATTCTGAAGTTAAGAGAGAAGAGTTGCGTCAGAAATACAGGTCAAAGAAGGGATCCTATGCTCAGAATCCTACACTATACAACTCAGTTCCAATTCCTACTACTTCAGGCGCACCGCTTCAAACTGCATTTGTGTCCAACTCTTCTGCTCCTTCCCAAAGCAGCTCATGAGGAACCGAATCGTCAGGGTCAACTAGCACCCAATACATTGTTCCTGAGGCAAAAACCACCAAGTTAAAGACCGAGAATCTCGGAAATGTCAATCTTATGATGGGTTAGTTGCTGGTAAGATTGGGAACTGTCATCTTGCTGACGAGGACTACGAGCAAGTTGATGAAACTGAGCTGGAATGCGTGGATATTATGTGGGCATTAGCTAGTGCTGTTAGAAGAGCCAAGAAGTCTGTCAAGAAGACTGGGCAGAATTTGGTTGCAACTAAAGACACAACATTTGGATTTGACAAAACAAAAGTCATATGCTTCAATTAGGGAGAGATGGGGCACTTCAAACATGAGTGCACAAAGCCAAAGAAGACTAGGAATGGAAATCCTTTTCCCACGTTCAACCGTCAAGACAAGGAGAAGGTTGGAGCATCATCAAGTAAAGATTCTAAAGCTTGGTTGCTCAAGGTGATGAAGGACAAGACTGGTCCTTTCGATTCGTATCCGAGGGTGAATCAAATGTCTTTTGTTGATACCTTGGATGATGGATCTGCAAGTGAGGAGACATCATAGCTGATCATGCGAGTTCAGATATCGAAGAAGCTAGGGATGTGTTGATCATGGTTGAAGAAGAGCTAAGTGCTTCAAACTCAGATTCTCCAGTCACTGAAGAGTCTGACGTTGCGTTAATGGCTGATTCGTCTAGTTCTACACAGGTATATTCTAAAGACGAATGATTTGATAAACATGCTTGTTCTGAATGTGATAAATTTAGAGAAAGCATTGATTTACAGTTTGCTAGGTTATTAGAACACAATGATAATCTAGTAAATGATTTACAACTCTTCACTGAAGCAAACCGTGTATTAAAACAAATGGGTGCAGTTTCAAAGAAAAGATAAAACTGTTAGGGAAACAACTAAGGGAAACCGAGGTTGTTGCTTTAAATAAATCAAATCATATTAAGTTCTATTTAAACTCTTTATAAGAAAACAAAAGGAGAAAGCAGTTCTGCAAGTAGAAGTTGAATCTTTAAAACAAAAACTGCACAGTTTGGTAAGTTCTTCACATATAGTTCAAAACTTAGTGAAAGAACAAAACGGCGGGGAAGGTCTGGGTTATAAAGTAGTACCGCCACCACATGCTATCCTTTTGAACATAAATATAGACCTATCAATAATAACCCGGTAAAGGATCATGTGGTGCCTACTCCTATAGTCAGTGATCCAGATTCTACGGGTAAAACCGTGAAGTCTATCACTGAACAGAAGAATACTACTTTGGAATCAAAAGATAAGATGCATGTTGAAGACTTGACTGGTAAAATTGAGAAAGTTAACTTAGGGTTGGGTTCAAAAACGTCTATTTCAGAACCTAAACAATCTAAGTCAACAAACCCTAAACCAGCAAGTCATCAAAATTTAAATAAAATGAAAGTAAAAGATGTTGCAAATGTAAAAACAATTAATTTTGTTAAAGAAGGAGAAACATCTAAAAGTGAAAGGAAACTACCCAGCCCCGACCAAACTTAACGCCTCATCAACTTTTCCTCATACTATCGAAGGGAGATCCTGCTACAGTTGTGGAAAACGAGGACACATCTTTCCAAATTGTCCTTACTATCAGACACCAAAAAGGAAAATAGAACTTTTTGATGATGAAAAACCAAAATTTTCTAAAATCAGATCTAATACTCCTTCAAAACACCAAAGTCAACACAGACAATCTGGTAGCGAAGCTGTGTCACCTAAGGTTAAACCTAGGGTTATTAGTGAACCTAAAGTTTAAACCATAAGCCAGTCATATGTTTACCACAAACAGACCTTACACAGAACTGGTTTATGGAAGAAAAAATCAAGTATTGTGTTTGATAGTGTCGACAAGGAAAAGAAAGATATGCCCTTATCCCCTGAAGGTCAGTGGGTTGAGTTCATGATGTGTGATACCTCTGGGACACCCAAGCCAGTTAAGGCTTGGGTCCTAAACCTGAACTAATCATTTCCATTGTATGTGCAAGGTGTCCGCTACAGCGCTATCACTAATACCTGGATTATTGATAGTGGGGCATCCAGGCACATGACCAGGAATTCGTCCCTCCTTTTCAACGTCAAGCAAATTAAGGGGGACACGTATCTTTCGCTAGGAACAAAGTAGATTACATCACCACGCAAGGCGAAGTGGGAAACTAGAAAGTGAAGTTTGACAAGGTCAACTATGTTCAACAACTACAGAACAACTTACTTTCTGTCTCCTAAATCTGTGATAAGGGGTTCAAGGTTGTGTTTGACAACAAGAGGTGCTATATACTGAAGAAGGAGTATGTCATCCCAGAGGAACAAGTTCTAACGTCGGCTTCAAGATATAACGACCTTTACGTCTTGGACCTATCAAAAGCCTCCATAATTGAGTCTACAGCTCAGTGCTTCTTGTCAAAAGCAACAGAAAGAGATTCAGTCTCCTGGCACAGGAGAATGGGACACATCATCCTAGGAAGATGAATCATCTAGTTCAGAACGATCTGGTAGATGGAGTTACAGTCAAGAATTTTCAGCTCCCAGATTTCTTTGTCGCTTGCAATAAAGGGAAACAAACAAGAAGTCTTACAAAGCAAAGAAAGTTAATTCTATTGACATTCCTCTCGAGCTTCTACATGGATCTGTTTGGCCCAGTGAGCATAAAAAGCATAGTCGGGGATTGGTACTGATTTGTGGTGACAGATGATACTCAAGATTCACTGGGTGATGTTTCTAAAAGCTAAATTAGAGACTCTTGAATCATTCAAACATCTTGTTACCACATTGGAGTCTCTCTACAAGCTGAAAGTAACAAGGATTCAATCCGACAACGGGACAGAGTTCAAGAATCAGTGGATGGAGGCCTTCTATCGAGAGAAAGGGATTGTTCATTAGTTTACCTCTGCCTACACTCCACAAATGAATGTTTTGCTGAAAAGAAGAATCGGAGCTTGATAGAGACAGCAAGGACTATGCTAGCTGAATCCAAACTGCCAGTTCAATTCTGGAACGAGGCAGTAGCTAATGCATGTTATACTCTAAATCAGGTCTTGGTAGTCAAACGTCATGGAAAAACTTGTTATGAGTTGCTCCAACAACGTAAACCTAATTTAGAGTATCTGGAACCATTTGGTGGACCTGCATGCTGCTAAAGAAGAATCAGACTAGGAAGTTCTGCGAGAAGGCAGAAGAAGGTATCTTCCTTGGATACATTATACCAGACAAACGGGTTTATAATAACTCAACTGGTCAGGTAGAAGTGTGGTGCAATGTTGATGTTCAAAGATACACCACCCCCCTGTAGGAAAAGGACTTCCTTTTTCTTTGATTATGATGGATTTTTCAAATCCTTCAATCTACCTCCCTCCTATTCTGATGATAACTTAGCTGCACACGAATGATGTATGATGTTCTGAATGCTCCCACACTAGACTCGACATCATTAGTTCCATTAGATGATACTTCAAGACCTTCAGGAGGAGAGCTTGAGGTAAGTGATTCTTCCTCTGATGATGAAGTAGTTGAAAACCACAAATGTGGAACAGGAAGAACAGGTTCCTACTACCGAAAGCACCCCAACCTATGATCATGATGCAGCTGAAACTTCTGAACCGCATACTCCAACAGTTCAGAATCTGGATACTGAAGTCGCAGTACCTACCACTCTAGGAACTCGAGTTAATGTACATCATCCCCAGGACAACATCATCGGGGATATTCTATCGGGAGTTCGAACAAGAAAGCAGGTATACTCAACTGATTATGCTGCAGTCATGGAAAAGGGATACTTACACGATGGTGCTTATCGATGCTTTGTGTCTCAAGTTGAGCCAAAGCATGTCAGCGAGGCTTTAAAAGATGAGGCATGGGTAAGTTCTATGCAAGAAGAACTCCTTCAGTTCAAGAAGTTAGGAGTCTGGACACTTGTGGACCGACCAAAAGGTGCAAAGGTGATTAGCACAAAATGGGTTCTTTGGTGTAAGAAAGATGACCAAGGGGTCATAATCAGGAACAAAGCTCGCCTTGTCGTTCAAGGGTTTGGCAAGTCGAAGGCATTGACTACAATGAAGTATTAGCACCTGTGGCAAGGATGGAAGCTATTCGTATCTTTTTAGCCTACGCATCCTACATGCAGATTAAAGTCTATCAACTGGATATGAAAAGTGCATTCCTTCATGGTGAAATCCAGGAAACGGTGTTCGTTAGTCAACCCGAAGGATTTGAGGATCCTTATCATCGGGATAGAGTTTATAAACTGGACAAGCTTTGTATGGGCTTCATCAAGCCCCTCGAGCCTGGTACGAGAAACTCTCTACTCCCTGCTGAAAACGGTTTTTGCGGAGGGGTCATTGACTGCACATTGTTTATCAAGGATGGCATAATCTTCGGTTCCAAGAATGAAGCATTGTGTAAAGAATTTGAGTCTGTGATGAAAGCTAAGTTTGACATGAGTGCAATGGGAGAGATGAAGTTCTTTCTCGGTTTACAAGTAGATCAGACACCAAATGGTATCTTCCTGCATCAGACCAAATATGTCGGAGATATCCTTAGTCGGTTTGACATGGAGAATGCATGGTTGCTGGGACTCCACTTGCTACGAACCACGATGTGGCACCCGACGAAAATGGTGATCTGGTCGATGCCACCATGTATCAAGGAATGATCGGATCTCTCATGTACCTCACAACTTCTCGTCCTGATATTATGTACGCCACGTGTCTCTGTTCCAGATATCAGGAAAAACCTAAAGTAAATCATCTTATTGGGGTAAAGAGGATTTTTCATTATCTGAAGGGTACTCCAACACTTGGGTTGTGGTATCCTCATGATGATGACTTTGAGATGACAGCATATAGTGACTCGGATTACGGCGGTTGCAAGATGAACTACAAGTCAACATCAGCGGGATGTCAGTTCTTTGGAAGACGTTTAGCCACCTGGCAGTGTAAGAAGCAGACATCGGTAGCTCTATCAACATGTGAAGCCGAATACGTTGCCGCTGCAAGTTGCTGTTCTCAAATCATCTGGATTCAACGGCAACTGCGAGACTACGGTTTGAAATTTTCTAACACCCCTATTTATGTTGATAATTCTGCTGCAATTCTGTCACTAAAAACCGGTCCAACACCCAAATATTAAACACATCGGTATCAAATATCACTTTATACGTGACTGTTTTGAAAAGCAATTAATAGATGTTGTTAAATTAATACGGATTTTCAAAGCGCCGACCTCTACACAAAAGCATTTGATAAACCTCGGTTTTTATATCTCTTAGAGGTTAATGGCGTCAAAAAGAAAAGTGATGTGATTCTAGAAGAATCTAGTTCTTAGTCCGTCTTTATGTTTTATTCTTTTAATTTTTCTTTTTTTATTTTCCTGTCTTTAAAAAATCCAAAAACACAAAAAGATTTTCGGTTTTAGAAATTTAGGGGGAGAATAGGTTTAGTTTCAGTAGTTAGTATTTAAATTACTCAAAAAAAATGAGGGTGGGCAGAAAAGCTGAAAAGCAAGCGCATCTAATCTGTGAGATTGATTCAAAACTATGGAATATGATAGTACACAGGGAACTAATTGTTTGGGACATCAAAAGGACTTAAAGGTTCAAAATGTTACATTAAAGCTACAAGTCTAAGAAGGATAAGCCAAATAAAGGAAAATGATAGTGTACTAGTCTGTTACTGAGGTTACATGGAGAAAGTAGGCCTAGAGATTGCTAGTCCATTATAAGATGTGTCGGTAGATTCAACACAATAGACGAGTGGACCTCATTGGTGAAACAAATTAAAACAAAATAGTTCAACTAACTGTGGGCTTCCGCCTTATCCTTGGTTAACACAATCAACGTATTTCCAGAAGGGGTGACGAGCAAATTAAACACCACAAATGTATGCGGATGACCATAAATGAGCAAAGCACATGAAAAAAATGTTAAACGCAATCAAGCTAATGACTAGTGTTGTTGGTGTGAAATGTGTAATAGAAAAGTGCTCAAACAAGAAGATAGGTTGTGTGCCTCTTTGCTGTGCGATGTCACTGACATGAGGATAAGCATGACCTAAATATTCTAGAATTCATTGTTGTTTGCGCCTCTCTGCTATGCGATGGCACTGACCTGAGGCTTGGCATCTCTTTGAAAGCTTTTAGAATAGTTTCTTCTTGTCTAAACCCATAGAACGCTCAAAAATCTCCTAAATGTTGATTACCATATAAGCGTGTGATCCACAAATGCTTGTTGAAATAACAACCTAACTAATCACCAATGTAAGTCAAAATCTATCTATAGATTTAAGTGGACAAATATACTGACAATCATCATGGCAGCAATCCTCGACAGTCAAAATCATTATGTGCTTCTGACAGTTCTAGTATGATTTCCTATAAGGGCCTTCGAATCTTAGAAAAAATAAGAATAAGTTAACAAACATATGCTAAAGGGTCCGAAATGATTATGTTTATGTCTATATGATTCCATAAGAGTCCTTCCAGATAAGATGTAAATGCTTGATGTTGTTTTGTTCAGGGGGAGAAATCGTTTAAGGAAAGTTAAAATGTTTTCAACCCACCTCAAACAAAACCACAAAAGTATGTTCTGTTTCATTTCAATTCAAGTTGTTTTCTGTTTTATCTATCAATTAGGTGTCAATGTCGGACTATGTAACTAAATGATCTTGTAAATCATAAATTAAAAGGGTCACGTCTGAGGTGACCAAACTGGTATGAATTTAAAAGGATCGTGTCTAAGATGATCAAGTTTTGAAAATTTAAAAGGGTCACGTCTGAGGTGACCAAACGATTTCAATTAAAAGGATCACGTCTGAGGTGATTAATCGGTTCTAATTTAAAAAGATCACGTCTGAGGTGATCAAAGGATTTCTGTTAAAAGATCATGTCTGAGATGATCATCGGTCATAACGTTTATTTATCAAAAGTTAAATTTGAGTGTGTGGAAATGGATGAAGTCAAACTCATAGTATGGACCAATCGCATGATTGGACCAGAAGTACGGACCAGTCGCACGATTGGACTATAAGTATGAGCAAATCACACGAATGGACCATGAGTATGAGCTAATCACACGAATGGACCATGAGTATGGGGCAAACCATGTGCTGAACCACCAGTTTAGTTTCTCCTGCATGTTCTTCTCCTACTTGATAGAGAACATCGACGCCAAAGGCAAGGAAGGCTTCTGCATGAATCCAAGATTTTTGCAGATGATTATAGACGAGAAGCTTCCTATGCAGCCTAATGAGGAGGATGATGCTATGACTCTAGAGGTGATGGATGATACCACCTCGGGCAGAATGAAGGTCTACCAGCGAAAGCAGGTGAAGCCCCCGGTGAGGAGACTCTTCGGCCATCTGGCCAATGAGGGATACGTGGCGCCAACTCGTAAGAAGTGGCGTCACAACGACAGTGATTCCGACGTCGAGCCGATTGTGGCTCATGCTGACGAGGATGATGACGATGATGACCATGATGATGGTCAAGGTAGTGGAGATGCAGGCCCCAGTCAATCACGGGCCACCAACACGTCATACGACTCTGCTTTGCATTTGAGATACATGCAGGAGTTACAAGAGAAGAGAAGTACAAGAAGTTCCAAGAACACATGAAGAATGTTAGACATTAGGCTAAACTAGGTCCAAGGGGAGTTTGTTGATACATATTGATGTACCTAGTTTACATTCTCAAATGTAAAAGTCTGTCATGTCTTACACTTATGTGATCCAATGTAATGAATTGATTGGATGATATATGAAATGCATTGTGATGGTTATATGTGATTGATTATGTCATGTTATCTTTATATTGATTATGATTCACATGTATGAACTTAATATATATGTTTGATGTTGTTTTACATAGTTCTAAGTCAATAAGAACTTAGAAATGTGTGGACATTCATGCTAATGGACCATACTTATGGCCTATATTATGAATGAATCATGCTTATGGACCAGTCGCACGACTGAACCAGGTGACTGGATCAGTCGTATGATTGAGACATAAGATTGGTTCAATCGCACGACTGAACCTTCAGTCATGCGTATGAGTCAACCGTATGATTCAGTCGCACGACTGAACCATGCTAATGGTTCAGTTGTACGAATGAACACTGATAACCTATAAATACCACATAATTCATGAAAAACATAACACTTCATAATACTTCGTATACTTTCATACCCTAACCGTCCTGAGCGTCCCAAGTCGCAAATCCAAGTTCATAGTTCGTTCCTGATCGATTCCAATCTGTTCTTAACGTTTGTTTCATCGTTAGATCGATCAGGTTATTCGTTCTCACTGATTGGATCGCCAATCAAATAGAATTCCATGCTATTTGATCTAGTTTCACGCAGAATCCGTTAGTACTCCATACGTACACGGTCCTAACAGTATCTTACAGCTAGTAGGCCTGATATCATGTTTTCCACATGTATTTGTGCAAGATATAAAGACAACCCAAAATGTCTCACCTCATTATTGTTAAGAGAATTCTAAGATACCTCAAAGGTGCCTCAACACTTGGTCTTTGGTATCCTAAGAATTCTGACTTCAATCTATATGTATATACAGATAGTGATTATGGTGGTTGCAATATGACTGCAAAGTCTACATCTGGGGGATGTCAGTTCCTTGGTGGAAGGGTTGTCTCATGGCAATGCAAGAACAATCCTGTGTCTCTGCATCAACTACTAAAGCTGAATACATCGCTGTTACAAGCTGTTATGCTCAAGTGCTTTGGATTCAGAATCAGATGCTTGAGTATAGTTTAAACTTCAAGGAGACTCCTATTCACATAGACAACAACATTGTTATCTCCATCACAGAGAATCCTGTGCAGCACTCAAGGACAAAACACATAAATATTAGGTATCATTTAATTAGAGATTACTTTGAAAATGGATTAATTAAACTAGTTAAAGTTAACATAAATGAACAATATGCTAATCTGTTTACAAAAGCCTTTGATGAACAGAGATTTAAGTATCTTATATCAGCTATTGGGATGATTAACTTTGAGTAGCTTTTTATGAAAACTAATTCATTTTATTTCTTAAAATTTGTGTGTCCTAAGTTGTCTAGTTTATCACCTTCATAAGCTCATGTTTTCTATGGATAAAAACTTTTTGAAGAATTTTTGACAAATCTTGATCCTTTGGAAGATATGATTTTATCTTTGGAAGAAAATATACCTTCAAGACAAATAACTGCCTAAGTAAATATTGCCTTCGGAAGAAATTTCTGAGATTTCTTCTGAAGCTTAAAACTCTCTTTGGCACTTATACGTTTTCAAGGACAATTTTCTTCCGAAGGAAATTAACTCTGGAAGCTTTGTTCTGTTGAACAAAACATCCAAGTCTAAATTTTCTTCTGAAGTAAATTTGTCAAACTCTTTGGAAATTCTTCCGAAGTCATTTTGGCTTTGGAAGCTTTTTCATTAAAACTTCTAAAGACAATTTACCTTCGAAAGCTTTTTGATTTCCAAGAAAACCACTTTTTGAGCAAAAAGCAAACTACTTTTTCAAAGGTGGGACAGCCATCCGGATTTCAAAGTTTATCCTCTTTCATTAACTTTGTCACAAATCCTTTTCATATATAAACCTAATCTGTTCCCCCTCTTTCTACCATCTTCATCTTTCTCTAAACTAAATTCCAAATTTCTCTCTGAAACCGCCCTCGTTCATCTTTCCTTCACCTTTAAGCTTTCTCACAATGCCAACCTTAATAGAAGAAATGACCCAGATTTCTCCATGCAGTTACACAGGCAACACAATCAGGTTGCTCTGTTAAACTCTGAGAAAGATTCATATTTCTTAGAGGTGTGCCAATTCTTGGCTCTGTCAAACTACTTCACCACCCTTACTATTGATCCTACTCTGTATGAGGATCATTTGCTTGAATTTTGGAAGACCTGCCAAGAGGTCATTATGGATGGGGAGAAGGCACTGTCTGCCACAGTACAGGGGAGAACAATCTTCATCACTCTGGCCATCATCAACAATCATCTTCAGCTGGATGATGAAGAAGGTGAGGTGTTCTTCCCAAAAGAAGCTGTTAATCATTCTTTTGAGCAGATGGGCTATGAGGGAGATTTCTCTATAAGACCTTCAGGAAAGGGAAGGTCTCACCTTAGTGGAAATACCTACTTCATGTGGTTATCCACAGCTTGTCCAACAAGCATGGAGGGTGGGACCAGATTCCTAAAGATCTCTCCTTCATAGTGCATGGGATGGTTCAGGGAGTCAAGTTCAGGTACACTCAATTTGTTTATACTAATCTGATTGCAAACTTCGACTCCTTAGAGTATTACATGTTTCCTAGATATGTTCAATACATTTTTAACTGTGAACTGAGCTCACATTGAGGGAAACAGGTAATATTCTTAAATTGGGACAGATGAAGCCCGACATCTTTAAAATTTTGAAAAAGCCAACTGTTGGCTTCTAAGGGTAGAAACAGCCCTTGTCCCAAAAATGTTAGAGCTCATTGGTTAAGGTGACAACCTAGTAACACAGGCTAGTGTTGAACCCACACCTTCTACATCCCAACCACCAAAACAAACACAAATCACCCTCATCTACAAAGAAAACACAAACGAACCCCTGCTCAGGCTATTGAGTCTGTGCATGCCCCCATATACTTACCTATATAGGAGGAAGTGGATACTAGAGCTCCCACTTATCCTAAGGAGCAAACCACTCTCACTACTTCTAAGATCAGTGCTGAGGTTCCTCATGCTCAACCTGATGAGCTCACAAGCCCAAATGCCTTAAGCCTTCACTCTGAGTCTCACAAGCAAGTGAACAACCTTCAGGGGACAGCTACCATCCCCAGCCTTTAGATTTAAACCAACCCATTCCTAATCTTGACTTCTATACTGATGAAGACTTAGGTGTCAGTGAGTACCATGAGTCTCCCTACTACTCCACTCCTCAAAGAGAGATAAGTGCTCCTGAGTCACCTAGGTCTAGCCCACATCATCACCCATCATTGAGGTGGATACTTCTGAACCTATTCAGGATATCCACATGGAAGAGGCTCTCATTTCAGTAAGTGATTACATCATTCAGACCTCAACCATGGCAACTCAGCTCATTGACACTTCAACTGAAGCTTTCACTGAACAGAGGAAATCCAGCAGCCAAACACCATGCTGGTGGTGAGAGAGAAGACCTTGGTCCAATTCTCTCATTCCCCAATAATTCTTCTGATGAAGATGAGGGGAATCTGAGACTAAAGGTGCAAAAACTGTCACAAACATGCACTTATCTAGTCTCCAAGGTTAGTCATCTTGAATCTCAAGTGACTACCTTGCAACACAGGGTCAATGATCAGCAACTTGAGATATCTTATCTTAAGGAACAACTAGCCGAGAGACCTTTAAGGGGAGCTCAACCAGGAACACAAGAACCTATGATATGATTGACCTAACTCCTAGCTCACCTATGTAAGAGGGTGATGCTACCAAAAGGGGGAGAAAGTCATTACAGTCACAGAACCTAGGAGTTTTTCAGGGAGTATGGACATTGAGGACTCACCATCCTCACTTGAAATTGTGCATACTCAGTAACTTCCTCAAGTTCACATTGATGTGGACAGTATAGACTCTGTCATTAGGAGTCTCTTTGAGAAAGGCATTCGAAGGGCTATATCATCTCCACCAACTTCAAATCATATTATTGGGTGGAGGTATGATGCTGATAGAAGAACTCTCATTCTTTAGAGAGTTCAAGACAGGAACACTGCAGTGTTCAGCTTCAGAAGAAGACTAAGGCAATCAGGTAATATCATTGGTCAACTGAATGTTGAACAGACCCTAAGATTAGTTTCATAGGGGAAACCTTGACTGAAGGCCTAGTGGTAGAACCTGAGAGCCCTGTCTCACCATCAACTACTGCAGAGGTTCATTCCCTTGATGAGACACCTGCTGGTGAAGGTGCATCTCAACCTCTCTCTGGCCAGAGCTTAGAAGCTACACCAAGCAATGAAGGCCAAAGCTCTCTTCGCCCTAAGTCACAAAGGTCTGTGAGTGACAAAGGGAAAAGAAAATTGACTTCTGAGGAGATTGAAGAGGTGGAGAGATAGAAGAAAAGGAAGCTAAGGGGAGAAAGTTCCTCTACTGGGTCTACAAGACTCATGGAAACTGCTATCAGGGCTGCCACTAGACCAAATACTCAGGATGATGAGTTAAGGGCAGTCAGGATCAACTACTTGTACACCAGGAACTATGACATTGATAACATCATTTCCCTCCCCTTAGATGAATTAAATGAGCTGGCTGACATGGAATTGTCAAAAGAGAGAAAAGAGGAAGAGGAAGTAGAATTACTTCTTAAAATCAAAGAAGAAAGAAGACAGAAAAGACTCTACAAGCATGCGCCTACTCTCTCACCAGTTCAAGAAAGTCATGAACAAGAGGATGTGGTTCCACAAGAACCTCAGGTAGACAAAGAGAAGGATAGAATCAACATGAAAAACTACCTGAGTGCCACAGGCCTTTATCAGGCTAATACACTTCTTCCCTTACCCTTTGATTACATTGAGTTTGAGTAAGTCAAACAACTTGAACTTGATATAGTCAAAGAAAGAAAGATCATAAAAGAAAGTTAAGGGAAGAGACTGCAAAGTCAAGAGCCATCATCCAAAAAAACATGAAGAAGTCTGCTGATAGGCAGAAGATGATGAGCTTCTTAAAGCTTTACGGATTCTCCGGAAGGAGACTTGGTCCTATGTCTTGTCCACCATGGATGATCACATCAGGGTAATCAAGCAGAAGATTAAAGAGGTGAACTTGCTGACGTACACTCCCCACCAAGTCAAGTCCCCCAGGAAGTGGAGATTAAGGTTAAATCATTTAAGATAACACAACCAGAATCTCCTGCTGAACCTAGCAAACTTCCACTTCTGATCCACAACAGGGATCTGTCCCCTCTCAATCTGAACCTGTGAGAGAGGAAGACACAACTAAGAAAGACAAAGAAGATCAATCAGGTGCTGCAGGCCAGTCTTCTCAGTTAAAAAGTTCAAAGAGGAGAAAAAGGATGGTTTCCAAACCAAAGTCAAAGAAAAGAAAGAAAGAAGCATCCATCTCCAGACCTCAGGATGAGTCAGAATATCCTGAGGATGTGCAACAAGAGGATTATCCACCAACTCCAATTCAAGCAGCTCCTCTAGCATCAGGAAGACCCATCTTGTCTCGGACATGCACTACAAATCCAGAAAGATAGCATGTCATCAGAGATCAAGGTGTTGAAAATATCTACACATGGCAAGATATGCTCAAGTGTTTTGGTAGCATCAGCCTAGGGGAAGTTTGTAAGGTTTATTTGTAAGGCTGATGCAACCCAAACACCCAAAGTCTCTCCTGCATGCATGCACAAGTGTACTGAAGTGGAATGCTTCAGAAGTTTCACACACTGCCTTAGAAATTACTCTAAGTGTGAAATCTTCCGAAGCCAAGACCAATATCTTCCGAAGCCAAAGATGAAGTCTTCCGAAGCTTCAAGACAACGTCTTCCGAAGCCACTATTGAAGACAGATTTCTTCCGAATACTTTTTGATCACGTGCTTTATCTGATGTACCTTTTATATAAAACTGGACCCCTTTCCACTGTAACTCTAATAAGACACCAACTTTACATAAGTTGGTGAAATGTCCATGCTTTTGGTAACTGTACATTGAGTTCTTGAGTCTGTAACTTTCCATTTTATGTACTTTATCCTTTTTGTAATATATTAGGATGTGAGCTAGAATGTCATAGTCACTAGTCAAAAGGCAATCTTCCTTTTGACTCTACATTGATTTTGTTATCTAGATCATGTATCCAGCTGACCTTCAAAGTATGGCCGGCTGTAGGTTGTAGTATAAGTATCTCTGGTCCTTGTATCTTATTTGTAGAACTTTGAAAAACACTTGTAAGGAACTAGAGAGCAATATACATCAACCTTGAAAACCAATAACTAGTGTTGTTCTTGTTCTGTCTCATATACACTTGTTTCTTAGTTCTCAAAACTGACTTTTCTAGTTCCCCATTTGAATTGTTAAGTGTTGTTGCACACTCTCCTCTTTATGTTGTTGTGTTGTAAGTGCATACCCTTCAACGGTCCTGCAATGTCCTACAACTTGGAAGTAAGATGTGATCTTGAGTCTTTAACATTTTATAAGCTGATTTTAAAAAGAAGAAAACGATTATAAGCTTAAAATAAAAGACTTAAAGAAAACTATTTCTACTCTAAAACATAAGCATACAAACTATAGGGCTCAAATTAAAGATCTTGTTACCAAGTTAACTAAATACCAGGATGAGCTTGTGATCAGTAAAGCCAAGACAGAAAAATATGTTCTTGAATAGGAAACCTTCAAAAACATTATATCTTCATCCTTGCATGCAATAATTTTTATCAGAACAGGTAGGGACTTGGATTAAATGAAATAGTTCCTCCACACACATTACTATAGTCAGAGAACCAAGGTATGGAACTTGTGAAGATAAACTGCCTCCTATTGATCCTATCCTAGAGTAAGATGAAGATGAAGAGGATATAATGTAGGATGAACTAGAAGTGAGTGAAAATGTTCATTCTAAGAAGGGTCACTATATACTTGGATAGAAGAAGAAACTACGGACGACCAAGTCTACAAGAAAGAACTTGATCAGGTCTGTAAAAGAAGATCCAAGAAAATGCAGGAGATTAAGCCCACTTTCAAGTAAAAATAAGTTTTCATCTTTGTTGGGTTTGAAGTGAGTAAGACTGAAGACTTAACCAAGGATTCTAGTACTAGGAGTCCTAATTCAAGTCCAAGCCATATTGGTAAAGAGAAGATGGTTGAGCAATTATGCACCACTGCTGTACAGGCTGTACCATCCAACTCCAAAGACAAGCTTCACCCTCAAAATCATGTTGCATCATCCAAGAAGATGAAGAAGTAGCTGGAAAAGGATCAAAACAAATATTCTTCTCAAGACAAGAATCTTAGAAGAAAGCCCATAAAATGTGTCGTGTGTGGTGGTACAACTCATTATCTTAAGGATTGCATTTACAATCCTAAGAGTACCATCCACATGCACAAAAAAAAAGTTTTGAGAAAAAGAAGAAAATAGATTCAAAAGGAAAATATTTTTCCTTCAGAAGCATCAAGGTGATCCATAAGAAGATAGGTGGAAAACTACATTCGGAAGCAAATTCAGTTTCGGAAGAAACGAATGCTTCCAAAGCACTGAAGTCTGTGACAGTGGATGCAAAGCTTCTGAAGGTTTAGTCTTCAAAATTCCAAGTTGCAAAAAGTTTTGAAGTTTTGGAAGCTGAGTCTAATCTTCCAATGGACTTCTGAAGTCATAAAAAGTTCTGAAGGTTCACACTGGCAATGACTTCTTGCTTCAAAACTTTGAGAAATTTAATGGAGGGATAGTTGCTATTGGAGGTGAATCAGGAGGTTACATTACTGGAAGGGGCATGGTCATAATGGTAAGCTTAACATTGAGAAGGTAAACTTTGTCAAGGAGCTTGTGTATAATCTTTTAGTGTATCTTAATTTTATGACTAGAGACATAGCATGTTTTTTACTGAGCATCAGTGCATTGTTCTCAAGCCTGGGGTGATCATTCCTCAAGAGTATCTTGCACAGAGCCCCCAGGAAAGAAACATGTACAAGATGTATTTGCAAGAAACTTCCCCTTCTAGAGAAGTTTCTTGCTTTCTATCCAAAGCAAATAGTGATGAGTCTTTCCTTTGGCATAAAAGAACCATATAAAGTTTAAGAACATGAATAAACTAATTAAGAATGATATGGTAACTGGAATGCCAAAGAAAGAGTTTACAAGTGATAATCATTTTGTTGGATGACTGAAAGGAAAGCAACACAAAGTGTCTCACAAGCCAAAGGAAATAAACTCCATCACTACTCTCCTATACTTATTACACATGAATCTCTTTGGCCCTATAAGTGTAACAAGTTTAGGAAGAACTTCATACTGTCTTGTGATCACAAATGATTTCACAAGATATACTTGGGTATTCTTTTTTAGAAGTAAGGATAAGGACCCTGAAATCCTGAAATCCTTTATTTTAAAGTTGAGAATCAATGTGATCATAAGGTTAAGATCATAAGATGTGATCAAGGAACTGAATTTTAAGAATCAAATCCTTGATTTATTTTGTGATGAAAAAGGTAGTTCAAGACAATATAGTGTCCCTAGAACTTCTCAACAAATGGTGTTGATGAAAGTAGAAATAAGACACTTATTAAGGATGCAAGAACCATGTTATCTGACTCTAAGCTGCCCATCACCTTCTGTACAAAGGAAGTCAACACTGCCTGCTATGTGTTGAACAGAGTCAGCCAATGCGACCTTCAATGAACCCACTCTAAGTGTGAAAGGTTCTGGTCCTGATTGGCTATTTGATCTTAATTTAGTTACTAACTGTTTTAACAGATCTTGTGAATATGTTTCAGGAACAACATATAATATTTCTATAGAATATCTTGATCCAAGATTTGAGCTGAGAAGACCAAATGTTCAAATTCCTACAGCACCAGTGGTAACAAACACTAGAAGCGGAAATCCTGTCACTACAAACAAGATGACAATTTTTTTAGTTGATACATCTCAGGTGCCAATCAATTTTAGTAATGAGACCCAAAACTCAAATAAAAGGATCTCCAATTAAGGAGAAGATGAAGAGGGTGAAAGTGATCAAGAATATCTTGATGCTGATAAGCACTCCACTGAAGACAACATCAATTATGTTACACACTCTCTGGATCGAGACACAGTTGGGATGATGCTGATGTGGTAAGTGATACTCAAATACCAGATCTGAATTTCTTAAAATTGGATCTATCAAATCAACTTGTTGTATTCCTCAGTTAAGAATCCACAAGTCACATCCTACCACAAACATCATTGTAATGTTGAGACTAGGGTGACAACAAAAAGACAAACCCATGATCAAAATGTATATGTGCACTCTTACTTCTTATCCTAGATTGAACCAAAGAAAGTAGATGAAGCCTTAGGAGATAGAAACTGTATTAAAGCAATGCAGGAGGAATTGTTTCAATTCAAAGATAGGGTGTTTGGAACCTATGTCCTAATCCACCTAGAAAGATGCCAATAGGAACAAAATGGGTTGAGTTATCATCAATAATATGCAACACTGGTAGTCTAAGGGTATACTCAAATGGAAGGGATTGACTACACAGACGTCTTTGCTCCTGTAGCAAGACTTGAAGCTGTAAGAATATTCCTTGTTTTTTATGCATTAAAGGATTTCAAGATCTACCAACTTGATGTCAAGTGTGCTTTTCTATATAGTGTGATAGATGAAGAAGTGTATGTCTATCAACCACCTGGCTTTATAGATCTTGATCATCCTGATTATATCTGCAAGCTTGACAAAGCTCTTTATGGGCTGCATCAAGCACCAGAGAAGTGGTATGAGACACTGTCACAGTACCTAGTGCAACATGGATACAAAAGATGTACAATTAACAGCATACTCTATGTCAAAAGAATAAGGAATGACTTAATGCTAGTTCAAGTTTATGTTGATGAAATTATCTTTGATTCAACTAATGAAAGACTCTTTAAAGAGTTTAAGAAGCTGATGAAGAATAGGTTTGAAATGAGTGCCGTGGGGAAACTTAATTTCTTTCTAGGAATTGAAGTGAAGCAAGTTGACAATGGCATCTTCATAAACCAGTTAAAGTATGTACAAGACATACTAATCAAATTTAATCTGACAGATTGTAAGGTTGCTAAGACTGCCATAGCTAGAAACCACTCCCTCGACCTGATCTTGAGGGGGAATGCGTGGATGAATATCAATAAAGGGCTATGATTGGGTCTCTTATGTACCTAACATTCAGTAGGCTTGGTATCATGCTTACTACATGCATATGTGCAAGATATCAAGCCAACCCTAAGATGTCACACTAAGTTGCTGTCAAGAGGATTCTTAAATACCTTTAAAGAGCTCCCAAACTGGGACTTTGGTATCCAAAGGATTCTGACTTCAATCTGTATGCATATACAGATGGTGACTATGGTGGCGGCAATATGAATGGCAAGTCTACATCTGAGGGATGTCAGTTCCTTTGTGGAAGAAAAGTCTCATGGCAATGCAAGAAGTAATCTTATGTATTTGCATCAACTACTAAAGCTGAATATACATTGTTATTGCAAGCTATTGTGCTTAAGTGCTTTGGATTTAGAATCAGATGCAAGATTATGGATTCAACTTCAAGAAGACTCCTATACACATAAACACAATAGTGCTACCTTAATCACAGAGAATCCAGTGCAACACTCAAAGACAAAGCGCATCAACATCAAGTATCATTTGATCAAAGAAAATTTTGAAAAAGGATTGATTAAACTGGTCAAAGTTAACACAAATGAACAACATGACGATATGTTCACAAAAGCATTTGATGAGCAGAGATTTATATATCTTGTATAGCTATTGGGATGATTAACTATGAATAGATGTTCTTAAATTAATTTTGAATTTGTTTTTCAAAAGGTGTATGTCTTTTCCATTGTCTAAGTTGTCACACAAATAAGCCATGTTTATCTCAAAAGAATTTTTTTCAAAAGTCTATATTCCTTAGATTATAAGTATGGACGGGTTTTCTCTCAGAAGAAACGGAAGAAAATTATATCTTCAAAACTAATAACAACTTACTTAGGGGTTTACCTTTGAAAGAAATTCTAAATATCCCCCCAAGCTTAACTCTTCTTCTAAGTACTTATATGTTTTGAAGGACAATTCTCTACCAAAAGCAATTAAGTCTCGGAAGTTTTATTTTCTTCTTGAAAATAACTTCTGAAGCTTAATATCTTCCGAAACCAAATCTGTCTCGAAATCAAAATTACTCTAAGTATATTTTCTTCCAAAGCACTTCTTCTAAAACTAAAGAATATCTTTAGAAGTCAATTTAGCTTCGGAAGCTTTCTTTAAGCTTCCGAAGATAAATTACCTTCAGAAGATTTTAAACTTCCAAGGTTACTACCTTTTTTGGTACTTTTTCAGAGGTGGGACCGACATCCGGATTTCAAAGTTTATCTTTTGAATTAATTTTAACTCAAATCCAAGCATGTAAATAGGCTTTACAATGGATCTCCCTCTCTCTTCTTCTTCCTCATCTGTAACTTTTAAGCCCTAAATTATCCACAAACCCTCATTTTTCTTCCAAACTCTCTTCTAAAAAGCTTTATAAATGGCCAACCCTAACCCAAACCAGCCAGCCTTCATCATGCAGCTACACTGTCAACACGATCAAGTTGCTCTATTGTCTGTGAAAAAGACCCTGACTTTATAGAGATATGTTGCTTTCTTTATAACTCTTTTTACTGTATAACCCTACCATTGACCCTCGTTATATGAAGATCAACTCTTAGAGTTTTGGAGGACTTGTTAAGAAGTCATCATGGATGTTAAAAAGGAACTATCTTCCTTGGTTCAGGGGAGGATAGTTTTCATCACTCCAGCAACCATCAACCAACACTTGTGGCAACCAACACTTATGGCTGGATGATGAATATGGTAACTATCCTTCACCAAGGAGGCAGTAAATAGATCATTACAGCTGATGCGCAATGAAGGTGACTTCTCAATCAGAACCTTCAGGAAGGGAAAGGTATCTTCTTTGTGAAAATACCTCCTCATATGGTCATTCACTCACTATGCAACAAGCATAGAGGATGGGACCAAGTTCTAGAAGATCTTTCCTACATAGTCCATGGAATGATACATGGGATCAAGTTTAGGTACTCTTAATTTGTATATACAAATTTACTTGCTAACTTAGATTCCCTTGAATATTACACGTTACTTACATATGTCCAGTACATTCTCAGCTGTGAACTTGGCTCACAGTTGAGGGAACAGGTAATGTTCTAAAGATGGGACAGATGAAGTTTGACATCTTTAAAATAATAAGGAAAACCATTGTTGGTTTTTTAAGGTAGAAACAACCCTTGTCCTAAAAATGTTAGAGCAACCAGCTCAAGGTGAAGGCTTTGCAATCCAGCCAATATTGAACCCACACCTACTTCACCACCACGTACACAACCACAATCACCATCACCTATATAAGAAATTCCAAACGAACCCCTTCTCAGTCTATCCAAATTGAGCAGGCCCCCATACAAGAGCAAGTAGAAACAAGAGCTCCCATTTCTCCTTAGTAGAAGACCACTCCTATTCCTTCTATGATCAGTGCTGAAGTTCCTCATGCTCAGCCTGATGAGCTCACAATCCCAGCCTTAAGCCTTCATCCTGAGTCTTAACACTCAATGATCAACCTTCAGGGGAGTGCTACCATCCCCAGCCTTTAGATCTAATTCAACCGATTCCTAACCTTGAATTCTATAATGATGAAGACATGAGATTCAGTAAGTACCATGAGTCTCTCTTCTCTTCTCTTTTCTTCTTGCTCTTGCAATTCTCTATAAAGTTCTTAAGATATAACACTAATCTTGTATTAATTATAATGATATTATAACACGTTATCAGCACGAGAGCTTTTAGACTTTAATCAAGAAGATCAATAAAGCATAAAGTCATCCATTAATCAAGATAAACGCTTTATTAAGTAATAATATAATGTATTATACTGAGAAGTAAATAAGATAAATAAAGTAAGCATAAAGGAGATATTCTTATAAACATCTTGATAACCATGGGGCAACTAACAAGCTAAATTCTATTTATGTATCTAACTTTTGATTATGCAACTAAAATTTTCTTTTATGTCAACTACTTTTACTTATGCATCTAATCTATTATTTATGCGTCTAACTTTTACATTTACTTATGCAACTAACATTTACTTATGCATCTAACTTTTACTTAATCTTTAATTATACAACTAATATTTGTTTTTACGTCAACTAACTTTTATACATGTAACGTTTTAATTATGTTAACATTTATTCATACTAACATCTTATTCTTATCCTAATTTTTCGTTCTTATTATCTCTTGTTTTATAAACTAAATTCATGTTTTATAACATAATTTTAAAAGTCTGCATTTTTTTTAAAAAATTACGCTCGATATATAGTTGTACACACACACACCATGGTTACATATTTGTTATGAATGCTTATATAGCCTTTGTAAACGATTACATACTCGTTGCAAATGGTTACAATTTAAACTATAAATGACCACTGTCAATCTATTTTCATTTACAATAATCAGGTTACCTTTTTCTCAAGTTTATTTAAGGTAATTTTTCAAAGATGATCCACTCTGTTTTAGTGCTAGCAACCATAATGCTAATTTTAATTTTATCCTCATTGCTAAACTCCCACCTGAAAAAATTAAACTTATTTGTTTTTGTATTTGTTTATAGCTCTACCGCTCTACTGTATCATAATGTTTATTGATATATATGGATTCTAATAATTATCTAACTATTTGCTTAATTCTTGTTTAGCAAACAAAATGTCAAACATCGTAAAACTTGAATTTCCAGCTCTTAATATCACCGGAGATAATTATATGCCACGGACGGCGCACGTAAGATGACATCTCAAATCAATGGGGTTTTGGAAACGATAACTAAGGGAAATAATTTCCAAGAATAAGACAAGGCACAAGCCAATGTCTTCCTACACAAACACATTGACGAGATGTTACAATTTGAGTATTCAAATTGTGAGGATCCATACCTTTTGTGAAAAGATTTAAAAAGGTAGCTTGATTATCAAACGGAAGTTTACATCCCACTACTAGGGATGAATTCAGGTTCCAAGATTTCAAAAAGGTAAATAAGTACACCTTTGCTTTGTTCATAATACGCTCGACCCTCTGATTTTACGAGCAAAATGTTACCGAGAAAGATATGTCGGAGAAAACTTTCTCCACATTTCATGCATCAAATATAAACTTGCAATAATAATATAGGTTCCAAAAGTTTAAAGATATTCTGATCTAATTCATTTCTCCTCGTAGAAGAAAATTAACTAGTCCTAATGAAAATTCATCAACTTCCTTCCACAGGATCACTAGTGATTCTAGAAGCAAATGTTGCTACTAAAAATGACACTACAAACTCTAGATGAAAGTGGGGATGAGGCCGTGGTCGTGGTTTTCTTGATAAAAGTTATCCTAATGGTCGTAACCATTCTTTCAAAGGTAAATATAATTGCCGAGGTAACTTTTATAGTAGTGAACGTGGTCGTGGCCGTGGTCAAAATCAAAGAACAAGCGATTACCATACACTGAAAATAACAATTTCAACCAACATAACAAAGGGAATGAAGCTGGTAGATTTCAAAGCAATGACACTTTATGTTTTAGATGTGGAAGCGTAAACCACTGGTCAAAGGCTTGTCACAACTCCACATCTATGTGTACTATACTAAGCCTCTATTAAAAGAAAAGAGAAGTAAGTGAATCATGTGGCTAACTTTGATGATCTCTGTAAGGTTTTATATAAAGGCTGATGCAACCAAAGCAACCAAACGCTTCCTGCATACATGCACTCAGTACCAAGTAGAAGTTGCTCCGGAAGTTTTATACTTGCAGCAAGAATTACTCTAGTATAAAATCTTCCGAAGCCAAAGTTGCTATGGAAGCTTTACACTATACTCAGAAATATTCTAAGTGTAAAATCTTCTGAAGCCAAAGACCAAATCTTCCGAATCCAAAAGATGAAGTCTTCCAAAGCATCAAAGACAAAGTCTTCTAAAGCTAAATAAAGTAAAGACTGATTTCTTCCGAAGACAGAGGAGAACATGCTTTTCTCGGATATACTTTTGCGTAAAGCTGACATACTTTCCGCTGCAACACTAAAGACTCATCAACTTGCATGAGTTGGTGAAAAGTCCATGCTTTTGCAACTGTACATTAAGGACTTGAGTATGTAACTTTCTACTTTATGTACTTTTATCCTTTTTATAATATATTAGGATGTGAACTATGGCATGTCATAGACACTAGTCAAAAGGCAATCTGCCTTTTGACTCTACATTGATTTTGTTGTCTCTCAATGTTCCAACTGGCTTTCCAAGTATAGCCAGTAGAAGATGTAGTATAGAGGATCATATGGTCTTGTATTGTATTAAGAACTTATGTATTGTAACTTTTGTAAGAGAACTTGAGTTAATATACAACATTCTTGAAAACCTTAAATATTGTTCTTGAGTTTTGTCTTATTACTACTAGTGTTCTTTGCATCTTGTTCTCAAACCGGTTCCCTATTTGAACTGTTAAGTGTTCTAATACTCTCCTTATTGTGAGACTGATTGTATTAACCATCCCTTAACCGGTTCTGCAATTGGTATCAGAGAATTTTAGACTCTTGATTGTAAGATCTCGCCATCTTAAATTTCCTCAGTTCTTATAAAACACTTAACATCTCAAATGGCAGCATCCAAGTCTGATATGGAAACCGGTACCATGGTAAAGTCCCCACTAATCACTCCTGATGATTTTGATACTTGGTATTTAAGAATGGAAGGCTTCATCAAGTCATAAGATAGTAGGATTTGTGAGTCTGTTACCATAGGACCTTACATTCCATGTACCTCTTAAGCTGCTGCTGGAGGTGGCATGATTCCAAAGGAAGTGGCTGACTACTCTGAAGAAGATAGAAAAAGAATAGATGTAGATCAGAAAGCCATGACTGCCTTCCAAACTGCTCTTCCAAATGCCATTTACAGAGGCTTCAAGAAGTGCAAAACTGCTAAGCAGCTCTGGGATGCACTGAAGCTGATGTATGAAGGGTCTACTGAAGCTAAAGAAACTAGAAAGACCTTCTGAAGCAGTAGTTTGAAAACTTCACCTTCAAAACAGGTGAAACCATGACTCAACAATACTTCAGGTATGTTGAGATTGTGGACACTCTTGCGGTGTTAGAGTAAAACTGAAGAACAGGGATATTGTGAGGAAGTTCATGTCCTCTCTTCCTAAACAATGGACACACTACTGTGTGGTCATTAAAAGGACTAAAATCACAAGACCCTTACTCTCATTGAGTTGTATGGCATACTCAGTGGTTACTAGATGGAGATGAACAAGCAAAATCCATCTGGCAACTATAGCAATCAGCAGAGTTCTCCCCTTCATGTGGTTGAAAGGGATTGTAAAGAACCACATCACTATTATATCTCTTACCCTGACAACTCACCAAAGTGCCCTTTATCACATTCCCAGAGACACCAAGGGAGAGCTACATCCAAGGAAGCCCATTCCAAGAGACAAGCTCATCTCAAGCTTTGTGTCTCATAATGAAAGCACATGTAACTTTCTCTTCACCCTTGAAGATTTGGACTGTATCCATTCGGATGATCTAGAGTACTTGAGATAGTTCAACAAATGGCTCTTCTCACTCATAGAGCCAAGAAATTCTACAAGAGGTCAGGAGAAAGTTTCCTAGTAATGTATCCAGTGAAAAGTTTGGACTGGACAAAAGCAAGGTGAAGTGTTACAACTGTAACCAAATAGGATACTATGCTAGGGAGTACAAGGCATCCTGGACAAATGGTGGATAGGCACAACCCAAGCCAAACTACACTGAGGGAACTCCACATACTGAAAAGCCCAAGCAACAAGCTGCAGTTGTTGTAGAAGAACGAGGCTTTGATTGGAGTTTCTAGGTAGAAGATGTGTCTCCAAACCAAGCACTGTTGGCAGATCTTGATCAAGCCAAGGTATTGGAAGGAACTTCAAATGTAGGAGGAAATGGTAGTGGTGACAGTGATCAAGAATTTCTTGATGCTGACAACCACTCCCTTAAAGACAACATCAGTGATATCACACACTTACTGCATCAAGCTTCTCTTGATAAGTGTGCTGATTTGGTGGAGACACTTCATTGGCAGATCTAAACTTCTCAAATTTCGATCTATCTAAACAACTTGTTGTGATTCCTCAACTTCGGATCCACAAGTCACACCCCACCACAAACATCATTGGAGCTGTTGAAAAGGGGGTGAGAACAAAAGGACAAACCCATGACAAAAATGTTTATCAATACTCTTGTTTCTTATCCCAGATAGAGCCAAAAAAAGTGGATGAGGCTTTGAAGGATGGAAGTTGGATTAAAGCAATGCAAGAGGAACTGCTTCAATTCAAAAGGCAAAAGGTTTGGAATCTATGTCCTCTTCCATAAGGAAAGACTATCATAGGAACCAAATGGGTGTTTAGGAATAAGAAAGATGATAGAGGACTTGTCATCAAGAATAAGGCAAGACTGGTTGTTCAAGGATACACATAGAAGAAGGAATTGATTACACTGATGTTTTTGCTCCAGTAGCAAGGCTTGAAGCTGTTAGGATATTACTGGCGTTTGCTGCATCCAAGGACTTTAAGTTCTACCAACTTGATGTCAAGTATGCATTTTTATATGGGGTGATTGATGAAGAAGTCTACGTTAAATAGCCACCTGGCCTTGCAGACCCAGATCCATCTGATTATGTCGGCAAGCTTGATAAAGCTCTTTATGGGCTGCACCAAGCTCCAAGAAAGTAGTATGAGAGACTATCTCAGTATCTCTCTCAGCATGGCTACAAGAGGGTACTATAGATGTAACTCTCTTTATTAAAGGAATAGGGAATGATTTGATGCTGGTTCAAGTATATGTAGATGACATTATCTTTGGTTCAATTAATCCAACGCTCTACAAAGACTTTGAGAAGCTGATGAAGAATAGTTTAAAATGAGTGCCATGGGAGAACTCAATTTCTTTCTAGGAATTCAAGTGAAGCATGTTGAAAATGGCATCTTCATAAGTCAGTCAAAGTATGTACAAGACATACAAACAAGATTCAACATGACTGAATAAATAAGGTTGCAAAGACACCCATATCCAGAAACCACTCCCTTGAACCTGATCTTGAAGGGGAGTGTGTACATGAACATCTTTACAGGGCTATAATTAGGTCTCTCATGTATCTTACAGCCAGTAGGCCTGATATCATGTTTGTTACATGCATATGTGTAAGATATCAAGATAACCCTAAGATGTCACACCTGGTTGCTGTCAAAGGATTCTTAGATATCTCAAAGGTGCTCCTAAGCTAGGCCTTTGGTATCTAAAGAATTCTGACTTTAATCTGTATGCCTATACAGATAGTGACTATGGTGGCAGCAACATGACTACAAAGTCCACATCTGGGGGATGTCAATTCCTTGGTGGAAGGATAGTCTCATGGCAATGCAAGAAACAATCCTGTGCATCTGCATCAACTGCTGAAGCTGAATACATTATGCTACAAGCTACTATGCTCAAGCACTTTGGATTCAGAATCAGATGCTAGACTAGGGATACAACTTCAAAGAGACTCCCATCCACATACACAACAACAGTGCTATCTCTATCACAGAGAATCCTATGCAGCACTCAAGGACAAAGCACATCAACATCAGGTATCATCTAATTAGAGATAATCATAAAAAGGGATTGATAAGACTAATCAAGGTTAATACAATGAACAATATGTTGATCTGTTCACGAAGGCTTTTGATGAACAGAGATTTAAATATCTTATATAAGCTATTGGGATGATCAACCTTGAATAAATTTTCTTAAAATTAATCTTTATTATTTCTAAAAGAATTTTGAGTCCTAAGTTGTCTAATTTATCACCTACATAAACCAAGTTTACCTTGGGAGAAAATATTTTTCAAACGATATTCCTTAGCATTTTGAATATTTCAAGTGCATTTCTTTCGGAAGACATTAATATTGCCTTCAGAAGAATTTTAAGTCTTCAAATCACATAACTACTTAAAAGAAATTTACCTTCGGAAGAAATGCTTACATTTCTTCCGAAGCCAAAATATGCTTCTTATATGAATTTGAAGAACAAATTTCTTCTGAAAACAATTATGCCTCAGAAGTTTTATTCTTTTTAAGAATAAAATTTTCAACTCTTAATATCTTCCGAAACCAAACTCTCTTCGAAAGAGAAAATATTATAAGTAATTTTTCTTCCGAAGCCATTTTTCACTAAGCTTAGGAATATCTTCCGAAGTCAAATTTGGCTTCAGAAGTTTTTCACAAAGCTTCCGAAGACAAATAACCTTCGGAAGAGTTTCAACTTCCAAGAAAACTATCTTTGGGCACTTTTAAGAGGTGGACCGATATTCGTGAAAGACCTGATCTGCCCAAGATGCATATTAGTTGATGTGGCTAGTGGATATGATCCAAGTCGGGTCATACCCAATAACAAGCTAAACAAACACCAATAAATATTTATTTGTTGATAAGATCATACAAATAAATAATGACACCAATTTAGAAAAATGGGTTTTCTAAATCATTGCTTTTGTAAATGAACATCATTATGTGGATAATTGGTCATGATTGTTTTCATTATTTAGTTTTGCTAAATGATAACAAATAAAGAGTGCTACGTTTATAAAGTTAAAAATTGTTTCAACTTTATAAACAAGAGATATATTGTGTTAGTGATGCAAAAAAAAAAAAAAAAGGAATCCATCTTGAATGGATTTGGCCGAAGGCCACATGCATGCTCTCATTTTTAGTCTTACTTTACAGCATGCTTCCACTCACTTGTTCTAAAAATATACAAGACTAAAGATGCTCACCAACTCCAACTCACTATATCTCACTCTTGAATGCAAAGGCATAATGTATCATCCATATCTCTCTCTCTCTCTAAATCATTTTTTGGAGAAAAAAGGAGCTGAAAGTTTCAGCATCAAAAGAGAGTTTTGTTGCTGAAAATTGGTGTCAAGGAACCTAGCATCCAAAGGGGTTTGTTTGTGGCTTGGGGTATCACCATCTTGAGGTCTTCTAGCTTGAAGATTCAGCCACGAAGTTCATCATTTGTACCTCCATAAACTCGTTTCTAAGAGCTTGAAAGGTTGTATTGTAAACATCCTATGGTTGTTTTATTTTTGAAAGCATGTTCTTCCATATAAGATCCTTTGTTTGGGTTTTGTTTTAACTAGTGTATATGTTACATAAACTAACTAACATCAAAATGGTTTTTGATATAAACTCCGTTGCGTTTTACATGTTAAATGGTTAATATGACTTTGGTAAACACCTACAAAACCCAACACAAAAGGCATACTTGAAGCATTTGGATGCAAATTCAAGTGGGAGTTCATCAACACAACAATGTGTCATGTTTTACCCTAGGAATGACCACTTGACCCACGTTATGGCAAGAAAGTGTGATCAAAATAGTTGGCTATGGTTATGCACTTATTTTTTTATGTTTGGTTGATTATTTGGTTGTTTGGGTGTGTTAAACATTTTAATTGAAAAAGATAAACTAGTAAACAACTATGATAAATCAAGCATAAAAATGGTTCTTTATAATCATTAAAGAATTAATAAAATGTGTTTATTAAGGGTTAATGATTTAATAAAAATAGGTTTTATTAAAAGGAACCATGAAAATAGTTTTTCAAAAAAAAAAAATACCATGCATTTGAATGCATACAAGTTGTATGGTATAAAAGGCCTTTTCTAAAAACTAAAATTTTAGAACTACTATAAAACCCTTTTAAAACAAGTTTAACACCATCCTTTTAAACAACACTCAATTCACTGTCACTTATTTATGTGATAAAGGTCACCTAACCATAAATATAGAAACTTGTGAAGTTGAGGTGAAATTACCATATTTGTGGGATAAAGGTCACCTAACCACTTATATATGTAAAATCACACGTGTGTCTAAGTAGGACGACTTGATTTGGAAATCATGCATTAGGATCACCGAAGCATGACGTACAAACGATGTTGATGGGATAAACATGCCAAACAAAACATAAGATGTTTTAAACGATCCCATATAACTAGAAATTGTAATAGGTTACAATTGTCAAACGTTGACTACCTTGTTAATTTAAATAAAGGGATAAAGGTCACCTAACCGATATTTAATGTGACGTTGGATTCTAGATTTAATTATTAACTGTCTATGAGACATAAATAGGGTATTAATATTAAAATGCCTTGATATCAAAATACTAAAAATTAAACTTTGTAAATTGTAGATGGCTAACAACAACAATGCAATCCGACCGTCCACAACCTATCACTAAGAACCATCCTTGAAAAGAAACGTCTAAACCATGGAACTTCATGGATTGTACTGAAACTTAAGAATCGTTCTCAAGCAAGAAAAGAAGTCCTATGTGTTAGACGACCCCATTCCCGATCAACCCGATGATGAAATGACGTAGAGGCCTTTACCGAGGGGTCAAATACACCGAGGACTCTGTGCAAGTCTCATGTATATACTAGCGAGTATGATTCCCGATTTGCAAAAGGACTTTGAGAACCACAATGCCTATGACATGATCATCCAGTTGAAGGAATGTTCCAACAACAATCAAGGTGGATCGGTTCGAAACGGTTCGAGCACTCCATGCATGTCGGATGGACGAGACCCAATCGGTGTCATCTTACTTTCTTAAGATGAAGAGCCACATTGATTGCCTCAAAAGGATTAACTGTCGTGTTTCAACGAGTTGGCAACGGATTTGATCCTCAACTCCCTATCAAAGAAGTTTGATAGCTTTGTTATGAACTATAACATGAATGGATGGGACAAAAGCATGGTGAGCTTCATTCAATGCTCAAAACGGCCAAGGCGGGCATGGGTAGAAAGGTTCTACGGTCCTTACGATCAATGAAGGAGGTAGTAAGAAAAGGCACCTCCCCGACCCTAGGGCAATGTTGCAAAGGGAAGGGGCATGTCAAGGGGAAGGGAAAAGGTAAAGCTAAAGTGGAACCACCCAAACCGAAGGAAAAGAAGCAAAAGGTTGCTCATGATGACCCTGTTTTGAGTGTGGTGAGGTAGGCCCTTGGAAACGCAATTGTCCGGTCTATCTCAAAGCATTGAGATCGAAGAGGGATGCGGGGCAAACCTCAAGTACAATCTTTATGATACATGTTGAGCTAAATGTTATTTCTTTTAACACATGGGTATTGGATACCGGATGTGGAACTCATATTTGCAATTTGTTGCAGGGTTCAAAGAAGTGAGCATTATGCAAAAGGGGAAATTAGTCTCTTCATGGGCAATGGTGCAAAGGTTCACATGGAAGCCCAAGAAGACTACATTTGAAGCTCCAAGTGGTTTGGAAGTTATTTTAAAGAATGTTTGTATGCTCCTAGTTTGACTAGGAACATTATTTCCGTTTCCCGTTTAAGACAATGTGATTATGATTCAAGTTTGTTGACAATGATATTCATGTTTCTTTAAATCATATGTTTTATTTAAAGCTATACCTTGTAATGGTATTTATGAATTGGTTCATGAAAAACAACATATGATAGCTCAATGTACCAAGCAACCACCAAAAGGCTCAAATTAGATTTGAGTAATTCCTATCTTTGGCATTGTCGCCTTGGTCATATAACCAAGAATCGTATGCAAAAACTCCAAAAGAATGGTCTTTGAAAACTAATGAAAATGATTCATTTGATGTATGCGAGTCTTGTTTACAAGGTAAAATGACAAAGGCCCCTTTTAGTAGGACTAATGAAAGGGCAAAGATTATTAGGGATCATACATTCAGATGTATGTGGACCTTTTAAACAATAACTAGGAATGGTGAAAGATACTTCATACCTTTACCGATGACTATAGTCGTTATGGGTATGTGTACTTATTAAGACACAAACATGAATCTTTTGAAATGTTCAAAAATTTCAAGAGTGAAGTAGAAAATCAACTCAACAAAACGGTCAAGATTCTTCGTACAGATAGAGGGGGTGAATACCTAAGTAGTGAATTTCAAGAGTATCTTAGAAGTGTGGGATTGTCTTACTACTTACTCCACCTGGAACACCACAACATAATGGTGTGTCTGAGAGGAGGAATCGAACTCTATTGGATATGGTTCGATCTATGATGGTTAGAAGTACACTACCTCTATCATTTTGGGGTTTCGCGTTGCTCTCCACGGCCCGTATTTTAAATATGGCCCCAACCAAGAAAGTGGAAAGGACACCTTTCGAAGTATGGCATGGAAGGGTTCCATCATTATCATATTTAATAGTTTGGGGGTGTGATGCTTATCCTAAGCATACACTCAAAACAAACTAGAAGCCCGATCCGCAAAGTGTATCTTCATTGGATATCCTAGAGATTGTATGGATATTATTTCCATGATCCGACAGAGCAGAAAGTGTTTATTGCTCGAAAGGCAGAGTTCTTGGAAACTAAGTTCTTTTGGAAGAAACTAGTGGAAGAGCAGTGGAACTTGAAGAGATTCAAGATTCACAAGACAATACACAATTGGTTGATACTAGCAATCAACATGAGGATGTTGAGAATGATCATATGGATGATCAAGATACACAAAACGTTCGCAGATCTGGTAGAATTAGTGTTCCTCCTGAGAGATATGGATTTTTCATGGATGGATGCTATGTGGTAGATTCGGATGAACCAACCACATACCATGATGCAATGTCAAAACCTGATTTTGACAAATGGCAAGAAGCCATGAACGTTGAAATGCAATCCATGTATGATAACCAAGTTTGGGAATTGGTTACACCACCTCTTAAGTCCAAGATAGTTGGAAGTAGTGGGTTTTCAAGAAGAAAACCGATATGCATGGAAACTTGGATACTTATAAAGCTAGACTTGTAGCGAAAGGTTTCACTTAAACTCAAGGGTTGATTATGATGAAACTTTCTCGCCTGTGGCAATGCTAAAGTCTATCAGGATATTGTTTGCCATAGCAGCATATTATGACTATGAGATTTGGCAAATGGATGTCAAAACCGCTTTCCTTAATGGATATCTTGAGGAAGATGTCCATATGAAACAGCCTGAAGGTTTTGTCGATCCAAAACATCCTAACAAGGTATGCAAGTAAAAAAGTCAATCTATGGATTGAAACAAGCGTCAAGAAGTTGGAATCACCATTTTGATGATGAGTAAAGAAATTTGGCTTCATCAAGAACGCTGATGAAGCTTGTGTATATAAGAAAGCTAGTGGAGCATTATTTCTTTCCTTGTATTATATGTCGATGACATTCTACTAATTGGAAACGACATTCCACCCTTGGAAGGTGTAAAAACCTGGCTTGGAAGCTGTTTTTCCATTAAGGATCTTGGTGAGGCCACCTATATTTTGGGAATAAAGATCTATAGGGATCGATCAAGGCGGTTAATAGGTTTAAACCAAAGTACATACATTGAAAAGATCTCGAAAAGGTTCAAGATGGAGAATTCTAAGAAAGGTTTGGTACCTATTCAAAAGGGGACTATATTGAGCTCATCTCAATGCCCTAGTTCAAAGGTTGAACAAGAAAGAATGAATGGAGTCCCATATGCATCTGCTATAGGATCCATTATGTATGCAATGATATGTACTAGGCCGGACGTGTCATATGCTCTAAGCATGACAAGTAGATATCAACAGAATCCTGGTAATAGTCATTGGATGGCTGTTAAGAGTATTTTGAAATACCTTAGAAACACTAAGGATATGTTCTTAATATATGGATCTGGTGAGAAGGAGCTCGTTGTAAAGGGTTACACGGATGCGAGTTTCCAAACTGATCGAGATGATTCTCGATCACAATCGGGATATGTCTTCATTATGAATGGAGAGCGGTCTCTTGGAAGAGCTCAAAGCAAGATGTAGTGGCACTATCTACAACAGAATCAGAATACATCGCCGCTTCATTGGCAGCTCAAGAAGCCGCGTGGCTTAGAAAGTTCATTGTTGATCTAGGGTTTGTTGCTACCATTGAAGACCCCCTAGAGATCTTTTGTGACAACAAGGGTGCGATTGCTCAAATCAAGGAACCTCGTGCTCATCAAAAGACTCGAGACATTGAACGGAGATTCAACTACATAAGGGATGAAGTTGAAAAGGGAAAGATATATATTCGTAAAGTTCACACCGATCAAAACATTACGGATCCATTCACGAAGCTCCTAGATAGGTCAAAGCATGAAAGTCATACTTGTGCCTTAGGACTTCGATATTCTAGTGATTGGACTTGAACAAAAATTTGTATTTGGATATTGGAACTTATGTTATTGACTTAATTATATGGTTATAATTTTCATTTGTTCTTCTATTTTAGCATGTTTAAATGCATGAATGAATAAGTTATTCTAAACGTCCATAGTCGATCATACTTATGGGAACAACTATGAATGTAAGACTATAATGAACTTGGATTGGTTGATATTCATAAGGTATGAATATAGAGCAAGAGCTTGCTACCAAGGTTCATTGATATCTATGGGATATAGATATTGGACTGAACCGCTCTCAATTATTTCTGCATGGAATCTTTGTGATTAGTCATAAGAGATATTGAGTAAAGGCGAATATCATTGTATCCTTGGACTTGAGATACATATTGGGTCTTGATATTCACCAAGTGTTGTATTTTGACTTAGTACTTTGCTGTTCTGAAAGATTGGCAGTACATAAGGCTGAGTTCAGGTATGATATAAGGTGATTGTGAGAGACGTATGTAGTCAGATGGAATTTGTTCCTCTTATTCGTTGAGAGTTAGATGTCTAAGGCCTGTTAAAGTTAAATCAATGGAGAATGACAATTCTGTGTCTCTAGGATTTAACATGACATCTGTAACAAAAGGATAAATGATTGATTCACCTAAAACATTTCAAGTAAGGTACTTGAACAGGACGATGTTATTTAATGGCACTTAATCATATACATTAGGGGTGGCAACCCGTTGCTAGGCGTCATTTGCTACTTGCATCAACCTTCTATGAATCTTGTGCAAGTGGGAGATTGAAAGACCTGATCTGCCCAAGATGCATATTAAGTTGATGTGGCTAGTGTGATATGATCCAAGTCGGTCATACCCAATAACAAGCTAAAAAACACCAATAATATTTATTTGTTGATAAGATCATACAAATAAATAATGACACCAATTTAGAAAATGGGTTTTCTAAATCACTGCTTTTGTAAATGAACATCATTATGTGGATAATTGTTCATGAAGTATTATTTGTTTCATTATTTAGTTTTGCTAAATGATAACAAATAAAAGGTGCTAAGTTTATAAAGTTAAAAATTTGTTTCAACTTTATAAAACAAGAGATATATTGTGTTAGTGATGCAAAATAAAAAAATAAAAGGAATCCATCTTGAATGGATTTGGCCGAAGGCCACATGCATGCTCCCATTTTTTAGTCTTACTTTACAAGCATGCTTCCACTCACTTGTTTTAAAAATATGCAAGACTAAAGATGCTCACCAACTCCAACTCCACTATATCTCACTCTTGAATTCAAAGGCATAATGTATCATCCATATCTCTCTCTCTAAATCATTTTTTTGGAGAAAAAAAGGAGCTGAAAGTTTCACCATCAAAAGAGAGTTTTGTTGCTGAAAATTGGTGTCAAGGAACTTAGCATCCAAAGGGGTTGTTATGGCTTGGGGTATCACCATCTTGAGGTCTTTTAGCTTGAAGATTCAGCCACGAAGTTCATCATTTGCACCTCCATAAACTCGTTTTCTAAGAGCTTGAAAGGTTGTATTCTAAACATCCTGTGGTTGTTTTATTTTTAAAAGCATGTTCTTCTATAAAGATCTTTTGTTCATGGGTTTTGTTTTAACTAGTGTATATGATACATAAACTAACTACATCAAAATGGGTTTTTGATATAAACTCCGCTGCGTTTTACATGTTAAATGGTTAATATGACTTTGGTAAACACCTACAAAACCCAACAATTCGGACTTCAAAGTTTGTTTCTTTTGTATTAAATTCGTCTCAAGTCTATTTCTTATAAATACACCCAACGGTTCCGCCCTTTTCATTATCTTCTTCATCTGTAAATTCTCTAAATCTAAATTCCCACTCAACGCCTTTATTCTTACCTTCCTTCACCTCATAGCTACCACAAATGGCCAACCTTGACCGCAGAAACCAACCAGATATTTCCATGCAACTTCACAGGCAACACAATCAGGTTGCTCTGTTAAACTTGAGAAAGATCCAAGTTTCTCAGAGGTTTGTCGTCTTCTTTCTTTGTCTCACTACCTCACCTCCCTTACCATTGATCCTCCACTCTACGAGGATCAACTGTTGGAATTTCTGGAGGACCTGCCAAGAGGTCACCATGTATGGGGAGAAGGCATTGTCTTCCACAGTGCAAGGGAGCATAATCTTCATCACTCCAGCTTCAATCAACTCTCATCTACAACTGGATGATGCAGATGGTGAATTGTCCTTCCTAAAATCTGTTGTAAACTACTCCTTTGAGGAGATGGGCTATGAAGTAACTTCTCAGTCAGAACCTTAAGAAAGGGAAGGTCTCTCCTCAATGGAAATACCTCCTCTATGTTATTATCCACAGTTTATCTAACAAACATGGAGGTTAGGACCAGATTCCAGAAGACCTCTCTTTCATAGACAATGGGATGGTTCATGGGGTCAGGTTTAGTTATTCACAATTTGTGTACAATAATTTTCTTGCAAACATGGACTTCTTAGAATATTATATGTTCCCTAGATATGTCCAGCACATTCTTAATTGTGAACTGGGCTCATAGTTGAGGGAACAGGTAATGGTTTAAAATTGGGAAAGATGAAGCCTGACATCTTCAAGACAATAAGAAGGGTCAATGATCAGCAACTTGAGATTTCTGATCTCAAGGGGCAACTAGCTTTGAGACCCTTCAGGAGAACTTATACAGGAACATAATAACCTGAGGATGTGATAGCTTTCACATCCAGTTCACCTATGCAGGAGGGTGATGCTACCAAAAAGGGGGAGGAAGTTGTCACAATCACAGAACCTAGGAGTTCTTCTCAGATTATGGACATTGAGGAATCACCAACCTCACTTGCAATTGTCCACACTTAGTAACCTCCTCAAGTTCACACTGATGTGGACTCATTTATACAAAGTCTGTTTGAGGAGGGAATACCAAGGGCAATGTCAACCCCACTATATGGAGCTGTAAATAAGATTCTAGGGTGGAGGTATGATGCTGATAGAAGAGTCGTAGTACTGCATGGATCTTAAGGATAAAAAGAGGTCTTCAACTTTCAGAACATGAACTTCTATGATAGTCTCTCTCTAGTTAATATGCCACTGGCCAACCCAACTCAACATAGGCAGGCTGACATATTGGCTGAGAGAATTCAAGACAGGATTGTTGAAGAGTTCAGACAAAGAAGAAGACAACTACAAACAGGTACCATCATTGGTCAACTGGATGTTGAGGTGGAACCCAAGATTAGCTTCAAAGCGGAAACCTTGATTGAAGGCCTAGTGATAGAACCTGTGAGCTTTGTCGTAGAAACAACTGCTTCAACATCCTTCACCCTTAGTGAAACACCAATTGGTGAAGGTGTTTCATAACCTCTCTCTGTCTAGAGCTTGACTGTTGAACTAAGAAATGAAGGCCAAGCTCTCTCTAACCTAAGTCACCAAGGTCTGTGAGTGACAAATAGAAGAGGAAAATAACCTCTGAGGAGATTGAGGAGGAGAAAAGAGAGAGGAAGAGGAAGCTAAGGGGAAAGAGTTCAGCTGGTTCCACAGGCTTCATGGAAACTACAATCGGGACAACCCCCAGGCCAAACACTTAAGATGATGAGTTGAGGGCTGCCAGATTAAACTACTTAGGAACCAGGAATTACAACATTGATGAACTCATCTCTCTTCCCTTAGAAGAGTTAAATAAGCTGGCAGACTTAGAGCTGAGAAAGGAGAAGAAGGAGGCAGAGGATGCAGAATTGCTCCATAAGATTAAAGAAGAAAGAAGGCAAAAGAGGTTGTACAAACATGCTCCTACTCTCTCCCCAGTTCATATAAGTCATAAGAGAGAGGCTGTGGCAACTGAACAACCTCAGGTAGACAAGGAGGCTGACAAACAAAATATGTTCAACTATTATAAATGAACAAAAAGTTGCTAAGAGAAAAATGAGGGAAGAAGCTGTAAAGTCAAGAGGTATCAACCAGAAGAGCCAAAAGAAGTCTACTGACAGAAAAAAGATGATGAGCTTTTTAAGGATGTATGGATTCTACGGAAGGAGGCTTGGTCCAATGTCTCTATCCACTATTATGAGCACACTAGAGTGATCAAGCAGAAGATTAAAAAGGGAGAGCTTGTGGACTTGCATTCTCCACCAAGCCAAGCTCCTCCTGAGGTAGAGGTTAAAGTTGAAACAACACAGACAACACAACCTAGACCTTCTACTGCATCTTAGCCGACCTCATCTTCTATTCCACAGTAGGGTTCTACTCCTTCTCTTTCTAAACATGTGAGGGAAGAGTACCCAACTAAGAGAGGCATAACAAAACAACCTAGTACTCAAGACCAGCCCTCTCAGTTAAACACTCCTAAGAGGAAGAAAAGGATGGCACTGAAAAGAGTATACAAGAAGACAATGGCATCCACTTCTAGACCTCAGGATGAGTCAAAGCATCCTGAGAAAGTGCAACAAGAGGCTACTCCACCAACACATACTCAAGCACAGCCTCTTACAACCAGAAGACCCATCTTGTCTTGGACTTTTGCTACTAATCCAGATAGATGGTATGTCATCAGAGATCAAGGTGGTCAAGATGTCTACTTCTGGCAAGACATGCTTGATCTACCTCCACGTGATCTTCTTGACATGAGAAGGTATTATGAGAGTCTGAAGGATCCTGACCAAATGATAAAGAACGGAATGGTCTTGATCCTAATAAGGACTGTAAACAAATAAAGAACCTGCTATCTTTTGGTAGCATCAGCCTAGAGAAAGTTTGTAAGGTTTTATATAAAGGCTGATGCAATTAAAGGAACCAAAGGCTTCCTTCATGCATGCACTCAGTACCAAGTAGAAGTTACTCCGGAAGTTTTATACTTGGAGCAAGAATTACTCTAAGCATAAAATCTTCCGAAGCCAAAGACCAAATCTTCCGAAGCCAAAGATGAAGTGTTCTGAAGCTTCAAAGAAAAAGTCTTCTGAAGCCAAATGAAGTGAAGACTGATTTCTTCTGAAGACAGAGGAGACCATGCTTTTCTCAGATATACTTTTGTATAAAGATGACATACTTTCCGCTGTAACTCTGAAGACTCACCAACTTGCATGAGTTGGTGAAAAGGTCCATGCATTTGTAACTATACATTGAGGTCTTGAGTCTGTAACTTTCTACTTTATGTACTTTTGTTCTTTTTGTAATATATTAGGATGTGAGCTATGGCATGTCATATTCACTAGTCAAAAGGCAATCCGCCTTTTGACTCTACATTGATTTGGTTGTCTTTCAATGTTCCAACTGGCTTTCCAAGTATAGCCGGTTGTAAGATGTAGTATAAAGGATCTCAGGGTCTTGTATTATGTTAAGAACTTATGTATTGTAACTCTTTTATGAGAACTTGAGATTAATATAAAGCATTCTTGAAAACCTTAAATATTATTCTAGAGTTCTGTCTCATTACTACTAGTGTTCTTCGTATCTTGTTCTCAAACCCGGTTCCCTATTTGAACTATTAAGTGTTCTAATACTCTACTCATTATGAGACTGATTGTATTGACCATCCTTTAACCGTCCTACAATGATGATCTTAACATCAAGCTGAACATTGCAGACTTTGACATGGAACTCTAAAACAATGTTGCTTGACCGCATAGCTATGCAACAATTAAGTGTTTTTCTTATTATAACTATTTTTAATTATGTCTTTTTGTTCATGTATTGTTTTTCCTTCAATTAATTAAAGTCTTGTTAAAATATAATAATATCCCCATTCTACTTATTATTTTTCTTTATACTCTAACGATTAAAATAAACATCACTGGAGCACAAGATCAAACAAATGAAGCAGACATATGTATAGCAAAAAACTGGAGTCACACACACTATAATTAGATCTGAAAACTATTTTTATGAACTTAAACCAACAAAAGGAATTGTTAATACATTATTAGGTCCTATAGACATGATAGAAGGAGTGATAAAGGCTAATTTAGCATTATCAAATGGTATAAAGTCTATAATAGAAAATGCTTTATTTTCTCCAAAATCAATGAGAAATTTGTGGAGTTTTAAAAACATATATCATAATGGATATGATGCTCAGTCAAGTTCTGTTGATAATGAAAAATATCTGCATAACATAAGCAAAGATCAGATATTGGAAAAACTGTCAATGCTCAAGTCTGGTTTATATTATACACATATTAACGTTTCTCGGGCATATATGGCATTTAAAGAAATTTTTTGTGATCCTGAAACTTTTAACTTATAGCATGATAGATTAGGCCATCCACAATCTATAATGACAAGAAGATTAATTGAAAACACTCATGGTAATCTATTAAAATGTCAAAAGATCCCTCAATCATATAAAATTCCTTTGTGTACATCTTGTTCTCTTGGAAAATTAATTACAAGGCTTTCACCCGTGAAAGTTGAAAAAGAATAACCTTTGTTTCTTGAAAGAATTCAAGAAGATATATATGGGTCAATTCATCCACCATATGGATTGTTTAGATACTTTATCGTTTGATAGACACGTCAAGTAGATGGTCTCATATATTTTTGTTATCAACTTGTAATATAGCATTTGCCAAATTTGTTGCATAAATTATTAAATTACGAGCACATTTCCTTGATTACACTTTTAAAAGCGTAAGACTTGATAATGCTGGTGACTTCACAGCACATGCTTTTAATGCTTATTTCATGTATGTAGAATTATTATTGAATACCTTGTTGCTCATGTACACACATAAAATGGCTTAGCTGAGTTGTTAATCAAGCATCTACAAATCTAGACCATGAATAATGAGGACAAAACTTCTACGTCTATTTGGGGTCATGAAATTCTACACGCTGGATCATGAATTCGTATGAGACCAAATCAAATCATAAATACTCTCATTTACAACTTTTTTTCAGGTAATAAGCCAAACATTTACCACCATAGAATTTTTGGTGTGTTGTGTATGTCCTTATTGCACCACTATAACACACAAAAATAGGACTTCAAAGAAGGTTGGGAATATATGTTGAGTATGAATCAGCTTCCATCATAATATATCTTAAACCTTTAACGGGTGATATATTTGCAACACGTTTTGCTGTTGTCGCTTTAACGAGGCAGTATTCCTGGCATTAAGGGGAATAAAAGAAAAAACTAGAAAATAATGTCTCATGGTATGTTCCTTTATTATTATATCTTGATCTAAGGACTAAACAATATGAGATAGAGGTTTAGAAGATAATACACTTGCAAAAAGTCCAAATCAATTGCCTGATGCATTTATTATTACTAGCAGGGTTACTAAATCTCATATACCTACTACTAATGCTACAGATCAAGTTGAGACTCCAAATAAGAAAATAGATATCATAATAAATCATGAATCTCAAATACGTTTAAAATGCAAAAAGACCAATTGGTTCGAAGGACAAAAATCCTTGAAAAAGAAAAACTCTTGAAAAGAAAGTTAATCATAAAGTGAATGGTCTTGATGCAATGCTAAATGCCAAAACATCTTATGAGGAGGATTTGGATGATAATAACAAAGAAATGTCAATTAACTATAATGATACACATATCTTGTGAATCAAGATGAAATGGAAATACTAATGAAATATATTTTTGTTCTGTAGCAAGTGACATTATGAGTGGAGATGATGATCCTAAACCAAAATCAGTTAGTGACTGTTAAAATAGACATGATTCGGATAAATGTAAATGTTAGGATTGTGTTCGTATGGAGTACTAACAGATTCTGCGTGAAACCAGATCAAATAGCGTGGAATTCTATTTGATTGGCGATCCAATCAGTGAGAACAAATAACCCGATCAATCTTATGATGAAACAAATGTTAAGAATGGATTGAAATCGATCAGGAACGATCTATGAACTTGGATTTGCGACTTGGGATTCTCTGGACGGCTAGGGTACGAAGTATTATGAAGTAATTCGAAGTGTTATGTTTTTCCATGAATTATGTGGTATTTATATGTTATCAGTGTTCATTCGTATGACTGAACCATTAGCATGGTTCAGTCGTGCGACTAAAGCATGCGATTGATTCATATGCACGACTGAAGGTTCAGTCGTGCGATTGAACCAATCTTATGTCCCATCATACGACTGATCCAATCACCTGGTTCAGTCGTGCGACTGGTCCATAAGCATGGTTCATTCATGCGTATGGGCCATAAGTATGGTCCATTAGCATGAATGTCCACATGACTAAGTTAAACACATTTCTAAGTTCTTAATGACTTAGAACTATGTAAAACAAACATCAAACCTATATAGTTAGTTCATATATGTGAATCACAATCTATATAAATATAACATGACAAAATCAATCACATTTAAACATCATAATACATTTTATATAATCAGTCACTTCATTACATTTGATTACACATGTGTAAGACATGAAAGACTTTTACATTTCAGAACATAAACTAGGTACATGAATATGTATCAACAAACTCCCCCTTGGACCTACTTTAGCTAATGTTTAATAGTCTTCAAATGCTCCTGAAACTTCTTGTACTTCTCTTCTCTTGTGACTCCCGCGTGAATCTCAAACGCGAAGCAGAGTCGTATGCCATGTTGGAATTGAAGAGCTTGTATAATGTCTTGAGAGTCATAGAATAGTGGCCACTTGTAGAGTGTGTAGACATCTTCAGCCGACAAGTTGGTTAGCCATATTGGGTCAAATACCCTGATAGTCTCGATCTTGCTCTCTTTGTGCAAAACCATGTCTGCTTCTCCCATTCGCCAGTCGTAATACCACCACTTGAAGTGTGGTGTGAAGTCTTGAGACATTTCCCGTAATGAGATCTTTAACATTGTGCGCGGAGGACTCCACTTCAGCATTACTTTAGGCTTTCCAGTGTGAGGATCAACTTCAGTCTTATTTATGAACTGTTTAGGCTGTTGAGGCCTGAAGTTGACCCACCTGGTGTGGTATTCTCTCTTTAACGCCATCTCGAACCACCCCGACATCTTTCTGGGGTTGGCGTACAAAAGGTCTAAAAAGGCAAGCCTGTTTAGCTCAAAACCGGGAAGAGTCTTTAGATCATGAGGGAATCTGAAGTACTCTATCCCCTTCTCCCTCTTTACGGTGTAGACATCCAAGTCCTCAAAATACGCCCAGCTAATAATCTTGCCAGACACCTTCTGATGCTTCTTAACTCTGTAGAGTTTGGTGTAGACGTTAGACTTTGGTGGTTGTCACTGGGCTCTCATTTCTACTAGACACACAGCCCACTCAGCCTTCCTAATATTGACGTCAACATCCGAGGCTTGGGCCATCCCTTCTTCTTTCTCTTTCTCTTTCTCTTTAGCATCAACAGTTCTAAACGTATCACTGCCAAATGTTTCACCCAGATCGGGGAACATTTCCCTATTGGTAGTGTACCATGGATACTCTTTTGCAGTGATATCCTCAATATCAATCTCATTGACGCCTTGCAGCTCTTCATCACTGATGACATCAACCTCGGGAGCATCCTTGACTAGCTCATCCGGGTTGAGTCTAAACATATCGGCCAGCTGCTTGTCTGTGAGATCATGAATGATCTCTCCCTCTTCGGAAGTGTAGCTCACAGATCGTCGCACGATCCCTTGCAAATCAAGAATCATTGTTAGCTGAGTCTTGATTTGCTGAAGGAGTGCGACGTCATAGTCGCCTGCTTGTTCAGCTTCATCTGTTTGATTAAACATTTAACACTCAATCTCAACATATCAGTAATTAGGATAATTAAACATTAATAAACATTAATTACATTAGTGTAATAAATAATTCAAGTACAAAAGTTTTTCAAATACATAGAAATCTAATCATTACTTTTGCCTTGGGAGCTCAAGTCTGCAGCTTGGGGAGCTGAGGAGGAGGGTCGTGGATCTTGATTTCTCTTGGTGCGCCTCTCCCGAGCCGATGGATTTGAAGCTGATGCAGATGCATCACCTTTATGCTCTGGTTCATTATCATCACTCCATCTTTGTCCTTTCCACTGCCTGTAGCCTCATCCACTTCATCATCATCATCATCTGATTTATCATCGGATGAATCATCATCCTCGTCATCATCTTCGTCATCACCATCACCCTTGATCTTTAGGGGCTCACCCTTCGTCCCTTTGAGTCTGAGAAGAAGCTTCTTGTTCTTCTTCTCGACCTCCTCTATCCTCTTGACCGAGGCCATCAACAGCTCATTTTGTGCTGTCAGAGCACTATGAGCTCTGGCCAAGGCTCTCTCGTGGGTAGCATCTCTCTCAGTCAGATGGGCAATTTGTTGACTCTGAGTTGCATCCCTCTCTGTTAGCAGGGCTATTTGCTTTCCTTGTGCAGCGTTGACTGCCATCAACTGGTTCATCTCGTTCGCTCGGATGTCATCAGTAGCAAGCAATTTGAGAACCAGACGGTTGAGGCTAGCCAGCTGCTCCTCTAGCCCAACAGTAGGCAGAGGAGATCCCTGTGGAGGGATCAACGATGTGGAAGGGCCAGTTTGGGGCATGGTAGATGTGGTGGTGGATGTGGTGTATGTGAGAGTGGGATGAATATGAATGGTGATGGAATGGATGTGGGTATGGTACGTGTGGTGGTAGGAATAGTGCTGGCTGAGGTGGTGGCTGTGGAGGTAGCAGTGGTTGTTGGAGTGGTGGTAGTGGTGGTAGGAGTGGTGGTAGTGGTGGTAGGAGCGGTGGTAGTGGTGGTAGGAGTGGTGGTAGTGGTGGAGGTGGTAGATGTGGTAGTGGATGTGGTAATAAGAACTATTCTCTGTCTCTTTCCCTTCTTGTCATGGGGCTGGGCCATTCTTTTCAGCCTCGACCCCCTGGCAAGCTAGGCTGCCCCTGGGCTAGTTGGTTGGGGTGGTGTATAGGTGGGATCTGAATCCTCAGCACCTGCAGCCCCAGCCTGGCATCCTCCAACCGCCTACTTGCCCCTCTCGGTAGCCACTACACGGCTACCAACTGTCCTTGTTAGAGGCTCCTCATCCGACTCCTCTTCTTCATCTACCAAGAAGTCCCGGTGGATGGCAGCCTGCTCCGATCCACCGGGGGTTGAAGTACTACTGTGTGGAGGTGGTGAAGATATGTTAGATGTGTCTGTGGCCCATGATTGACCGGGGCCTGTATCTCTACCACCTTGACAATCATCATGGTTATCGTCGTCATCATCGTAAGCAGGAGCCATAATAGGCTCGACGTCGAAGTCACTGTCATCGTGACGCCACTTCTTACGAGCTGGTGCCACGTAACCCTCATTGGCCAGATGGCTAAAGATTCTCCTTACCGGGGGCTTCACCTGCTTCCCCCGGTAGACCTTCATCCTTCCTAGGGTGGTATCATCCATCACCTCTAGGGTCACTGCATCATCCTCCTCCTTTGGCAGCATAGGAAGCTTCACGTTGATGATTATCTGCAAGAATCTTGGGTACATGTAGAAGCCTTCCTTGCCTTTAGCCTCAATGTTCTCCGTCAGGTAGAAGAAAAAACATGCGTGAAAAACTGAACAGGTGGTTCAGCACCAGCGCAACGTATGCGTTCTGGATTTGGTCTGATAGCAAGAGGGCGGGCCTTGGCGCAGCGGTTAAAGCTGTTCCTAAGAGACCAAAGGTCTCAGGTTCGATCCGTGGAAACGGCCTCCCCACAAAAATGTGGGGAAAGACCGCGTACATCTTCCCTTAAATAGGACGGACCCTCCCTGGACCCTGCGAACGCGGGAGCTCTTTGCAGCACCAGGTACGCCCTTTTTATTTGGTCTGATAGCTTATCAATCCTCCTCTCCTGGAGGCTATGCATTTCAGGATCACATGTACCAGATACTTGAATTGCGGGCACATGTTTCTCTTATTTAGCACGCCGGCATTGATGTCGCCGGCATACTTGATCCTGAGAAAGCATACCCGTACCGTTAGGGGTTGTAGCTTGGTTGGGTGTGTTCCATCATCACCAATTCAAAGACTCGCCGTAGGTCGTCTTCTCCAATCTCTATATATTGACCGAAGATAGAACTCCGGATGCAGAAAGGCTCAGTAGATCGGTCGACAACGGCATTCTCTCAGAATGCCTGCTGGATCAACCTGTAAGGAGTGCAAGGAGTGGAAATAGCCTTGAAGATCCTCGATCTTCGTAGGAACGCTATAATCCCGGTGAACTCAGCAGCATTCCGGGATGTAGTGTCTAGATGAGCGCATATGTTATGCTTGGTGCTCATCGTCCATCTCTCAGCCATTTTTGCTACAATACAAGAAACCAACACATCAGTTCCATTCATAAGTGATAAACAATTAACTTGGAACAGATTTAGACAGACTGGTTCAATCGTGTGATTGAGCCATACGACTGAGTTCAGTCGTACGATTGAGCCTGCGACTGAACTTAGTCGTATGCTATACCAGTGCGGTTGGGTTAGTCATGCGACTGAGTCACCGATTGATTCAATCGTGCGATTGAATCATACGTCTGGCTCAATCGTGTGACTGAGTCATACAACTAGCTCAATCGTGTGACTGAAGTTCATCAGCCTGTCCATTCGTGTCTTGCACTATTCGAACCATTAAATTTGAATCTTCATCAAAACGATAAATTAAACTTCGTGTTTAGGTTCATATGGTTCGTAGGGACCCGAAACAACACTTAATGTCAATTAAATCAACATTATTTTACATTTAAGTGGCCTATTTTAGGTTATTATTCCCGTTTCTTTGTTTATCGTTTTTGACCTATTTAAGTTTGATTTATCTGTTATTTGATCTTGATTTCACTCTACAAAGTACCTGAAGATGAACACTAGGTGGTTGGAAATGAGATCGGAGTGTAATCGCGAAAATAGGAAAATTTGGCAGAGTGTTTGGGTAATGGGCGGTTTTTGAGAAATTTTGAAGTGGTAGGGATTACGTGTAAGGCCCCGTTCCCGGGACGCTTACGGTTGGTCATTCATTGCACATCAAACATATAGTTTACATTTACTAAGTAAAATCATGCAACGGAATCGATAAAAAGGACATTCTCATTTCATCATAAAAGCTTCTGCAAAATAATACATCGTTGATCAACTACAAAATATATATTTTTTGCATTACATAACATTACAATGATTGTTGTGGAAACATTTAAAACTAAGAGGATTCCTTAAGTAATCACATTTATTTGAATCCACAACAAACACTGGCATGCAACAAAATGTGTTGCGACATTATGTACAAAGGAATGCCATCCCAAAAGAGCTGAGTAGCCGCCTCGTGCCATCCTCAGCAACACTACCTGCCAACTGGAAACACATAAAAGTCAGCGTTGCTGAGTGAGTTCTAGTTTTATATATACATACTTTTCTTTTGTTTAACCGTTCTTTACATACATGCGGTCACACAACATATGTACACATGGATAATATTATTATTATCTTCATCATTCGTCAGTTAGCTTTTCATTTATGTACAGTTCATCATTAACATTCACATTCTTTTATTTGTATGTATTTTACCTTCCTTCATACATTCATTATATACATTCATACGATCATTACATTTGTTCATATGTTCCTTCCATTCATGCATTCATTGCATACATACGTTCATTTCTTTCATTCATACGTTCATTACATTCATTCGTACGTTCATTACTTTCGGTGACATGTACAATACCCCGAACATTATGTACTACTGCTGGTGCTGGACCTGTGATGATTAATCACGAACGTTGTGCACTACTGCTGATCCAGTCACCTAGGGCAAGTACATGCACCATTTATCTTTCCTCTTTCATTCTGGATCAATGCCATGCACTATACCCCGAACATTGTGCACTACTGCTGGTGCTGGACCTGTGATGATCAATCACGAACGTTGTGCACTACTGCTGACCCAGTCACCTAGGGCAAGCGGCAAGGATCCCATACATATGGTCAATCACAAAGACTGACCCCAATGTGCATCCTTCAGGGTAGCTAACCCGCACACCGTTGAGCTAACACCTGCTTGGGGTGTGCACCTCCATACATTTGCTTGCAAGCCTTTCTTACGTTCATTCGTTCATTAATGCATGCATTCATTCATTTTATTCCTCTTTCATTATCTTTCACTTTACGTTTCTTACTACTTTCGTTTCATTCATTAATCATAACACGTAAAGTCAAGGAAAGATAAACATGTATCGAAACAAGGAACATCGACATTTACAAATCATCAGTCATTACCATCATATAGGGCTACATCATACTTAAAATACAAACATCATACATAAACATGCATCACTATCATCATCACGCCTAACATAACTCTAAGGCCCAGAAATACTGATGAAATGTGGCAAATGCGGATGAACTGTGTCACACCCTCAATTTTCCACGAACGGGGTTTTACCGTTAGGCGTGTGACATACCAGGATCTCAGACACAGTCATATCGAACGACACTATATGAATTTAGAAATGAACATTTGACTTCATTCAACAGAACATAAACAGAGTTTACAATGGTGCGGAAGCATGTACAAAAGTGGTAAATCCATTACAATACTGTTACAATAGCCGTGCTTAAACAAAATGTTCAATGCTGAAAATAAACTAGATTAATGCATGTCCTGAGTGCATTTCCTGAAGCGTGCCTCAAAAGCTTATGCGTTCCTGTGACCTGAGAAAACATGCTAAAGTGTGTCAACATAAAGTTGGTGAGTTCACAGTTTAATTAACAAGAAATGTATTCGTAATCGTTTCCATGTTTTGCGTTTCAATGGTTTAGTACATATAGCATATTGTTAGGTAGCTAGCCTATGTTCTTGTTACTTAGCGTTCGAACCGAAGCTGACTGTTTACGTCCTATTGTGTTTCCACCACGTCTTAACCGACCGTGGCAATCGTATGTTCCGTCATGTCTCATCAGATCATGACAATGTGTTTCCTCCACGTCTTAACCGACCGTGGCAATCGTATGTTAGGTCAATTGTGCGCCCGTTTGACCTCCAATCAAGCTAGCGCGACTAGCCCGGGGGGGTTTGTCAGACCCAGTAGTACTACTCAAAATTACCTCGCTAATCCCATTACTAACGGTTCGAGTGTGTCAGGACATGTTGTGTGTTTGCACTAACGTAACAACCGATATCAATATTACTACAACCATTTAAGTAAATGTAAATCTGTTTGCATGTTTTCTCCCCCAAAGGAAAGAGATGTAAAATAGGGGCCGTGAAACTCACAGATGATGTAGCAAGTGTGTAGGATGCAAGTCTCCCAAGTGTTGTTTTACGATGCGCTGTCAAACACCTATTGACAGTTGTGTTAAGCATTAATGTGTGTTTAGCGTTAATGGATATGTTTAGTCGGGTCGGGTCGCATGGGTTCGATCGTGGGTGTCACACACACAAGTGGTCATAGACGTATTAGACTTCATGTAGATTTCAAATGGGTTGTTGATGTTTGTAAACAGTTAGGTTGTTTCGAGTTGAAAAGTATATGTCTGTTGATTACGTTGACTTTAATCTTTGTGGTCAAGAAATGACATTTTTATTGATGTGAACTTATCATCACGCGATAGACACTTCGCACACCAGAAGGATTCACTCCAAATGACTCCAATCGCATAACAAGGCTAGACGCACGACTGGACACTTCATTCGCACGAATGGACCTTCAATCGTACGAATCAACTTCCCTCGTACGATTGAACCCTCATTCATGCGACTCAGCCTTCAGTCGTACCACACGTCATTCATTCACCCGAATCAATAACCAATCGTACGAATAAACCTTCATTCGTGCGGTTGGACCTTCAGTCGGGTGATACTCAGTCGCATGCATACATTCGGTCGACTCAATCGCACACATTCATTCGGTTGACTCAGTCGCACGGGTTCATTCGCACGTCTCACCACAGTCGCCCCGATCAATCGCACGATGGGACCAGTCGCATGACTCAATCGCACGGCTGGCCCAGTCGCGGACTGCAGCAGTTCGCGACAGCTGGGTGGGTCGAATTGCCTTCGGCTGTTCCGTGCTCGGTTTTCTCACAATCAAGACTTCCAGAAACACTCTCCTAACATGTCTAAGTGGAATGCATACTCTGATTGACCTCACACGCACCCCCACGACCACATGCATTCGGGTTGAACCCGAACACCTGAATCCCATACTTGCAGCAGTGAAATGGGTGATAAAACGGACGAAAATGGTCGCCTACCTGCTGGGATCGTGATTTCTCAGCTGTTGGGTGGTCTAATCCGACAAAAACGAGCTCAATCGGGTGGGATTTGGTGCTAGGATGAACAATCGGGGTGTAGAGAGCGTAGGAGAGGAAGAGAGCAGAAATGGGAGTGTTTGGCTGGTGGGTGGGCATTTATACCCAGCCCCAGTTTGGCAATTGTCAGGTTTGGTCCCTGTACTTAGTACCGAGTTCCTGAATTTGTTTCGGTTGATAACGACGTTGATGAGCGAGCTCTATTAATTAATAGGATTCCTTAGGTAATCTCGTTTATGTGAATCCTCTACAAACACCCGCGTTAGTATTTTATCATAATTCGTCTAACGATGTCTGTGGCGGTGTTTGTATACGTTTCAAGTATTAGCGAGTACGGGTCAATGTTAACGACAATGGTTTGAAAAAAATGTTGACCTGAAATTACGGGGTGTCACAAACTGTAACAAATGCGGATGAACAACCTTAACCGCATTACTTTGCCTGTCCACATTAGTTAATGCGGATGAGTAATGCCTTAGCCGCATTTATTTGTCTATCCGCATTGATTAATGCGGATGACTAATGCCTTAGCTGCATTTCTTGGTTGTCCGCATTAGTTGATGTGGATGAGAAATGCCTTAGCTGCATTCCAGGTTTATCCGCATTGGTTGATGCGGCTGAAGAAATGCCTTAGCATTTCATGGCAGTCCGCATTAGTTAATGCCGCTGAAGAAATGCCTTAGCCACATTTCAATTAGCTATCCGCATTGGTTATTGCGGATGAGCAATTTAACCTGTCACTTAACTTGGTGCTATTTTAGCTCCCTATCATCCTCCCAATCTCATTCTGGTCACCGATCTACCATACTGCACACTTAGAACAAATTAACACCGTACATATCTTAGGAAAACTCCTAAAACATACATCAACAGTACACATTCGGACAACATGCTGTAAATTCATACATCTGCCCTAGAAATCTTATGTCCAGTAGGCTTAGCATCCCGAATAGACCATACACTCCTACATACTCATACATACATACACGGATTAAACACCCAAACCTCGAAAACAGTTTCTCGATGTGTTCCAGCCCTAAAATTGTTCAAAAGCGCGTAAAAGAGGGGTCTTAGAACTCACCTTGTGCAGCTTCGAGTATGGCTTCTCCTTCAAGACCGGTTGCTGTGAGATCAAGCACTTCAAACTCGACTTCTTCTTGTTCTTCCTTCAAAATCTTTGAACTCTGCTCTTTCTCTCTCTAGAATATCCGAATGAAAGGAAGTGTGCAAGACAAATGGGCGGCCATCCCTATATGTAAAAGATATTTTTCTTTTCTTTGTATTTTTACATAAGACCCCCCTCCACTTTTGTTCCTTGTTAATTTCTTCCGAGATGCTTTCTTTTTCTTTTCTTATTATTTTATTTCTTCGTCTAACCAAAATTTTCGAGGGTTACAAGTCCACCCCCCTTATATAGGTTTCATCCCCGAAACCTGTTATTCCTCAAACAGATGTGGGTATGCTGTCTCATCTCCTCTTCAGTCTCCCACGTAGACTCGGATCCCTTTCTGTGCTTCCACTGTACACGCATAAGGGGAACCACTTTATTTCTCAACTTCTTCTCTTTTCGATCAATGATTGCCACCGGTTGCTCCATATAATTGAGCCGTTCATCTACTTCGATATCCCCCAGTGGAACAATCATGTCTTCGTCTGCCAAACATTTTCTCAGATGAGATACATGAAATGTCAGGTGAATTCCACTTAACTCATCTGGCAACTCCAACCTATAGGCCGCCTCCCCTACTCGAGCAATGATTCGGAAAGGGCCTATATACCGTGGTCTCAACTTGCCCCGCTTTCTGAACCGAATGATACCCTTCCAAGGTGAGACCTTCAACATAACCCAGTCACCCACCTAGAATTCGATCGGTCTGCGTCGTTTATCAGCATACGACTTCTGTCTGTCTTTGGCTGCCTTCATGTAGGCCTTGATCTTTTGAAGCTTTTCAGTCATAGCCTCGATCACTTTGACGCTCCCTAACTCTTTATGACCAATATCACCCCAACAAACGGGTGTCCTACATCTCCTACCGTATAGCATCTCATATGGTGGCATGCTAATGCTGGCATGATAGCTGTTGTTGTATGAGAATTCAGCTAACGGTAAGTGGTCATCCCAACTTCCCCCAAAGTCAATCACACATGCCCGAAGCTTGTCTTCCAATGTCTAAATGGTCCTTTCGGACTGACCATCAGTCTGGGGATGATAAGTCGTGCTGATATGTAGTCTCGTCCCCATGGAGTCGTGGAATTTCTTCTAGAATTTGGAGGTAAACCGGGTGTCGCGATCAGACACAATAGACACCGGTACACCATGACGAGCCACGATCTCTTTATGAAAACATCCGCCAACCTCACGGAGGAATATGTCTCACGCATCGGTAGGAAGTGAGTACTCTTCGTCAAGCGGTCGACAATCACCCATATAGCATCATACCCTTTCGGAGTACGCGGCAGCTTCGTAATGAAATCCATGGTGATGTGCTCCCACTTCCATTCCGGTATATCCAAAGGTTAAATCTTCCCATACGGATTTTGGTGCTCGGCCTTCACTTGCAAACAAGTAAGGCACTTACTCACATACTTCACCGCGTCACGCTTCATACCCGGCCACCAATAATCTTTCTTCATGTCTTGATACATCTTTGTAGCACCGGGATGAATAGAGTATCGAGTCTTGTGAGCTTCATCCATAATCTTCACTCGTAGATCCCCAAAACAAGGAATCCACATCCGCCCTAATCGGGTTTTAACACTGAGTGTGTTTTCACCCAATTCCGCAACCAGACCTCTCATACTTTCAGAGTTAAGATGATCTTCTTTCAGTGCCTCATCTTGAAACTCTTTGACTTGCTTCATCACATCTGAGGTCATAATCAATTGTTACGCCTTCACCCGAATCGGCTCGGGCCTCTCCTTTCGACTAAGGGCATGCGCCACCACATTGGCTTTGCCCGGATGGTAATGGATCTCACAGTCATAATCCTTTATAAGCTCCAACCATCGCCTTTGCCTCATATTCAAATCCTTCTGCTCGAAGAAGTACTTCAGGCTCTTGTGGTCGGTGAAGATGGTGCACTTCGTCCCGTAGAGATAGTGCCTCCAAATCTTTAACGCAAAGACCATAGCTGCTAGCTCCAAGTCATGAGTAGGATAGTTAACCTCATGAACTTTCAACTGTCGGGATGCAAAGGCTATAACCTTTCCCCTCTGCATTAAGACGCACCCCAATCCTGAATAGGAAGCATCAGAATAAACCACCAGATCTTCGCTTCCATCGGGTAATGACAGAACAGGAGCTTGAGTCAATCTCGTCTTCAATTCTTCGAACGCCTTCTCTTGAGCTTGACCCCATACAAACTTTACATCTTTCGGGTCAACTTGGTTAATGGAGAAGCGATTTTGGAGAAGTCTTGAATGAATCTCCTGTAATAGCCCGCCAAACCCAAGAAACTGCGGATCTCGGATGGCGTCTTTAGAGACTTCCATTGCATCACTGCTTCCACCTTTTCCGGATCCACCATAATCCCCTTCGGATTCACCATGTGACCCAAGAACTGGACTTCACGCATCCAGAACGCGCACTTGGAGAACTTGGCATACAGTTTCTCCTTTCTCAACGTCTCTAACACTTCTCGAATGTGATTGGCATGCTCTATCTCGCTCCTCGAATAAATCAGGATATCATCGATGAACACAATTACTGATTTATCCAGCATCGACCGACACACCCGGTTCATCAGATCCGTAAAAGCAGCTGGCGCGTTGGTCAAACCAAAAGACATGACAAGAAACTCGTAGTGACCGTAGCGCGTGCAAAAAGCTGTTTTAGGGATATCCTGCTCTTTCACCTTTAGTTGATGGTAGCCCGATCGAAGATCTATCCTTGAAAACCAACTGGCACCCTGAAGTTGATCAAACAAATCATCGACTCTCGACAAGGGTATCGGTTCTTCACCGTCAACTTGTTCAGCTCACGGTAGTCGATGTACATCCTCATACTACCGTCTTTCTTCTTTACAAATAGGATCGGAGCACCCCAAGGTAAGATACTCGGTCTAATGAACCCCTTATCTAGCAGCTCTTGCAACTGCTCCATCAACTCTTTCATTTCCATCGGAGCCAATCGATACGGTGCTTTGGCAACAGGTTGGGCACCCCGTATCAGATCAATCTGAAACTCGATCTCTCGGTCAGGGGGCAATCCCGATAAGTCTTCCGGAAACACGTCTGGAAAATCACACACAACTGGAACATTGGGCAGTTGCGGTGTTGGCGTTTCCACATCCTTTACATAACATAAGTAGGCGCTACATCCACGCCTCATACATTTCCCGCCACCGCCATTGAGATCAACTTCAGGATCGTCACGACCCGATCTCCATAAACCGTTACTGAACTCCCGTCGGGCGCTACCAAATGAATCAGCTTCTTTCGACACACTATATTCGCCTCGAAGTCCGCCAACCAATCCATCCCAAGCACCAAATCAAAACCACCTAAGGTCATCGCGAATGGTCTAAATGGAAATTTGCGGCCCTCTAATTCCACATCATAACCCTCTATCACCTCGGAAATCCTGGTAGACTTACCTATCGCAGTTTCAACATCGAACGGTACATCGACACGTCTACTACTAACAGGTAGTTTGGCACAGAAAGCAGCAGAAATAAAACTCCTACTGGCACCCGAATCAAATAATACAGAGGCTAAAGTTTGGTTCACCAGAAATGTACCGGACATAACATCAGGGTCCGTCCTAGCCTCCTCCCGCGTCATCGTAAATGCCCTGGCGCTTGCCCTCTGTCCTTCATTCCCTGTCTTCTTCACGCCGGAACCCTTAGCCCTCGGCTTCTTGCAATCTTTATTCATATGACAACTTTCCCCACAGTTGAAGCACCTCATGCTCCTACACTCTCTAGACATATGACCAGGCTTCCCACACTTGAAACAGGCGTTCAACCCCAGTTTACACTCCTCGCTATGCTCCTTCCCACATTTACCACACCTCTTCAGTCCTGTACCCGGTGTGGCTACATGACGGTCATCCACCCGAGCCTTCTTGTTGTTGGTCAAGGCATCACCCCGACCAAACCTCTTCCCCTTCCAGTCTCGATCAACACCACTCTTCTTACTGCCCTATGTTTCCCTCACGACAGTCCTTTCATCATACAGTCTTCCCATCAAGTCCACCGCCGACCTAAAGGTGTTCGGTCGGGCGGCTATCATATGCCTGCGAATATCCGCCGGCAATCTCTGAATATACCTCTTGATCTTTCACGACAGAGGTGTCACCTGATCCGGCACCAGACGTGCCATTTCGTTGAACTTCATGGTGTACTGTTGGTGGGTCATCGTCCCCGCCTCCAGCTACAGGAACTTTCTCTCAACTTTATCCATCTCTCGATGAGGACAGAACTCCTCGATCACCAACCTTTTCAGCTCGGACCACTTCCATCTTCCAATGGCCTTGCTACCCTCGGCTTGGACTATGTTGTCCCACCAGCATAGAGCCGAATCCGTGAAGGAGTGGGTAGCGAACTTCACCTTTTGGTCCTCCCGGCATTCGCTAATATCGAGAACAGCCTCCATTTCCCTCACCCATCGGTGAGCAGCGGCAGCAGTGCCATTACCGTCAAAGGTAGAGGGCTTGCACCTCATAAACGCCCCGTAATTACAGCCTCGTGCTGACTCATGCACAGGCTCCTTTCCTCTTCCTCTTCATCATCAGAAAGAACCGTTTCCAGCCCTGATTGCTCCTGTCTTCCTGAGGACCTATTTCTCTCTTTTCTTTCTCCTTCCCGGGCAGCCTTTATCACTTCGGTCACCACAGACGGTAAGATCGTCTACATGACCTGATGCACCTCTTTAACCACCGCCTCTTTTACCGAGGCTCTCAAATTGGCGCTCTCGTCTACACCCTCCTGATGAGGGGTCTCGGGTTCCTCATGAACTACTTTCTCCACCCTAGGTCTTCCTCTTGTGGCCCGTGGTTCAGCACCACGTCCGCCACCACCTCCACCACTTGAAGCTTTGGATGATCTACCACCGACCATCGTCTAACACTCACGGAAAGAATCAAACACTAACACAGTCATTCAAGGGAATAGATCAGTTTATGTCAAGTACAGTAAGTCCCTAATTACAGTGGCCAGTTGTGATTAGCCACTTACTTTACTCTTCGTACCCCGAGCATTACCTGTCCTGACTACATTAGTGTCTAAATCTAACAGTAACACATAAACACATAACATGCGCACATAATATCGGTTAAATTTAAGAAAATACCTGATGGCACGCAGCTACTCAGACTGGCATCCCTTCCATTACCGTCCCATTCTCAGTTTAAGTTTAGGTTTATTTTGAAAATTTACCCATTTCACTTAAACTTTGGCTCTGATACCAACTTGTAAGGCCCCGTTCCTGGAACGCTTACGGTTGGTCATTCATTACACATCAAACATATAGTTTACATTTACTAAGTAAAATCATGCAGCGGAATCGATAAAAAGGACATTCTCATTTCATCATAAAAGCATTTGCAAAATAATACATCGTTGATCAACTACAAAATACATATTTTTTGCATTACATAACATTACAATGATTGTTGTGGAAACATTTAAAACTAAGAGGATTCCTTAAGTAATCCCGTTTATTTGAATCCTCAACAAACACTTGCATGCAACATAATGTGTTGCGACATTATGTACAAAGGAATGTCATCCCAAAAGAGTTGAGTAGCCGCCTCGTGCCGTCCTCAGTAACACTACCTGCCAACTGGAAACACATAAAAAGTCAGCGTTGCTGAGTGAGTTCTAGTTTTATAGATAACATACTTTTCTTTTGTTTAACCGTTCTTTACATACATGCGGTCACACAACATACGTACACATAGATAATATTATTATTATCTTCATCATTCGTTAGTTAGCTTTTCATTTGTGTACCGTTCATCATTAACATTCATATTATTTTATTTGTATGTATTTTACCTTCCTTCCTACATTCATTACATACATTCATACGATCATTACATTTGTTCATATGTTCCTTCCATTCATGCATTCATTGCATACATACGTTCATTTCTTTCATTCATACGTTCATTACATTCATTCGCACGGTCATTACTTTCGGTGACATGTACAATACCCCGAACATTATGCACTACTGCTGGTGCTGGACCTGTGATGATTAATCATGAACGTTGTGCACTACTGCTGATCCAGTCACCTAGGGCAAGCGGCAAGGATCCCATACATATGGTCAATCACAAAGACTGACCCCAATGTGCATCCTTCGGGGTAGCTAACCCGCACATCGTTGAGCTAACACCTGCCAGGGGTGTGCACCTCCATACATTTGCTTGCAAGCCTTTCTTACGTTCATTCGTTCATTAATGCATGCATTCATTCATTTTATTCCTCTTTCATTATCTTTCACTTTATGTTTCTTATTACTTTCGTTTCATTCATTAATCATAACACGTAAAGTCAAGGAAAGATAAACACGTATCGAAACAAGGAACATCGACATTTACAAATCATCAGTCATTACCATCATATAAGGCTACATCATACTTAATATACAAACATCATACATAAACATGCATCACTATCATCATCATGCCTAACATAACTCTAAGGCCTAGAAATACTGATGAACTGTGGCAAATGCAGATGAACTGTAACAAATGCGGATGAACAACCTTAACCGCATTACTTTGCATGTCCGCATTAGTTAATGCGGATGAGTAATGCCTTAGCTGCATTTATTTGTCTATCCGCATTGGTTAATGCGGATGACTAATGCCTTAGCCGCATTTCTTGGCTGTCCGCATTAGTTGATGCGGATGAGAAATGCCTTACCTGCATTCCAGGTCTATCCGCATTGGTTGATGCGGCTGAAGAAATGCCTTAGCCACATTTCATGGCAGTCTGCATTAGTCAATGCGGCTAAAGAAATGCCTTAGCCGCATTTCAATTAGCTATCTGCATTGGTTATTACGGATGAGCAATTTAGCCTGTCACTTAACTTGGTGCTATTTTGTGACGCTCCAAACCCGGCAGGGCACCAGAGGCACGTCACGCAGTTGGATTAATATCTTAAAACACAAATCAGAGCTTTCTATTTACAGCGGAAGTCGTTAAACATTGTTATATATATATATATATTAACCCAACTTTCTGAAACATTTTACATAAGATGGTATTTAATTATACATTGCCCTGTTTACATTATTAACAAGTCCTAAATCCTATGCCAGCAGTAGCTCCGGGATAGCGTCCTCATCATCTCATACTTGCTTTCCTCTATTATTAGAGGATCCCTCCTTACCTAGCACACACAATATACTCAAAATATCAGATAAACTGGTGAGTTCTAATTTTTCATTAAAATATTAACAACATTTTCATACACATCACAACTATCTTTTTATTGGCAATATTATACATTCAACTTTTATCATTATTCAATCCCACTGGTCCTGTTCCATCGAACGTCGGTTGCCCACATCTAGCAACTACCAGTTCCCCATACCCAGTAACGTCGGTTGCCCACATCCAGCAACTACCAGTTACTACACTCAGAAACATCGGTTGCCCACATCCAGCAACTACCAGTTACTACACTCAGAAACATCGGTTGCCCACATCCAGCAACTACCAGTTTCTCATACTTGGTAATGTCGGTTGCTATCTCTCATCTAGTAGGATGCCAAATAATCATCTAGGGTCGTCACCATAAGATGTTCACAAAGCTGAGTGATCGTCATCACTCCTATCAAACTGTACAGTTCACACCCAGGCATCTTACCCTAACTGGCCTGTTGAGATTTACATCACATTACCATTTCAAAAACACTTCTTTTATTTATTGCCAATATTATCACATTCATTTACACTTTACACGTTCTTTCTTTTAGTACCAGTTTTTAACATATTTTCATTCACCATCACACCCCATCCGACCTATTGGAATCATTACCATCACATAATGATTAACAACGTTCAGATGACTATCTTTACACTCTACCTGACCCATTGCAATCATTACCATCCTGTAATGATTAATAATGTTCAGGTAGTCATTTATTACCCCCACTTTCCCTCTAACAGCTTAACAAACTGTTAGAAACATATCCATCATTACTATCACAATTCTGGTACTAAAACATTCAATTCATTTATCATTATGTGTGTGCTAGCCCGAATGTTAAAACCAAACATTTAAAAAGGGCTTAGAACTCACCTTATCAACTTCCTCACCACAGTCTACACAATCCACGTACCCAAGATAACTAGTCCTTCCTCTAATCAAGGTATATCTAAGGCAATAAACCCTGATTCAATAAACTTATTCTCAAACAGGTCCTCATGCGATTGAACACTTATGCGAATGAGCAATCATACGACTGGACCTATGCGAATGAACCATGCGACTGAACCTTCAGTCGTACGATTAACCGTTCATTCGCACGATTGAGTTCTCATTCGTACCCAGTGTTCACTCGTTTCCATTCGGCCTTCTAACCAGGCGACTGAGTTCCAACCGTACGATTGAACCTCCATTCGCACTCAATCGCCCGATTAAACTCTCATTCGTGCGATTGAGCCATGCGGTTGAGCCCATTCGCCTGAAACGAATCAGCAGCTGTGTTCTTGACGTTTTTGATCCAAACTTACTCAAAATTTGAGTTTTAACCATCCAAATCTTATTATATTCAAAACAGATCCTATACACATCGTTTACAATGGTTTTAGACCATTATTTTATCAAAACTTCACAAAAACTTGGATTTGAATTCTTGGATTTTAAATTCAGAATAAACTAGACTAATTTTATTGATTAAAACAGATTGTTGGATCAAACTTACTCATACCCACAGCTTATAACATCTCCGGATTAATCCGTGATGTTCAAAACTTACCAAAACGGGGTTTCGCCTAGGCAGTTGGCAAGAACAGGGGTGTTTTGGGTGTAAAGCGAACAGAAGATTGAAGAGAATACAGACAAAAGTCTGTTTTTACCCTTATACACCGCCTTACTTATCCATACTTATAACTTAACCGCCTTACTTCCAATCGCACGATTGAACCATTCGCACGACTGAATCGTGCGATTGAAGTTCATTCACCTACTATTCGTACGATTGAGTCTCAATCGCACGTAAGGGGTGCGACTGAAGTTCATTCGCATATAACCCATGCGACTGAATAGTTAATCAATCAAACAAACTCAACTTAATTAATTAATCATAACTATAATATAATTACAAGTCCGGATTTAGAAACCGGATGTTACAACTCTCCCCCTCTTAAATAGGTTTCGTCCTCGAAACCAACTATTCAAACAATCGGGGATAATCTTTCTTCATCTCATCTTCTAATTCCCAAGTGAAATCAGACCCTTTTCTATTTGACCACTGCACTTTAACTAACTGAATAGTTTTATGCCTCAGCCTTTTCACCTTTCTGTCTACTATAGCAGTAGGTTTCTCAACATAATTTAACTTATCATCCACCTCTATATCATCCAAAGGTACATAAGCATTCTCATCAGCAAAACTCTTGCGCAACTGTGACACGTGAAAGGTTGGGTGGATTCCTTGCAACTGATCGGGTAATTCTAGTTTATAGGCCACTTCCCCAATTCGTTCTATAATTCTAAATGGTCCTATAAAACGAGGACTTAATTTTCCCCTCCTTCTGAATCTGATAATTCCCTTCCAAGGAGATACCTTCAACATAACTCTATCTCCTACTTCAAATTCTGTATGCCTTCTCCTTTTATCTTCATAAGACTTTTGTCGATCCTGAGCCGCTTTAAACCGAGCTTTGATCTGATCTAACTTCTCATTTGTAGCCTGTACAATTTCTAAACTACCCAACTCTTTCTGCCCAATTTCTCCCCAACATATGGGATTTCTGCACTTTCTGCCATATAACATCTCATAAGGGGCTCTCCCAATCGTAGAATGATAACTGTTATTGTAGGAGAATTCAACTAATGGCAAATGACTATCCCAGCTACCACCGAAATCTATAACACAAGCTCGTAACATGTCTTCAACTGTTTGGATAGTCCTTTCAGTCAGCCATCAGTTTCTGGGTGGAAAGACGTACTATGTAACAGACGAGTACCCATATCTTCATGAAACTTTCTCCAAAATCTCGAAGTAAAACGTGTATCTCTATCTGACACAATAGACAATGGTACCCCGTGTCGAGCGATAATCTCTCGTATAAATAGTTCTGCTAATTTCTCAGAGTTATACGTTTCCTTGATTGGTAAGAAATGTCCGCTACGTGTCAGTCTATCTACTATGACCCAAATGGTATCATAACCTTTAGCTGTACGCGGAAGCTTAGTTATGAAATCCATTGTCAATTCCTCCCACTTCCATTTCGGGATCTCTAAGGGTTGAAGCTTACCATATGGCTTTTGATGCTCAGCTTTGACCTGAAGACACGTCAAACACCTATTCACATACTGCATCACATTGAACTTCATACCGGGCCACCAATATTCTTGTTTCAAATCTTTATACATCTTAGTAGCACCAGGGTGTATAGAATATCTGGACTTATGAGCTTCATCTAACACCACTTCCCTCATTTTAATCGGAACCCACATACGTCCACATTTCATCTTAACTCCAAAACTATTTTCTTCTAGATCCTTTGTTTGACCCTTCATTCGTTCTCGCTTCACGTTCTCTTCTTTCAGTGCTTCTAATTGTGTTTCTCGTAACTGATGCATAAAATCTGGGGTTATTACTAACTTGTATGACTTAACTCGAATTGGAGGGTGTTCATTCTTTCTACTTAACGCGTCAGCAACCACATTTGCTTTACCAGGATGGTAAAGTATTTCACAATCATAATCTTTCACCAACTCTAACCATCTCCGCTGGCGCATGTTCAATTCCTTCTGATCAAAGAAATATTTTAAACTCTTGTGATCTGTGTAAATCATACATTTCGCCCCATATAAATAATGCCTCCATATCTTCAAGGCAAATACCACTACTGCCAGTTCTAAATCATGTGTTGGATAATTCTTTTCATGTTCTTTCAATTATCTGGAAGCATAAGCTATCACTCGTCCCCTCTGCATTAAAACACAGCCTAGACCTTGATACGAAGCATCTGAATAAATCACCAAATCTTCATTTCCATCTGGCAACGATAGCACCGGTGATTGGGTTAACTTCTGCTTCAGTTCTTGAAATGCATTTTCTTGTTCTGGTCCCCAAACATATTCTTCATTCTTCCTCGTCAGTTTCGTTAACGGGGATGTGATTTTGGCAAAATCCTGAATAAACCTTCTATAATAACCAGCCAGACCCAAGAAACTGCGGACCTCAGATGGCGTCTTTGGAGGACTCCACCTTACTACTGTCTCAATCTTGGCAGGATCTACTAAAATACCTTCCGTATTAATTACATGTCCTAAAAACTGTACTTCCCGCAACCAAAACTCACATTTAGAAAATTTTGCATAAAGCCTTTCTTTTCTCAATCTTTCCAACACTTCACGAAGATGGCAAGCATGATCTCCCTCATTCTTCGAATAGATCAGTATATCATCAATAAACACAATTACTGATCGATCTAACATTGGCTTGCACACCCTATTCATCAAATCCATAAAAGCAGCAGGGGCGTTCGTCAACCCAAAAGACATAACCAGAAATTCATAATGACCATAACGTGTACGAAATGCTGTCTTAGGTATGTCTTCTTCCTTGACTTTTAACTGATGATATCCCGAACGAAGGTCTATCTTAGAAAACCAACTGGCTCCCTGTAGCTGATCAAACAAATCATCTATTCGTGGGAGTGGATACTTATTCTTTATTGTCAATTTGTTTAATTCTCTGTAATCAATACACATACGCATATTCCCATCTTTCTTCTTCACAAACAATACTGGAGCACCCCAAGGGAAGAACTGGGTCTAATGAAACCTCTTTCTAGCAAGTCTTCGGTCTGTTTCATTAACTCCTTCAATTCCAATGGAGCTAACCTATAAGGTGGCTTAGCAACTGGCTTAGCACCCGGAACCAAATCAATTCTAAACTCAACTTCACGATCTGGGGGAATACCCGGTAATTCCTCTGGAAACACATCTGCAAAATCTCTAACCACAGGAATGTCTTCTATCTTTCTTACAGACTTTTGGAAATCAATTACATATACCAAATAGGATACACACCCGCGGCTCATTAACTTATCAGCTCTCATCATAGATATTATTTTCACAGTTGACTCCTCCCTATCACCATATACATAATCGTTTTCCCATCCGGTGTTCTTAAATGAATTAACTTCTTATTACATACGATATGGGCTTCATGGTTTGCCAACCAATCCATACCCAAAACTACATCAAACCCTCCTAATACCATTGGATATAGTTTAACAGGCAACCTATATCCTTCTAATTCAATATAACAACCATCAATCATACTACTAATAATCACTGGTCTATCATTAGCAGTTTCAACTACAAAAGCTACCTCTAGTGGTCGAACTTCACATGCAAGCATAGGGCAAAAATCAATAGATACAAAACTTCCACTTGCACCAGAATTAAATAACACATTAGCTGGAATTCCATTAACTAGAAACGTACCTGAGACTACATCTGGCAACGCTTTAGCCTCATTAGCTGACATAGAATATGCTCGCCCCTTAGCCACACTTGACCCTTCTCCTGACCCTTTCATCGATCTAACCGGTTCAGGCTTTCTAATTACCAACTTTGGACATTCACTTCGAATATGCCCCGTTTCTCCACACTCATAACATTTACGAGAACCTTCACTACACTCATTAGCATAATGTCCCGTCTTTCCACATCTAAAACAATTCCTGCTACCCATCATACATTCACCCTGATGTAGCCTACCACACCTCCCGCAACGTGGCAGCTCATTTCTGACATTCCTCGGGAATTGACCCCTTCCAAACCTACCTTTCTTTTGAGAACTTGGATTCTCAAATCTTCTTTGCACGACAGATTCTTCACGCCTCCTTTTATTCCCTTCCGGAACAACACTACTACCATAAACTTCTTGATACATATCTGCAGCTAAGTTTACCGTCAACTGGTAACTACTCGGAGCAGATGATCTAACCAACTTCCTAACCTCCTGAGGTAACCCCTGTGTATACCTCAAAATCTTCTTCTCTTCAGGAACCACTAAATGAGGCACCAACCGTGCCATCTCCTCAAACTTAGACGTGTATTCCCTATGAGACATATTACCTACCTGAAACTGCAGGAAACTCATTTCTATTCGATCCATCTCGCCTTTCGGACAAAACTTGTCCGACACTAACTTTCTAAGTTCAGGCCATAACATTTTGTCAGTAGCCTCCTCGCCTAACGTCTGGATAGTCGTATCCCACCAATACAGAGCCTCACCTACAAACGAGTGGGCTGCAAATTTTACCTTCTGATCCTCCCTACACTCACTCAACTTGATCGCGGCTTCCATTTCACGAAGCCATTTATAGTGGCTACCACATCCATAGCCCCAGAAAATCGTGGAGGATTACATTCTTTAAACTGGCTATACGTAACTCCCTTCCTATCACTAGACCCCTCAACTTTATCAACATTCCTACTTTGATCAGGTCTAGCTGTATTCAAGGCTTTACGAGCCTCCTCAGCAATTGCATCACGGAATTGCTGCCTCGTCATACTAAGCACCTCGGTGCTCTCATCAACATCTCCTCCCGAGGTTCCACCTTGCATTCTTTCACTCTCCCTATCAGCCATAACCTATTAAAACAAGATCGGGATTATTTCGTACTCGCATGTAAGTATATAACCAGAATACTAATAGTAAAGTAAATTATTAATAATGTTGGCCAAGTACTATTAATTGTTTACTTTACTTGTACTATTCTTGTTATTCCTTCTCATGATAGTCCCATCACGTTTTCTTGTTTTAATAAATTATTCTATCTAGCTATCCCTGCTGGCATATCTATTTTCTAGTTAAAGTCTAGTTATTATAACACTAGATCCCTTTAACCACTGCTCTGATACCAACCTTTGACGCTCCAAACCCGGCAGGGCACCGGAGGCACGTCACGCAGTTGGATTAATATCTTAAAACACAAATCAGAGCTTTCTATTTACAGCGGAAGTCGTTAAACATTGTTATATATATATATTAACCCAACTTTCTGAAACATTTTACATAAGATGGTATTTAATTATACATTGCCCTGTTTACATTATTAACAAGTCCTAAATCCTATGCCAGCAGTAGCTCCGGGATAGCGTCCTCATCATCTCATACTTGCTTTCCTCTATTATTAGAGGATCCCTCCTTACCTAGCACACACAATATACTCAAAATATCAGATAAACTGGTGAGTTCTAATTTTTCATTAAAATATTAACAACATTTCATACACATCACAACTATCTTTTTATTGGCAATATTATACATTCAACTTTTATCATTATTCAATCCCACTGGTCCTGTTCCATCGAACGTCGGTTGCCCACATCTAGCAACTACCAGTTCCCCATACCCAGTAACGTCGGTTGCCCACATCCACAACTACCAGTTACTACACTCAGAAACATCAGTTGCCCACATCCAGCAACTACCAGTTACTACACTCAGAAACATCGGTTGCCCACATCCAGCAACTACCAGTTTCTCATACTTGGTAACGTCGGTTGCTATCTCTCATCCAGTAGGATGCCAATAATCATCTAGGGTCGTCACCATAAGATGTTCACAAAGCTGAGTGATCGTCATCACTCCTATCAAACTGTACAGTTCACACCCAGGCATCTTACCCTAACTGGCCTGTTGAGATTTACATCACATTACCATTTCAAAAACACTTCTTTATTTATTGCCAATATTATCACATTCATTTACACTTTACACGTTCTTTCTTTTAGTACCAGTTTTTAACATATTTTCATTCACCATCACACCCCATCCGACCCATTGGAATCATTACCATCACATAATGATTAACAACGTTCAGATGACTATCTTTACACTCTACCTGACCCATTGCAATCATTACCATCCTGTAATGATTAACAATGTTCAGGTAGTCATTTATTACCCCCACTTTCCCTCTAACAGCTTAACAAACTGTTAGAAACATATCCATCATTACTATCACAATTCTGGTACTAAAACATTCAATTCATTTATCATTATGTGTGTGCTAGCCCGAATGTTAAAACCAAACATTTAAAAAGGGCTTAGAACTCACCTTATCAACTTCCTCACCACAGTCTACACAATCCACGTACCCAAGATAACTAGTCCTTCCTCTAATCAAGGTATATCTATGGCAATAAACCCTGATTCAATAAACTTATTCTCAAACAGGTCCTCATGCGATTGAACACTTATGCGAATGAGCAATCATACGACTGGACCTATGCGAATGAACCATGCGACTGAACCTTCAGTCGTACGATTAACCGTTCATTCGCACGATTGAGTTCTCATTCGTACCCAGTGTTCACTCGTTTCCATTCGGCCTTCTAACCAGGCGACTGAGTTCCAACCGTACGATTGAACCTCCATTCGCACTCAATCGCCCGATTAAACTCTCATTCGTGTGATTGAGCCATGCGGTTGAGCCCATTCGCCTGAAACGAATCAACAGCTGTGTTCTTGATGTTTTTGATCCAAACTTACTCAAAATTTGAGTTTTAACCATCCAAATCTTACCATATTCAAAACAGATCCTATACACATCGTTTACAATGGTTTTAGACCATTATTTTATCAAAACTTCACAAAAACTTGGATTTGAATTCTTGGATTTTAAATTTAGAATAAACTAGACTAATTTTATTGATTAAAACAGATTGTTGGATCAAACTTACTCATACCCACAGCTTATAACATCTCCGGATTAATCCGTGATGTTCAAAACTTACCAAAACGGGGTTTCGCCTAGGCAGTTGGCAAGAACAGGGGTGTTTTGGGTGTAAAGCGAACAGAAGATTGAAGAGAATACAGACAAAGTCTGTTTTTACCCTTATACACCGCCTTACTTATCCATACTTACAACTTAACCGCCTTACTTCCAATCGCACGATTGAACCATTCGCACGACTGAATCGTGCGATTGAAGTTCATTCACCTACTATTCGTACGATTGAGTCTCAATCGCACGTAAGGGGTGCGACTGAAGTTCATTCGCATATAACCCATGCGACTGAATAGTTAATCAATCAAACAAACTCAACTTAATTAATTAATCATAACTATAATATAATTACAAGTCCGGATTTAGAAACCGGATGTTACATATTTTAGCTCCCTATCATCCTCCCAATCTCATTCTGGTCACCGATCTACCATACTGCACACTTAGAACAAATTAAACACCATACATATCTTAGGAAAACTCCTAAAACATACATCGAAAGTACACATTCGGACAACATGTTGTAAATTCATACATCTGCCCTAGAAATCTTATGTCCAGTAGGCTTAGCAGCCCGAACAAACCATACACTCATACATACTCGTACATACGTACACGGATTAAACACCTAAACCTCGAAAACAGTTTCTCGATGTGTTCCCGCCCTAAAATTGTTCAAAAGCGCGTAAAAGAGGGGTCTTAGAACTCACCTTGTGCAGCTTCGAGTATGGCTTCTCCTTCAAGACTGGTTGCTGTGAGATCAAGCACTTCAAGCTCGACTTCTTCTTGTTCTTCCTTCAAAATCTTCGAACTCTGCTCTTTCTCTCTCTAAAATGTCCGAATGAAAGGAAGTGTGCAAGACAAATGGGCGGCCATCCCTATATGTAAAAGATATTTGTCTTTTCTTTGTATTTTTGCATAAGGCCCCATCCACTTTTGTTCCTTGTTATTTTCTTCCGAGATGTTTCTTTTTCTTTTCTTATTATTTTATTTCTTCGTCTAACCAAAATTTTCGGGTGTTAGATTACGACCGACTGAGTCTCTATTTATACTGTTTTGGGGTTCAGTCGTGCGACTGGACCCATGCGCATGCCTCAATCGTGTGACTGAACCCACGCGCGTGACTCAATCGTGCGACTGGGGTTCAGTCGTGCGACTGACTCAGACTCCTTCATTCAGTCGTACAATTGGTTCATTCTTATAATCCAATCACATGGTTCCCCCCATACTCATGGTCCATTCGTGTAACTAGCTCATACTCATGGTCCATTCGTGTGACTTACTCATACTTATGGTCCAATCGTACGACTGGTCCATACTTATGGTCCAATCGTGCGATTGGCTCATACTTATGAGTTTGACTTCATCCATTTCCACACACACTCAAATTCAAATTTTGATAAATAATCGTTATGGCCCATGATCATCTCAGGCATGATCTTTTAACATAAATCCTTTGATCACCTCGGACGTGATACTTTTAAATTAAAAACTGATTGATCACCTCAGACGTGATCCTTTTAATTGAAATCGTTTGTTCACCTCAGACGTGACCCTTTTAAGTATTTAAAACTTGATCATCTCAGACATGATCCTTTCAAATTCACACCAATTTGGTCACCTCAGACGTGACCCATTTTAATTTTATGATTCACAGAGTTCATCTAGTTATATAGTCCCACATAGACACCTAATCGATAGATAAAACAAAAAAACTTTAATTTAAATAAAATAGAACATATTTTTGTGGTTTTGTTTGAGGTTGGTTGAAAACATTTAATTTTCCTTAAACGATTTCTCCCCTTGAACAGAACAGCATGAAGCATTTACATCTTATCTGGAAAGACTATTATGGAATCATACAGGCATAAACAGAATCATTTGGGACCCTTTAGCATATGTTTGTTTAATTTAATCTTATTATTTGTCTGAGAGTTCAAATCCCTAACAGGAAATCATACTAGAACTGTAAGAAGCACATAATGATTTTGACTGTCGAGGATTGCTGCCATGATGATTGTCACTATATTTGTCCACTTAAATCCATACACAGACTTTTGACTCACATTGGTGATTAGTTTGGTTTGTTATTTCAACAAGCATTTGTGGATCCCACACTTATATGGTAATCAACATTTCTCAGGAGATTTTTGAGCGGTCTACGGGTTTGGACAAGAAGAGACTATTCTAATATGGTAATCAACATTCCTCAGGAGATTTTTGAGCGGTCTACGGGTTTGGACAAGAAGAGACTATTATAAAAGCTTTTAAAGAGATGCCAAGCCTCAGGTCAGTGCCATCGCACAGCAGAGAGGTGCAAACAACAATGAATTCTAGAATATTTAGGTTATGCTTATCCTCAGGTCAGTGCCATCGCACATCAGAGAGGCACACAACCTATCTTCTTGTTTGAGCATTTTTCTTTTGCACATTTCGCACCAACAACATTAGTCATTAGCTTAATTGCGTTTATCAATTTTTCCATGTGCTTTGCTCATTTATAAGGTCATCCGCACACATTTGTGATGTTTAATTTGCTCATCACCCCTTATTGGAAATGCATTGATTATGTTAACCAGGGATAAGGTGGAAGCCCATAGCTAGTTGAACTTCTTCGTTTTAATTTATTTAACCAATGAGGTCTACTTTTCTATTGTGTTGAATCTACCGACACATCATATAATGGACTAACAATCTCTAGGCCTACTTTCTCTATGTTACCTCAGTAACAGGCTAGTTTACTATCATTTTTTCCTTTGTTTGGCTTATTTTTCTTAGACTCGTAGTTTTAATGTAACAATTTGAACCTTCAAGTCCTTTTGATGTCCCAAATAATTTGTTCCCTGTGTACTATCATATTCCATAGTTTTGAATCAATCTCACAGATTTGATATCCTTGCTTTTCTGCTTTTCTACCCGCCCTCATTCTTTTTTCAAGTAATTTAAATACTAATTACTGAAACAAAACCTATTCTCCCCCTAAAACTCTAAAACCGAAAATCTTTTTATGTTTTTGGATTTTTAAAGACAAGAAAATAAAATAAAGAAAAAATAAAATTAAAAATAAAACGTAAAGACGGACTAAGAACTAGGTTCATCTGGAATGACATCATTTTTTTTGACGCCATTGACCTCTAAGAGATATAAAAACCGAGGTTTATCAAATGCTTTTGTGTAGAGGTCGGCGCGTTGAAAATCCGTATTAATTTTATCAACATCGATTAGTTGCTTTTCAAACCAGTCATGTATAAAGTGATATTTAATACCGATGTGTTTTGTCTTTGGGTGTTGGACCGGATTTTTAGTAACGACAATTGCAGCAGAATTATCAACATAGATAGGAGTGTTAGAAAATTGCAAACCGTAGTCTCGCATTTGCTGTTGAATCCAGATGATTTGAGAACAGCAACTTGCAGTGGCAACATATTCGACTTCACATGTCGATAGAGCTACCGACGTCTGCTTCTTACACTGCCAGGTGACTAACCGTCTTCCAAAGAACTGACATCCCGCTGATGTTGACTTGTAGTTCATCTTGTAACCACCGTAATCCGAGTCACTATACGCTGTAAGCGCAAAGTCATCATCATGAGGATACCACAACCCGAGTGTTAGAGTACCCTTCAGATAACAAAATATCCTTTTTACTCCAATTAGGTGATTTACTTTGGGTTTTGCCTGAAATATGGTACAGAGACACGTGGTGTACATAATATCAGGACAAGAAGCTATGAGGTACATGAGAGATCCGATCATTCCTTGTTACATGGTGGCATCGACCAGATCACCATTTTCGTCGGGTGCCACATCGTGATTCGTGACAAGTGGAGTCTCAGCAGCCGTTGCATTCTCCATGTCAAACCGACTAAGGATATCTCCTACATATTTGGTCTGATGTAGGAAGATACCATTTGGTGTCTGATCTACTTGTAAACCGAGAAAGAACTTCATTTCTCCCATGGCACTTATTTCAAACTCAGCTTTCATCACATACTCAAATTCTTACACAATGCTTCGTTCTTGGAATCGAAGATTATGTCATCCACGTATATCTGCACCAGTAGTAAATCACTGTCCTTTTCTTGATGAACAGTGTGCAGTCAATGACCCCTGTGCGAAAACCATGTTTTAGCAGGTGAGTAGAGGGTTTCTCGTACCAGGCTCGAGGGCTTGATGAAGCCAGTACAAAGCCTTGTCCAGTTTATACACTCTATCCCGATAATAAGGATCCTCAAATCCTTCAAGTTGACTGACGAACACTGTTTCCCGGATTTCACTACGAAGGAATGCACTTTTCACATCCAGTTAATAGACTTTGATCTGCATGTAGGATGCATAGGCTCAGAAAATACGAATAGCTTCCATCCTTACCACAAGTCCAAACACTTCATTGTAGTCAATGCCTTCGACTTGTCTAAAACCTTGAACGACAAGCCGAGCCTTGTTCCTGATTATGACTCCTTGGTCATCTTTCTTGCACCGAAGAACCCATTTAGTGCCAATCACCTTTGCACCTTTCGGTCTGTCCATAAGTGTCCAGACTCCTAACTTCTTGAACTGAAGGAGTTCTTCTTGCATAGCAGTTACCCATGCTTTATCTTTTAAAGCCTCGCTGACATGCTTTGGCTCAACAGACACAAAGCATTGATAAGCACCATCGTGTAGGTATCCCTTTTCCATGACTGCAGCATAATCAGTTGAGTAAAGCTGATTTCTTGTTTAAACTCCCAATAGAATATCTCCTATGATGTTGTCCAGAGGATTATGTACATTAACTCGAGTTCCTGGAGTGGTGGGTACCGCTACTTTAGTATCCAGATTCTGAAATCTAGGAGTATGCGGTTCAGAAGTGTCAGCTGCATCATGATCAGAGGATGTGGAACTTTTGGTAGTAGGAACTTGTTCTTCATGTTCCACGTTTGTGGTTTCAACAGCTTCATCATCAGAAGAAGAATCACTTTCCTCAAGCTCTCCCCCTGAAGGGCTAGAAGTATCATCTAATGGAATGGATGATATCGAGTCAGGTGTGGGAGCATACAGAACATCGTACATCATTCATGCAGCCAAGTCATTATCAGAATGGAAGGAGGTAGATTGAAGGATTTGAAAAATCGATCATAGTCGAAGAAAAAGGAAGGTCCTTTTCCTGCAGGGGGTGGTGTATCTTTGAACATCAACATTGCACCATACTTCTACCTGAGCAGTTGAGTTATTGTAAACCCGTTTATCTGGTATATTGTATTCAAGGAAGATACCTTCTTCTGCCTTCTCGCAGAACTTCCCAGTCTGATTCTTCTTTAGCAGCATGCAAGGTGCACCAAATGGTTCCAGATACTCTAAATTGGGTTTCCGTTGTTGGAGTAACTCATAACAAGTTTTTCCATGACGTTTTACTACTAAGACCCGATTTAGAGCGTAACATGCATTAGCTACTGCCTCATTCTAGAATTGAACTGGCAGTTTGGAGTCAGCTAGCATAGTCCTTGTTGTCTCTATCAAGTTGCGATTCTTCCTTTCAGCAACACCATTCATTTGTGGAGTGTAAGCAGAGGTAAACTGATGAACAGTTCCCTTCTCTCGACAGAAGGCCTCCATCCACTGATTCTTGAACTCTATCCCGTTGTCTGATCAAATCCTTCTTACTTTTAGCTTGTAGAGAGACTCCAATATGGTAACAAGATATTTGAATGATTCAAATGTCTCTAATTTAGCTTTCAGAAACATCACCCAAGAGAATCTTGAGTAATCATCTGTCACCACGAAGCAGTACCAATCTCCTGCTATGTTTTTTATGCTCACTGGGCCAAACAGATCCATGTGTAGAAGCTCGAGAGGAATGTCAATAGAATTGACTTTCTTTGCTTTGTGAGACTTCTTAGTCTGTTGCCCTTTCTTGCAGGCAACACAGAAATCTGGAAGTTGGAAATTCTTAACTGTAACACCATCTACCAGATCGTTCTGAACTAGATGGTTCATCTTCCTGGGATTGATGTGTCCCATTCTCCTGTGCCAGGAGACTAAATCTATTTCTGTTGCTTTTGAAAAGAAGCACTGAGCAGTAGACTCAATTGTGAAGGCTTTTGATAGGTCCAAGACATAAAGGTCGTTATATCTTGAAGCCGACTTTAAAACTTGTTCCTCCGGGATGACATACTCCTTCTTCAATATGTAGCACCTCTTGTTGTCAAATACAACCTTGAATCCTTTATCGCAGATTTGGGAGACAGAAAGTAAGTTGTTCTGTAGTTGTTGAACATAGTTGACCTTGTCAAACTTTACTTTCTTGTTTCCCACTTCGCCTTGCGCGGTGATGTAACCTCCTTTGTTCCCAGCGAATGACACGTGTCCCCCTTTAATTTGCTTGACGTTGAAAAGGAGGAACGAATTCCCTATCATGTGCCTTGACGCCCCATTATCAATAATCCAGGTATTAGTGATATCGTTGTAGCGGACACCCTGCACATACAATGAAAAGATTAGTTCAGGTTTGGGATGCAAGCCTTAACTGGCTTGGGTGTCCCAGAGGTATCACACATCATGAACTCAACCCACTAACCTTTAGAGGTTGAGGGCACATCTTTCTTTTCCTTGTTTTCACTATCAGACACACAACTTGATTTTTCTTTCCATAAACCTGTTCTGTGTAAGGCCTGTTTGTGGTAAACAGATGACTGGCTTATTGTTTGAACTTTAGGTTCACTAATAATCCTTGATTTAACTTTAGGTGACACAGCTTCGCTTTTAGCTTGTCTGTGTTGACTTTGGTGTTTTGAAGGAGTATTAGATCTGATTTTAGAAAATTTTGGTTTTTCATCATTAAAAAGTTCTATTTTCCTTTTAGGTGTCTGATAGTACGGACAATTTGGAGAGATGTGTCCTCTTTTTCCACAACTGTAGCAAGATCTCCCTTCAACAGTGTGAGGAAAGCATTGATGAGGGGTTGAGTTTGGTCGAGGGCTGGGTAGTTTCTTTTCACTTTTAGATGTTTCGCCTTCTTTAACAAAATTAATTGTTTTGACATTTGCAACATCTTTTGCTTTCATTTTATTTAAATTTTGATGAATTGCTGGTTTAGGGTTTGTTGACTTAGACTGGTTAGGTTCTGAAATAGATGTTTTTGAACCTGACACAAATGCTTTAAGAAGGTGCAGAAGAGTTAGACACAAATGCAGTTTGAAGCGGTGCGCCTGATGTAGAAGGGGTTGGAGCTGAGTTGTAGAGTGCAGGATTCTGACCATAGGATCCTTTCTTTGACTTGTATTTCTGACGCAACTCTTCCACCCTCAACTTTAGAATGAAATCATTTATGTCTAAAGTGGAAAGAATGTTGTTTTGCCTCAAATTAGACATAAATGGATCTCATTTGTCTGGCAGACCATCAGCAAAGATAGAGACTTTATCTTCCATGGATGTGGTCACGCCGGGGCCGGCCCATCTGTGAAAGCAAAGCCGTGCTGGGCTTGGGGCCCCAAAAAAATAGGGGCCCATTTTTAAAAAAAATCTGTATAAGCCTTCGAGGCCCATCGACCGACCGTCCGTCCCCTTCATTCACCTTTCCCAAACCTTGCATACGGTATACCGACCGACCAAGAGTCCGACGGTTCGTTCACCAAGAGCCTTCGAGGAACCAACGGGCGGTGGGCAGCGGGCGACGATATGAGGCGCCAGGCGGACAGGGGCAGGTCCTCTTTGTCGAAGTTCCAATCGATTGCGGATTGCCGATTCATCGATTCCAACCGAAGTTCCAATCGAAGTTCCTGAGTTCCTCTAACTGGTTAGTCCAAGTCGAAGGTTCAATCGAAGTTCCAATCGATTGCCTCTGTCCAATCGAAGTTCCAATCGATTGGCTCCTCTTTGTCGAAGTTCCAATCGATTGCCTCTGTCCAATCGAAGGTCCTCTTTGTCGAAGTTGCCTTTGTTCAATCGAAGTAAGCATCCATTTCAAGTCTAGATCCTAGCATAGTTATTAGTTTTAGTTTTGTTTTAACTGCTTTGTCGAAGTTGCCTCTGTTTAGATCCATTTCAAGTCTAGATCCATTTCAAGTTGCCTCTGTTCTTTGTCGAAGTTGCCTCTGTTCATTTTAACTGCTTTGATAATTTGTTTTAGTTTTATTTCCCTGATTAGGTAATTAAGTTAATAAGTTATTAAGTTGATAATTTGATTTGGTATATTCTTGTTTCCATGTTTCCCTTTGGCCTTTGATTAGTTATTAAGTTGATAAATTGATTTGGTATAAATTAATTAGGTTTATAAATTATAAGTTATTAGTTTTGTTTCTCTGATTAGGTTATAAGTTATTTAGTTGATTTGGTATACTTTGATTACTTTTCTTTCCCTGATTAGGTATATTATCTACTTTAAAATGTCAAATAGATTTGGTATACTTTGATTACTTTTATTGCCGGTCCCAAGCCCGGATAAAGGAGGAGAGTTATAATAACTTTTTTTAGAAAAGAGCCCCATTTTCTTAGTTCGGTTGGGCCCCAAAAAACGTTGAGTCGGCCCTGGGTCACGCCATGAGTGTGCAACTCACTCATCAGATGATAGAATCTGTCGATGATATCATCTAAGCTCTCCTTTCCGATTGGTGAGAAATTGTCGAATTCCTTTTTAAGAGCTTTTTCCTTCAGTGCTTTCAGAGTTGCATTGCCTTCGTATCTCTTTTCCAAGGCTTCCCATAACTTCTTAGACTGCTTGTTCTCAGAAAACTAATGAAATATGTCTTTAGGTATAGACTGAGTCAACAAGGCATATGCTTTCTTTTCGGCATTATGCATAGTCTTCTGGGATTCACTCATTCCTCCCAAAGTAAGCTTTACCCCATTAGCACTGACTGGTACCACATAACCGGTCTCAATAGACGTCCACAGATTGGGGTCAGCTCCATTCAGGTAGATTTCAAACCGTTGTTTCCACTGTGGGTATTCATCCAACGTTAACAGCTTTGGCGGTTTGTTGTGGTTCCCGATCTCGCTTTCCAGAAGTAGAAGATTCTGGATGCGAGAGTCCTTTCCAGCAGTAAAAGCAGAGAACTGATCTTCCATTTCTGTAAGCTTGATGAACTAAGAACAGGACAGACTGACTTATGCGATTGTACAAGCCGACTGGTTCAACCGTGCGATTGAAGGATGCGAATGGCTTCAATCGTGCGATTGAATTGAGTCGTGCGAATGAACAAGACGAATGAGTTCAACCGTATGAAATACTTCAACCATGCGAATGAACTGTGCAAATGAGTCCAGTCATGCAATTGAACTATGCGAATGGAATTCAGTCAAGCGATTGGGCCAATCGTGCGACTGAAGCTGCTACTGTGGGAAAAAATCGAATTTTTTGAACACTTGACTCAAAATTACGAATTTTCACGAACCCTAATCTGTCGTATGGGAAAAAGTCAAACTTTTGACACAGAGACTGGACAAAAACAAGTTTTGAAGCGAAAAAGTGTATCTTTTGAATGAAAATGTTAGTTTTGACACCAAAACCAATTGAATCCACGCAAAATCACGAGCCTAGGCTCTGATACCACTTGTTAGGACCGTGTTCGTACGGATTACTATCGGATTCTGTGTGAAACCAGATCAAATAGCGCGGAATTCTATTTGATTGGCGATCCAACCAGTGAGAACAAATAACCTGATCGATCTTACGATGAAACAAACGTTATGAATGGATTAAAATCGATCAGGAACGATTTATGAACTTGGATTTGCGACTTGGGACGCTCTGGATGGCTAGGGTACGAAGTATTATGAAGTAATTCGAAGTGTTATGTTTTTCCATGAATTATGTGGTATTTATAGGTTATCTGTGTTCATTCGTACATCTGAACCATTAGCATGGTTCAGTCATGCGACTAAAGCATGCGATTGACTCATACGCACGACTGATTGAACCAATCTTATGTCTCAATCATACTACTGATTCAGTCACCTGGTTTAGTCGTGCGACTGGTCCATAGGCATGGTTCATTCATGCGTATGGGCCATAAGTATGGTCCATTAGCATGAATGTCCACATGACTAAGTTAAACACATTTCTAAGTTTTTAATGACTTAGAACTATGTAAAACAAACATCAAACCTATATAGTTAGTTCATATATGTGAATCATAATCACTATAAATATAACATGACAAAATCAATCATATTTAAACATCACAATACATTTTAAATATAATCATTCACTTCATTACATTTGATTACACATGTGTAAGACATGAAAGACTTTTACATTTCAGAACATAAACTAGGTGTTGGATTTTGTAGATGTTTATCAAAGTCATATTAACCATTAATATGTAAAAACGCAGCAGAGTTATAATCAAAAAGGGTATTTTGATTAGTTAGTTTATGCATCATATACATTTGATTAAAACAAAACCCATGAACAAAGGATCTTTATATTAAAGAACATGCTATCAAAACATATAACAACCACATAAACTACCTCTTAGAATCATGGATTTGAGGTCTAGATGATGATGTTTGAAAGCTTAATCTTCAATGTAGAAGACCTTAAGAGGTGATACCCACAAGCCCTTCCAAACACCCACTTGCTAGGTAGTGTAACACCAATTTCAAACTCTTCTTGTAGATCCGAATCTACCCAAGTAAGGCTGAATTTTCAGCTTAGAAATCTGATTTTCAGCCAAGTCTTGCTCTAAGAATCAGCCCCAAAATTCAAAATTTAGAGAGAAGCTAGAGAGGAAATGAACTTTTGCATGTAGGGGAGAGAGAGTGTAGTGATGGAAGAGTGCAAGACTGAAGCAAGTCTTGCACTTGCCAAGACAAAATGGTGGTGAGTCCTAGGCCAAGGGGCGGCCGAAAGTTAACCCACTTGGTGGGTTTCCCTCCCATTTTCTTTTATTAAATGTTACACTCTTACCCCTTTGTTTTATAAAACTAAAATCCTTTTTAATTTTATAACACTAGCACACTTTTATTTGTCATTGTTTAACTAATTTAAATAATGAAACAATTGATTTCTCATGAACAAATCATCCACATAATGTTGTTTATTTACAAAAGCAATGTTTTAGAAAACTCGTTTTCTAAATTGGTGTTAATATTTATTTGTATGATCTCATCAACGAACAAATATTTGTTAGTGTTTGTTTGGCTTGTTATTGGGTATGACCCGACTTGGATCATAACGTACTAACCACATCAATCTTATATATGTCTTGGGCATATAAGATCCAACATTCTCCCACTTGCACAAGATTCATAGAAGATTGATGCAAGCAGTAAATACCGCCTAACAACGGTTTACTACCCTTAATACGTATGACTAGGTGCCATTTAATAACATCATCTCCTTCAAGTACCATACTTGAAATGTTTTAGGTGAATTAATCATCTATCCTTTTGTCTCAGATGTCATGTTAAATCCCAGAGACACAGAATTGCCATTCTCCGATGATTTAACTTTAACAGGCCTTAGACATCTAACTCTCAACGAATAAGAGGAACAAATTCCATCTTGACTACATACGTCTCTCACAGTCACCTTATATCATACATGAACCTAGTCTTATGTACTGCCAATGTTTCAGAACAGCAAAGTACTAAGTCAAAGTACGAAACTTGGTGAATATCAAGACCCAATATGTATCTCAGGTCTGAGGATACTATGATATTCGCCTTTACTCAATATCTCTTATGACTAACCATAAAGATTCCATGCAAAAATAATTGAGAGCGGGTCAGTCCTATATCTATATCCCATAGATATCAATGAACCTTGGTGGCAACCTCTTGCTCTATATTCATACCTTATGAATATCAACCAATCCAAGTTCATTATAGTCTTACATTCATAGTTGTTCCCACAAGTATGATCGACTACGGACGTTTAGAATAACTCACTTACTCATGGATGTAAACATGCTAAAATAGAAGAACAAATGAAAATTATAACCATATAATTAAGTCAAATAACATAAGTTCCAATATCCAAATACAAAATTTGATCAAGTCCAATCACTAGAATATCGAAGTCCTAAGGCACAAGTATGACTTTCATGCTTTGACCTATCTAGGAGCTTCGTGAATGGATCCGTAATGTTTTGATCGGTGTGAACTTTGCGAATACATATTTTTTCCTTTTCAACTTCATCCCTTATGTAGTTGAACCTCCATTCAATGTGTCGAGTCTTTTGATAAGCACGAGGTTCCTTGATTTGAGCAATCGCACCCTCGTTGTCACAAAAGATCTCTAGGGGGTCTTGAATGGTAGCAACAACCCCTAGATCAGCAATGAACTTCCTTAGCCATGCAGCTTCTTGAGCTGCTAATGAAGCGGCTATGTATTCTGACTCTATTGTAGATAGTGCCACTACATCCTGCTTTGAGCTCTTCCAAGAGACCGCTCCTCCATTCATAATGAAGACATATCCCGACTGTGATCGAGAATCATCTCGATCCGTTTGGAAACTCGCATCCGTGTAACCCTTTACAACGAGCTCATCCTCACCAGATCCATATATTAAGAACATATCCTTAGTATTTCTAAGGTATTTCAAAATACTCTTAACAGCCATCCAATGACTATTACCAGGATTCTATTGATATCTACTTGTCATGCTTAGAGCACATGACACGTCCGGCCTAGTACATATCATTGTATACATGATGGATCCTATAGCAGATGCATATGGGACTCCATTCATTCTTTCTTGTTCAACCTTTGAACTAGGGCATTGAGACGTGCTCAATATAGTCCCCTTTTGAATAGGTACCAAACCTTTCTTAGAATTCTCTATCTTGAACCTTTTCAAGACTTTTTCAATGTATGCACTTTGGTCTAAACCTATCAACCGCCTTGATCTGTCCCAATAGATCTTTATTCCCAAAATATAGGTGGCTTCACCAAGATCCTTAATGGAAAAACAGCTTCCAAGCTAGGCTTTTACACCTTCCAAGGTTGGAATGTCATTTCCAAATAGTAGAATATCATCGACATATAATACAAGGAAAGTAATAATGCTCCCACTAGCCTTTTTATACACACAAGCTTCATCAGCATTTTTGATGAAGCCAAATTTCTTTACTTCATCATTCAAAACGATGATTCCAACTTCTCGATGCTTGTTTCAATCTGTATATTGACTTCTTTAACTTGCATACCTTGTTAGGATGTTTTGGATCGACAAAACCTTCAGGCTGTTCCATATGGACATCTTCCTCAAGATATCCATTAAGGAAAGTGGTTTTGACATCCATTTGCTAAATCTCATAGTCATAATATGCTGCTATGGCAAACAATATCCTGATAGACTTTAGCATTGCCACAGGCGAAAAAGTTTCATCATAATCAACCGCTTGAGTTTGAGTGAAACCTTTTGCTACAAGTCTAGCTTTATAAGTATCCAAGTTTCCATGCATATTGGTTTTCTTCTTGAAAATCCACTTACTTCCAACTACCTTGGTTATCATACATGGATTGCATCTCAACATTCACGGCTTCTTGCCATTTGTCAAAATCAAGTTTTGACATTGCATCACGGTATGTGGTTGGTTCATCCGAATCTACCACATAGCATCCATACATGAAAAATCCATATCTCTCAGGAGGAACACTAGTTCTACCAGATCTGCGAACGTTTTGTGTATCTTGATCATCCACATGATCATTCTCAAAATCCTCATGTTGATTGCTAGTATCAACCAAATATGTATCGTCTTGTGAATCTTGAACCTCTTCAAGTTCCAATGTTCTTCCACTAGTTCCTTCCGAAAGGAACTTAGTTTCCAAGAACTCTGCCTTTCGAGCAATAAACACTTTCTGCTCTGTTGGATCATAGAAGTAATATCCAGTACAATCTCTAGGATATCCAATGAAGATACACTTTGTGGATTGGGCTTCCAGTTTGTTTTGAGTGTATTGCTTAGGATAAGCCTCACACCCCCAAACTTTTAAATATGACAATAATGGAACCCTTCCATGCCATACTTCGAAAGGTGTCCTTTCCACTTTCTTGGTTGGGGCCATATTTAAAATACGGGCTGCGGAGAGCAAAGCGAAACCCCAAAATGATAGAGGTAGTGTACTTCTAGCCATCATAGATCGAACCATATCCAATAGAGTCTGATTCCTCCTCTCAGACACACCATTATGTTATGGTGTTCCAGGAGGAGTAAGTTGTGAGACAATCCCACAACTTCTAAGATACTCTTGAAAGTCACTACTTAGGTATTCACCTCCTCTATCGGTACGAAGAATCTTGATCATTTTTTTGAGTTGATTTTCTACTTCATTTTTGAAGATTTTAAACATTTAAAAAGATTCATGTTTGTGTCTTAACAAGTACACATACCCATAACGACTATAGTCATCGGTAAAGGTAATGAAGTATCTTTCACCATTCCTAGTTATTGGTTTAAAAGGTCCACATAATCCGAATGTATGATCCCTAATAAATCTTTTGCCCTTTCATTAGTCCCACTAAAAGGGGTCTTTGTCATTTTACCTTGTAAACAAGACTCGCATACATCAAATGAATCATTTTCATTAGTTTTCAAAAGACCATTCTTTTGAAGTTTTTTCATACGATTCTTGTTTATGTGACCAAGGCGACAATGCCAAAGATAGGAATCACTCAAATCTAATTTGAGCTTTTTGGTGGTTGCTTTGTACATTGAGCTATCATATGTTGTGTTATCATGAACCAATTCATAAATACCATTACAAGGCATAGCCTTAAAACAAAATACATGATTCAAACAAACATGGATATCATTGTCAACAAATTTGAAATCATAATCACATTGTCTTAAAAGGGGAAACTGAAATAATATTCCTAGTCAAACTAGGAGCATACCAAACATTTTTCAAAATAACTTTCAAACCACTTGAAAGTTGCAAAACATAGTCTCCTTGGGCTTCAACTTCAACTTTTGCTCCATTGCCCATAAAGAGACTATCATCGCCCTTTCTGTAATGCTTATTTCTTATGAACCCCTGCAACAAATTGCAAATATGAGTTTCACATCCGTATTAATACCCATGTGTTAGAAGAAATAACATTTAGCTCAACATGTATCATAAAAGTCATACCTGAGGTTTGCCCCGCATCCCTCTTGGCTCTCAACTCTTTGAGATAGACCGGACAGTTTCGTTTCCAATGGCCTACCTCGCCACACTCAAAACACGGATCATCTTTAGCAACCTTTTTCTTCTTTTCTTTGGGTTCCACTTTAGCTTTACCCTTCCCTTTCCCTTTAACGTGTCCCTTCCCTTTGGCAACACTTGCCCTAGGGTCGGGGAGGATCCTTTTCTTACTACCTCCTTCATTGATCGTAAGGACCAGTAGAACCTTTCTACCCATGCCCGCCTCGGCCGTTTTGAGCATTGAATGAAGCTCACCAATGCTCTTTCCCATCCATTCATGTTATAGTTCATAACAAAGCTTTCAAACTTCTTGGATAGGGAGTTGAGGATCAAATCTGTTGCCAACTCGTTAGAGACACGACGGTTAAGCCTTTCAAGGCGATCAATGTGGCTCTTCATCTTAAGAACGTAAGATGATACCGATTGGGTCTCGTCCATCCGACATGCATGGAGTGCTCGAACCATTTCGAAGTGTTCCACCCTTGATTGTTGTTGGAACATTTCCTTCAACTGGGTGATCATGTCGTAGGCATTGTGGTTCTCAAAGTCCTATTGTAAATCGGGAATCATACTCGCTAGCATGAGACATGAGACTTGCACAGAGTCCTCGGTGTACTTGACCCACTCGTTAAAGGCCTCTACGTCATTCTCATCGGGTTGATCGGGAATAGGATCGTCTAACACATAGGACTTCTTTTCTTGCTTGAGAACGATTCTCAAGTTTCGGTACCAATCCACGAAGTTCCCATGGTTGAGACGTTCCTTCTCGAGAATGGTTCTTAGTGATAGGTTATGGACAGTCAGGATTGAGTTGTTGTTGTTTGCCATCTATAATTTTACAAAGTTCAATTTTTAGTATTTTTAATATTAAAGTATTTTAATTATTAATACCCTTTTATGTCTCATAGACAATTAATAATTAAAATCTAGAATCCAACGTTACATTTAAATATCGGTTAGGTGACCTTTATCCCTTTATTTAAATTAACAAGGTAGTCAACGTTTGACAATTGTAACCTATTACAATTTCTAGTGTATAGGATCGGTTTAAACATCTTATGTTTAGTTTGGCATGTTTATCCCATCAACACCTTTTGTTCGTCATGCTTCGGTGATCCTAATGCATGAGTTCCAAATCAAGTCGTCCTACTTAGACACACGTGTGATTTTACAAATATAAGTGGTTAGGTGACCTTTACCCCACAAATACGGTAATTTCACCTCAACTTCACAAGTATCTACATTTATGGTTAGGTGACCTTTATCCCATAAACGAGTTGCAAGTGAATCGAGTGTTGTTTAAGAGGATGGTCTTAAACTTGTTTTGAAAAGGGTTTTATAGTTTCTAAAATTCTAGTTTTTAGAAAAACCTTTTATACCATACAATTTGTATGCATTCAAATGCATGGTATCTCATGAAAAACTATTTTCATGGTTCCTTTTAATAAAACTCATTTTTATTAAATCATTAACCCTTAATAAACTCATTATATTAATTCCTTTAATGATATTAAAGAACAAATTTTATGCTTGTTTTATCATAGTTGTTTAACAAGTTTATCAACTTTCAACAAAATGTCAAACACATCCAAACAACCAAAATAAACAACCAAACATACAATATAAGTGCATAACCATAGCCAACTATTTTGACCACACTTGCTTGCCATAACAAGTGTGTCAAGAGGTCATTCATAAGGGTAAAACATGACATGAATCTTGTGTCGGTGAACTCCCACTTGAACCCACATCCAAATGCTTCAAGTAACCCTCTTGTGTTGTGATTTCACCATCTTCTTTAGGCACCTTTTTGGTCATTCAAAACAGCCCCAAAGTACTATTACATAGAAAAACCTAATACATTTTTCTAGTAAAACAAAGTGCAAACTAATCTATTTATTACATACCAAATGAAACAAATAAATTACATGCCTTTATTACAATCAAATAAAATCACAACCACAAACATCCAAACACAAGGTCATGGCTAGGTTATTTGCACCAAAATACATCCAAATATGTATACTAAAAAAACAAAAATGACACCCTTTTTATACCCCAAAATTTCAGCCAACATCAACCAAACACAAGCGGGTTTTTGTCCAAACAAACAAGCCATCTTATGGCATTAATTTTTCAAGATCTTTACTATGCATATAAAGTAATATCTTGAAAAACAAAGGGTTGGCCATGGGTGAAATTTCCAGCCCACTTTTAACTTAAAAAGGACCCGAAAATTTCGATTTTTGAAGCATGCATCCATATAACCGGCTCTTGATGCCATTGGTGGGTTTTGTAGATGTTTGTCAAAGTCATATTAACCATTAATATGTAAAAACGCAGCGGAGTTATAATCAAAAAGGGTATTTTGATTAGTTAGTTTATGCATCATATACATTTGATTAAAACAAAACCCATGAACAAAGGATCTTTATATGAAAGAACATGCTATCAAAACATATAACAACCACATAAACTACCTCTTAGAATCGTGGATTTTGAGGTCTAGATGATGATGTTTGAAAGCTTAATCTTCAATGTAGAAGACCTCAAGAGGTGATACCCACAAGCCCTTCCAAACACCCACTTGCTAGGTAGTGTAACACCAACTTCAAACTCTTCTTGTAGATCCGAATCTACCCAAGCAAGGCTGAATTTTCAGCTTAGAAATCTGATTTTCAGCCATGTCTTGCTCTAAGAATCAGCCCCAAAATTCAAAAATTTAGAGAGAAGCTAGAGAGAAAATGAACTTTTGCATGTAGGGGAGAGAGAGTGTAGTGATGGAAGAGTGAAAGAGTGAAGCAAGTCTTGCACTTGCCAAGACAAAATGGTGGTGAGTCCTAGGCCAAGGGGCGGCCGAAACTTAACCCACTTGGTGGGTTTCCCTCCTATTTTCTTTTATTAAATGTTACACTCTTACCCCTTTGTTTTATAAAATTAAAATCCCTTTTAATTTTATAACACTAGCACACTTTTATTTGTCATTGTTTAACTAATTTAAATAATGAAACAAATGATTTCTCGTAAACAAATCATCCACATAATGTTGTTCATTTACAAAAGCAATGTTTTAGAAAACCCGTTTTCTAAATTGGTGTTAATATTTATTTGTATGATCTCATCAACGAACAAATATTTATTGGTGTTTGTTTGGCTTGTTATTGGGTATGACCCGACTTGGATCATAACGTACTAACCACATCAATCTTATATGTGTCTTGGGCATATAAGATCCAACACTAGGTACATGAATATGTATCAACAGTAAAGGATCTATGCAAGTTGAATTCGATTTACTTAACAAAACTAAAGGTTTTTGGACCTATTGTTATACCACCGAAGACCGTATAGTCCGGTAGCTCAAGGTTTTTCACAAAGGCTGGGAATTGACTATGAGGAAACATATTCCCTTGTTATGAATGAAATAACCTTTGAATAATCAGCTTAGTGGTCTCTAAAAATTTAGAGATGCGTCTTATGCATGTTGTCATCACTTACGTCTATAGATCACCAGATATTGACATCTATATGAAAATTCCTGAGGGTTTTAAACTTTCTGAAGCATTAAGCTCAAAGCTTAAGCAAATGTATTCCATAAAATTACAAAGATTCTTATATGGACTAAAATAATCTTGAAGGATGTGGTACAATCATTTAAGTGATTATTTGACAAGTAAAGGATATATAAATAACCTTATTTGTCCATGCGTCTTCTATAAAAGACAACAACAGGATATGTGATCATAGTTGTGTATGTTGATGATCCAAATATAATTGGAATGAAAAAGAAAATGAATGAGGCAATTGCTTTTTTGAAGAAAGAATTAGAAATGTAAGACCGTGAAAAAATCAAATATTGCCTTGGTTTGTAGATTGAGCATATGCGTAATAGGATACTTGTGCTTGAGTCAAATTATAGTGAGAAACTCTTAAAGCATTTTAATATGGACAAAGCAAATCCTTTAAGCACCCCTATGGTTGTTAGATCACTCAATGTTGACACCGATCCATTTCTCCCTTATAACAAAAATAAAGAGGGTCTTGGTCCATAGATACCATACCTCAATGCAATTAGAGGTGTTACTAGACCTTACATTTCTTTTGCGGTTAATTTGTTAGCAAGATTTAGTTTAGCCCCTACTAAAAGGCACTGGAATGGGATTACACATATTTTTTGATATTTTCAAGGTTCTATTGATTTAGGCTTGTTTTATATTAAAAATTCAAAAGATCTGATCCCCATAAAGCAAAATCTCAAATTGGATACGTATATAAGAATGTAGGAAGGGGCTATTTGGTAATTTCAGAACGATTAAATACTGAACCAATAAGAGGTCTAAACCATTAAGTGTTGAACCGTTAAGAGGTCTAAACCATTAAGAGCTAGTATGTCGCTTAACTATTCAAAGGTAAATGTTTGACCAATTCAGATTAGAGATCTTAACATTCAACATTAGTAAAATGCTTAACCATTTAAATGTCTAAACCAATCAGATATTTGCTCATAAAACAAACAGTTTGAATCATTAAGTGTTGAACCATTCAGACATCTGAACCATTAAGAGACTGAAACAAACAGCCCCGAACTATGATTTCATGGTGTTCTCAGAAACAAACACTTGTTGCAACATCCTCAAATCATGATGAAGTAAATACACTACATGAAGATGTGTATGGTAAAGATCTATGACACAACTTGTATTAAATTCTTGTGAGCTGGAGAAAGATAGAAATGCAACACCAATATATGAAGATAATGCAGCTTGTGTCTCGCAAATGAAAGAAGGGTATATCAAAAGTGACTGAACAAAACGTATACCACTAAGATTCTTTTCATACACTCAGACCTTGTTAAACATAAACAAGTTAAAATGATATATGTTTAATCTAGCAACAATTCATCTGATATTTTTACAAAGGCACTCCCTACAACAAAATTAGAAAACATGTTTATAATATTGGTATGCGACTCGTACACACAATCTGATGATTGAGAGAAAATAATTTAAGAGGGGGTTATAAACTGCACTCTTTTTTTTTCTTGGCTAAGGTTTTTTTTCCACTGGGTTTTTCTTTAGCAAGTTTTTTATGAGGTAGTACTTAAACTCTTAAAGTTTGAAAAGTATCATCCAAAGGGAACTATTATGAATTATTACCATAGCAAGTGGATAAACTCTTTGTCAAACTTGCAGTATAACAACAATCTCAATGTTGATGCGAAAATGCACCCCTTGTATACACTTTCATAAGTTATACATTTCTCTCCTTCTTGCTCTTTCAATTCTCACTGAAGTTCTTAAGCAATCACACTAATCTTGTGTTAGTTATTATGATATTATAACATATTCATATATTTTAAGACTTTTCTTTCTTCACTTTAGCAAGCAAAAGAACTCTAGACTTTCATGAGTTATTAACTCCTTATCCTAGTTTTATTTCTTCTAGTTTTAAAACCATGTTGTTCCTTTTTCTCATTTTCTGAACTATAAATTTAATATGCATATTCAAACCTCAAAACTTGCTCAAGGGTGTAATCACTCGCGCTTTTGTATAAAAAATGGTATTGGAATTGAACTAAAACTAATTGTATCATAAAGAATGTCCAATGGTTTTGTTGCTTTCTATACCAAACACTTTGAGTACACCAATCTACATAGGCCTTGTAAACTTGAGCCAATTGCCAATTATGGGCTGATTTGAGCTTTAGAATATAATCTACTAGATGTTTTGGGTTTATTATAATAATCAAAGCTTAGAATGAACAACTTTTAAAAGTAAAATAATAATCAATGGGTCAAGACGGGTTTCTAAAAACTAAAGAACGGGTCAAGATGAGTACCCAAAAAAGACTAGGTCATTATCAGCATACCATAGTCCATAGACCATAGTACATAGTGTCCACAATTCTTTCTAATTGCTTCAAGTATAATGGTTTGGATATTGCCTAATTGCACAAATTGGTGTCAAGAAAATTTGCTATTTGGAGACAGTTGTAGAATCCTAGGAAGTAGGAAGGGCACCAAACGTTCTTTTTATCATTACTTCTATAAGTTGGCCATTAATGTTGATTGATATAAGAGCATTCACATCCTATTTTTTATTCTTATTCTCATATTGATTAGTGATTCGCTGGCCACTAGATCCATCCTAATAATTATGCAAAAAATCAATATTTTTTCTCTCTTATTTTTCATTAAATAATACTTTTTATACATTTATCATTACATTTTCTCTCTTTTCTACTCATAACTACTTTTCAAAATATTAAAAATGTATAGGGTGAATAGTGTTTACCTAAATACACAAATGAATAATAATATTTTCTCTCTCCTCCACTCACAGTCACTCATCATCCCCTATATTATAAAACACACACTCATATATATACATATATATATATATATAAGAATGAGATGTGAATGCTCTAAGAAAGTAAAAAGAGATAATTCATTGTTTATTCTTGGGCAACATCATTAGAATATGGAAGGGCCACTTCTATTGGACTGTTTAGATGTTGTTTTTCTAAAATTAAGCTTTGTATTTAATGTGTGTGTTTACTAACTCATGCTTGACCTTTTTATGTCATTATTTTGGCAAGATTGAGATAGATCGAGACTAGGATTCAATAGACTCAGAAACAAGTGCAAATGGCTATGAGAACTTAAGAAATGTATATTGTTTCTTGTTGGTCTCTTCCCATTTTATTCTTTTATTTTTAGTTATTAATCATTGATCTTGTTATCACTTATGTTTGTAGAAATAGGAGATCTTGACTACGTGAAGTTTGAAGATACATTGGATGTTGAATGTTCTTCAACGGATTTAGACAGTGGAATGCCAGAATCTTGATTCATGTTGTTCTAAGAGTGTTTACTTGAGAACTTTCCTTGCTATCTAAGATATTATCTTAGAGTTAAAGTTTTAGACAGAGTTCTAACAATTATTTGAAGCTCGAGCCAAAGAGTTGTTGTGATTGTTGATTGTAATAACTTTTAGCAAGTTTTTAAGGTAAAACATTCTTCTTGTTCTAAAATACGAGAATTGAGTAACCTATGAACTCAATGGTGATTACTACCCTTTATCTTCCTACTAAGGAGGGCAAGTCCTCTGGTTCTGGTCCATGTACTACATGATATCAAAGTAAGAGAGCCAAGGCTATGTAGGATAAAGCTTGCCTATTAAGCGTAAGTGATTATAAGTTGCTTCCAGAGGAGGAAGAACTTGCATATATGTTGAAGTGGCAGGTGTGTAACAAGGATGACTTGAGAATAGCTCCTCCTGAAATTGCAAATCTGGAATCTCAAAAGGAAAATAAATCTAGTTGCCTAAAAAATGAAGTGTATTTCTATGAGAAATCTAAAACTATTGTGATTCTAAATGTTTACATTAGATACTTAATCTCTGAATATATGTTGATATGGTTCTTCTTTAAGGCTCAAGGTTTGCTATTTTAGTTTTGCCAAACTTGTAATCAAACCTAAAATTTATAAATCAACAAATCTGATGAACATAACTCAACATCAAATAACCTATAATTGAACCCAAAATGTATAGGTCAATTAATCCTATGAACATAACTCAACATCAAATCTTTGCAAACAACTCATGAATTCAATTACATAGGTAATAAGAAAAAATAAAATTTTCTGACGATGGAAGATAGATGAAAAAAGAGGAAGTTGGACATCTAAGAATTGGTTGATATTTAATTTAAAGAATTGAATCTTCAAATATGCAGTCATCTACGAATGAATCTTTATGAAATGTGTGTTTGAAGAAAAACTCGTTCTATAAAATTATAATAAACCAGAAACCTATATGTAGGTTTTCAAGAAAGTTCACCCCTTAAAAGCTATGCAAGAAGAAAAGGTTTTGAAATCCAAAAAGAGAATATGTTTGAGCTTTTTGGTAAAGGTGGTGCCCAGTTCTTGTTTTGATGATTAAAGGAAAAATGACAGTCACAAATCACCAGGAGATATAAAGAGAAGGGTAGTACAAGATTTAAAGGAAAAAAGGAAAAAATTGGTAAAAACAAGAAAAGAGTTTGAACTATAGAAAACAAAAGCTAACCAATCTAGAAGTCACACTTTGAAAATTTGGCATACAGTTCTCCTTGTTTTAGCAGTTCCAAATAAGTCTAAGATGTTCCTCATGCTCCTCCTTGTTCTTTGAATATATTAGAATGTCAACGATAAAACAATGACAAAACTTTTCTAGATAGGGTTTACACACTCGGTTCATGGGATCAATGAAAATCACTGGTGCGTTTGTCAACCTAAATGGTATAACTAAACACTTGTGGTGACCATACTAAGTTCTGAATGTTGTCTTGGATATGTCCTCCTCTTGGGCCCTCAACCAATAATATCCTAACCATAGGTTTTGTGACATCCGGTGATTTTCCGTTAGCAAACTCCGTTAGTTCCGTTAAGTTTTACATACACGTGTCGTAAGCACACACTAGTTGTCGTTTGATGTTGGTGACTTAATAATAATTAATAATGTTAATTTAATAATAATCTAGTGGATTAAACGACTATTATGTTATGCTTATGTGTTTACGCGATTTAAAGACTATTCGGGAATTTTATGGCGTAACGCGGAAACGCGCGTGTTATTTCGTATGTCTTGTGTTTTTACAAAATAAAATATCTAAGGGTTACCATTAGTTTATATGTTAATATTATTAAGTTAAAAACACATTACAAATAGTTAAAAACTTAATTTTTATAAAACAACAAAATGCAAGTTTTAGAGGGGGTAATCTTTTAAATTGATTAAAACAAAACACCAACACCCCCACCCTTTCCCCCATAACCGACCTGCAGCCCCTATCCCTCTCTTCTCTGCGAATTTCAGCCAAGAACACCCAATTATTCATGGTTTTGATCGATTCCAAGCACTAGAACGCGATTTGGACCTTCCTTGACAAGTATATACGTGAATTGAAGGTTAGTTTTGATGTTTTTGTGGATTTTTCATTAGGGCCGAACCCTACTGCGAAATTAGTGTTCATGGGGCTGAAATCTTGATGTTTTGTTGATGTTAACATGTTAGTTAGGTTGTATGTATGTTGATTAAGGTTGATTATGTAAGAAAACTACACTTTTGGTTGATTGATCATGAACCTTGATGAACATGAACCCTAATTAGAAAATTTTGGGGCTTTTATGGAATGATTGTTGTTTGATGTTGTTAGGATATTAATTATTTAGTATGAATGCTAGGAAACATGAAACATGCGTATGTATATGCTTTCATGTGAAATGTGTACACGTTCTGATTTCTGGCAGATTGCATACCCTGTTTTCATCATGACAAAACCAAATGAAGACGAATCCAAAAACTGGTTTTCTTGAGTCTAACATGTTCCTCATGGAGTCTATTTTTCAAAACCTCCAACCTTGTCTAATTTGGAAGTGTAAAACGTGAGTTATGATCATTTTAGGGAAGGGTGGTCAGAAATAAACTTTCTGACAGATTCTGAGTCTCATTTTGTATGTGCCACAAACAGGTCATAACAGGTCCAAATGATGTGTTTCTAGTGCCCAAATTGTTTGTTACTGAGTATAGTTTCCAGAAAGTGTAACCACACTCCAATTGGAGGTGGTTAAATTGGTGTTTTACCTGTTTTGACTAGAAGGGTCAATTCTGTCCTCTTGGACAGAATGTATGTGTTGACTTGTTTGATATGCCATTTTCATTTCATAAAACCTGAGACCAAACCCTAAGGTCAAACATTTGTCCTTGGAATCCTCTGAACTCCAGAAAAAGAATTAACCCAATAGCTATTTTCAAATGGGAGTTATACACAATTTGGCAAGCTAACTCCAGCAGCCCTCCGGTTGAGAGCTGCTGTAACATTTTGAGTTTTTCTAGTAACTCCAGGCCCTTAAAACCTAAAACAACTTTTCACATACTTAAATGACTCATAGGAGAGCCTACTGGAGTTTGGCCTTGGCCTAAATCCTTGGTTGGTTATGTGTTTGACCGTATCGTCCGAACACCTAGAATCTGCCAGAAAACGCAGATTCTGGAAAACGAATACCTACAACCTGTAGCATATTTACTTGGCTTTTGCGTGTAATGTTAGTACTACTAGAACTTATTTTGATGGTATAAGTTGTGAATTGGACATATTGAATGTGTTGTGATTAGTATGGATGATTATTTGGTAGATTATCTGTTTTGACCCATATGTGCTAACTCATGGTAATAGGTCATATAAGTAGGTTATGCATGATCTAAGCTGTTATATGACACACTATTGTATTATGAACACACTGAGTATGCTAGATACTAAGAACTTACATGACTTGTATGATATATGCTCATGTCTGTTTAAATGGTCTACAACACATAATGTCACCAACGGGTCAAACGGGTCAACTGGGTCAAACATGTCTATTCTTCTAAAACCTTGAGTCCTTGGTTATGGTGCACTTAGGGTTTCTCATATTCACTGTTTACACAAACTCATGTACTTACGTGATCTAGGTAACCTCTGAGGGTTGACTGTTCACTTTGACTTTCAAGTAAACTCTAGTACACAATACGCGTACGAGGTGAGTTCATGCCCCACTGTTTTACTAAATCTCTTTTGGGGGAGATAGCATACTGGTAATGTTACAAACGCTTTTATATATTTAAGATGTGTATGCATATTAATATAGTGCTGTTTATCATGATAAAAGTCCTCACACTTTCGAATTGTTAATATTGGATAGCGGGGAAAGTTGGGTAGTACTACTGGGTGTGACGAGCCCCACCTGTGTGACTCGAGGTCAACCGGGTGCAATTTGTCCTATGAATATTTGTCACGATATGGAGACGTCGTGACAGGAGGCAAACATAACACAGTCAGCTTCAATGTCGAAATCACTATGTATTAATATCAATTTGTGAATGGACTAGCTAGCCATTACAATGCACATGCTTATATATACGCTATTGATAAACTGTTATGTTTATACACAAACTCTGGAACTCACCAACCATTGGGTTGATATACACTATTGTTAAACTGTTATGTTTAAACGCAAACTCTTGAACTCACCAACCATGTGTTGACTTTTAGTATCTATTCTCAGGTCATTAATCTGGACTGCTGATAGGAGCACTACACGAGTCAGCATGCATTTTAGAGATTTATAACTACTCGTCTTTTATTTATGGTTTAAAATACTTGGTTGGCACTTGTTTTGCCATATGGTACTTTCATATGTTTTGGGTTGTTTAGTTACTTTACGCTTCCGCATGTCTTTTAAAGTTTTAAACTCTGGTTGGTTTACATTAAACGTAGCATATAGAGTCGTTCCGAGTAACTATTGACTGTGATCTTGGTTTGTTCACACGCCTCGCGGTAAAACTCCGCACGTGGATTTTGAGGGTGTGACAGATTGGTATCAGAGCCATTGGTTATAGAGAACTAGGATTGCATTGCATCTAGACTATAGCCTTAGACACAACACTAGTATCGCACAGACACTTTACACGATTGCAACTGTTGTACGAACATATTCTTGGTATACTAACATTTCGTTGTTGAACGAACACAACCATATCGGTATGATATGTGTATCATTACCGACTGACAGAGGGGCGGAGAATCCCGCTCGCTCACATCCAACATTTACACATGATTTTTCACTCTCGGAGTGGAAGCAACGATGAATTGAACCAAACATTACCACGTTGGAACACGAAACTCTTCCCTAACACACCCGACAAGCTTAACGATGACAAACAAAGAGAACAACACCTCACTCTTCCAACACTTTTACACTTGTTACCATTCACGACATATCCTACATACTTCACTGGTCTGAGCAGTAAACGAGGGATAACTAAAAGATACAAAGTCTATCAGAGGATAGGACTTAAACATTTAAACGCCTAGAACTTCAAAGGAAAAAGGCCAAATCGTCTTGATTCCCCGTTGATATCTTAACAGAATCCTTTGTACAACCTTAGTACAACCATAGTTGTTTGACTCTTGGTATAACAAATATATCTTTGATACCTCTATCATTGATAACACTCGGTACTCGACAAAGTAGGTTATCGCAAATAGGAGGGACCCAGGGTGACCATGCAAAGCAAATTAGAATCACGGGTGCACACGTAATTGTGATTTGTTGTGCATGAGAATTCTGGCAACTCTATCGGGTGATAATGGCCATAATCAGTACAAATTTTCAATTTCTATACTTGGAGACATGAGGTCTCGGTTCTCATAAAACCTCCCAGTTGATATGGTAACAAATCCTTCATTCCTACTCGTATGAAAGTTCTCATCCACCTCGAGCCTTAATGAGATTCGTATTATGGCATTAGCCCTAGTCTCTATGAGACGTTACCCTTTCTGTCATTTCAGTGATCGTGCATAACTATCTATCAACAACGTACCAGATCTTCAAATTTTGTAATAGAGTGGTGATACTCTCTACCGTATGTAGTCCTTGTTCATTGAATTGATCATAAGACTTAGAATCTTGGTAATTTGAGCGTTCCAACATTCATTTCATTTGATATTTATCATGCTTAAGCGTACATTATATTTGCTTGTTCCCTAGTGGTGGGACGCAATCGGATTTTTTCCGGCTAACTACGTTTGGCGTAGGACCAAATAACAAGATATTATGACGACCTCGTTCATTTCATCTCAGCCTTTCCATTATAAACAGCAAGTACAATTATAACCGCCACCTGTGTGCTTGGCAGTTGTGATCTAGGTGTGACTAGACATTCGTTCGATATAAGTCTGATTTCTATTACCCATGGTTACTACGATGTCGTTGGCATGGACTGGTTATCGAAAAACCAAGCTGAAATTTTCTGTCACGAGAAAATGTTCGGATACCACTCCCTAGTGGTGAAGTCTTATCCGTTCAGGGTGAGAAAAGTGGTGTCGTTTCTAGCATCATTTCATATATGAAAGCTCAGAAGTGCTTACGCAAAGGCCATACTGCTATCTTAGCTATGATCACTGAGAAGACCACTGAAGAAAAGAAGATCGAAGATATCCCTATCATTCGTGACTTTCCTGAAGTGTTCCCTGAAGACTTACCTGGTCTTCCACCGCATCGTCAAGTCGAGTTTCAGATTGATTTGACGCCTGGAGCCGCACCGATAGCTAGAGCACCATATCGACTAGCACCAAAGGAACTGCGAGAACTGGCTACGCAACTGTAAGAGCTCTTGGATAAAGGATTCATCAGACCTAGCTCATCACCGTGGGGAGCTCCAGTCCTGTTTGTCAAGAAAAAGGATGGAACTTTTCGCATGTGTATTGATTACCGTGAACTGAACAAAGTGACGGTTAAGAACCGTTATCCCCTACCTCGTATTGACAATCTGTTTGATCAACTTCATGGGTCAAGCTTCTATTCGAAGATAGATTTAAGATCAGGATATCATCAACTAAAAGTCTGAGAGGAGGACATATCAAAGGCGGCATTTAGAACTCGATACGGTCACTATGAGTTTCTGGTAATGCCATTTGGTCTGACTAATGCACCAGCGGTTTTCATGGACCTCATGAACCGAGTGTGCAAACCTTATTTCGACAAGTTCGTCATTGTCTTCATCGATGACATCCTTATTTATTCAAAGAATAAGGAAGAACATGAGGAACACCTTAGGTTGATTCTGGAGCTGCTGAAACGAGAACATTGTACGCTAAATTTTCAAAGTATGACTTCTGGATACGAGAGGTCCATTTCTTGGGTCATGTGGTCAATGAGAATAGGATACACGTTGACCCGGCAAAAATAGAAGCCATCAAGAACTGGGCTACGCCTAAGACTCCGACTGAGGTACGACAGTTTCTTGGGTTGGCTGGCTATTATCGACGATTCATTGAAGGGTTTTCAAAGATTGCTCAACCACTTACCGCATTAACTCATAAAGGCACTACGTACAATTGGGGTGACAAACAAGAATCCGCATTTCAGGTTCTGAAGCAGAAACTTTGTACGGCACCGATTCTATCCCTGCCTGAGGGAACAGACGATTTCGTAGTTTACTGTGACGCTTCTATTCAAGACCTCGGTTGCGTGTTAATGCAACGCAATAAGGTGATTGCTTACGCATCCCGACAATTGAAAGTCCACGAGAAAAACTACACGACACATGACCTAGAGTTGGGAGCAGTCGTGTTTGCACTCAAGATATGGAGGCACTACTTATACGGTACCAAATGCACCATTTACACCGATCACAAGAGTCTCCAGCACATCTTTGAGCAAAAAGAGTTGAATATGAGGCAACGACGTTGGGTGGAACTTCTGAATGATTATGATTGCGCTATCAAGTACCATCCTGGAAAGGAGAACGTAGTTGTCGATGCCTTAAGCCGAAAAGAAACAGCTAAACCCAGGCGTGTGCGAGCCTTACAACTTACAATTAGTACTCAACTACCCGAACAAGTTAAGGAAGCATAGATAGAAGCCTTGAAAGAGGAAAATATTGGTTCTGGATCACTACTGGGAATGGATAAGCAATTAGTAGTGAAAGAGAATGGAATTCGGTACTTCATGGATAGACTTTGGGTGCCTGTCTATGGAAACCTGAGAGATTTGGTTATGAGTGAGGCACATAAGTCTAAATACTCCATACATCCTGGATCTGACAAGATGTATCACGATCTAAAGGCGCACTATTGGTGGCCTAATATGAAGGCGGATGTAGCTACGTATGTAAGCAAGTGTTTGACCTGTTCGAAGGTGAAGGTGGAATACCAAAAACCATCTGGACTGTTACAACAACCCGAGACACCAATGTGGAAATAGGAGCAAATTTCTATGGATTTCATCACGAAATTACCCCGGACTAATATTGGTTGTGACACAATCTGGGTCATTGTGGATCGGTTGACTAAGTCCGCTCACTTCCTTGCAATTAAGGAAACGGATAAGATGGAGAAGCTAACCCGATTGTATCTTAAAGAAATTGTGTCGAGACACGGCGTACCCATCTCAATTATCTCTGATCGCGATGCTCGCTTCACGTCACACTTCTGGCAGTCACTGCAGAAATCTCTGGGTACACGCTTGGATATGAGTACTGCTTATCATCCACAGACGGACGGTCAGAGTGAGCGTACCATACAGACTTTGGAGGATATGGTGCGTGCTTGTGTGATTGACTTCGGGAACAACTAGGAAGTTCACCTGCCTTTAGTGGAATTTTTCTATAATAACAGCTATCACACTAGCATACAGGCAGCACCTTTCGAGGCTTTGTATGGAAGAAAGTGTCGATCACCAGTTTGCTGGGCTGAAATTGGTGATAGTCAACTAACGGGTCCCGAACTATTACACGAAACAACTGAGAAGATTTTACAGATACGAAATCATATGGCTGCAGCGCGAGATAGACAGAAAAGTTATGCTGACAAGAGACGGAAACCTCTAGAGTTTCAAATTGGCGACAAGGTCCTATTGAAAGTCTCACCGTGGAAAGGCGTAGTTCGGTTTGGCAAGCGAGGAAAGCTAAATCCGAGGTATGTTGGACCATTTGAGATATTTGAAAGGATAGGTCCAGTGGCCTATCGGCTAGCCTTACCTGATTCACTGAGTGGAGTCCATGATGTGTTTCACGTTTCAAATCTGGAGAAGTGTTTATCTGATGAAACACTAATTGTACCACTAGAAGATGTTCAAGTGGATGAATAATTACGCTTTATCGAAGAACCAGTCGAGGTGATGGATCGTGAAGTGAAAACACTTAAGCAAAGCAAGATACCCATAGTCAAAGTTCGTTGGAACTCGCGACGTGGATCGGAATTCACGTGGGAACGTGAAGATCAAATGAAGCTTAAGTACCCTCAACTGTTCGAGACGATGCCTGCAGACAAAGGTATTGATTTAAATTTCGGGACGAAATTTCTTTCAACATGGGGATGATGTGACAACTCATCCAAAAACTCACTCGATTTCGATTTCTGTGTGCCAATGCAGTAGACCAGTGATGGAACACTCTCACCATGTGATGGAACACTCTCACCATGTAACGCAATTTTCGGGACGAAAATTCTTTCAACATGGGGATAATGTGACATTCGGTGATTTTCCGTTAGCAAACTTCGTTAGTTCCGTTAAGTTTTACATACACGTGTCGTAAGCACACACTAGTTGTCGTTTGACGTTGGTGACTTAATAATAATTAATAATGTTAATTTAATAATAATCTAGTGGATTAAATGACTATTATGTTATGCTTATGTGTTTACCATATTTAAAGACTATTCGGGAATTTTATCGCGTAACGCGGAAACGCGCGTGTTATTTCGTATGTCTTGTGTTTTTACAAAATAAAATATCTAAGGGTTACCATTAGTTTATGTGTTAATATTATTAAGTTAAAAACACATTACAAATAGTTAAAAACTTAATTTTTATAAAACAACAAAATGCAAGTTTTAGAGGGGGTAATCTTGTAAAATTGATTAAAACAAACACCAACACCCCACCCTTTCCCCCATAACCGACCTGCAGCCCCTCTCCCTCTCTTCTCTGCGAATTTCAGCCAAGAACACCCAATTCTTCATGGTTTTGATCGATTCCAAGCTCTAGAACGCGATTTGGACCTTCCTTGACAAGTATATACGTGAATTGAAGGTTAGTTTTGATGTTTTTGTGGATTTTTCATTAGGGCCGAACCCTACTGCGAAATTAGTGTTCATGGGCTGAAATCTTGATGTTTTGTTGATGTTAACATGTTAGTTAGGTTGTATGTATGTTGATTAAGGTGATTATGCAAGAAAACTACACTTTTGGTTGATTGATCATGAACCTTGATGAACATGAACCCTAATTTGAAAATTTTGGGGCTTTTATGGAATTGATTGTTGTTTGATGTTGTTAGGATATTAATTAGTTAGTATGAATGCTAGGAAACATGAAACATGCGTATGTATATGCTTTCATGTGAAATGTGTACACGTTCTGATTTCTGGCAGATTGCATACCCTGTTTTCATCATGACAAAACCAAATGAAGACGAATCCAAAAACTGGTTTTCTTGAGTCTAACATGTTCCTCATGGAGTCTATTTTTCAAAACCTCCAACCTTGTCTAATTTGGAAGTGTAAAACGTGAGTTATGATCATTTTAGGGAAGGGTGGTCAGAAATAAACTTTCTGACAGATTCTGAGTCTCATTTTGTATGTGCCACAAACAGGTCATAACAGGTCCAAATGATGTGTTTCTAGTGCCCAAATTGTTTGTTACTGAGTATAGTTTCCAGAAAGTGTAACCACACTCCAATTGGAGGTGGTTTAAATTGGTGTTTTACCTGTTTTGACTAGAAGGGTCAATTCTGTCCTCTTGGACAGAATGTATGTGTTGACTTGTTTGATATGCCATTTTCATTTCATAAAACCTGAGACCAAACCCTAAGGTCAAACATTTGTCCTTGGAATCCTCTGAACTCCAGAAAAAGAATTAACCCAATAGCTATTTTCAAATGGGAGTTATACACAATTTGGCAAGCTAACTCCAGCAGCCCTCCGGTTGAGAGCTGCTGTAACATTTTGAGTTTTTCTAGTAACTCCAGGCCCTTAAAACCTAAAACAACTTTTCACATACTTAAATGACTCATAGGAGAGCCTACTGGAGTTTGGCCTTGGCCTAAATCCTTGGTTGGTTATGTGTTTGACCGTATCGTCCGAACACCTAGAATCTGCCAGAAAACGCAGATTCTGGAAAACGAATACCTACAACCTGTAGCATATTTACTTGGCTTTTGCGTGTAATGTTAGTACTACTAGAACTTATTTTGATGGTATAAGTTGTGAATTGGACATATTGAATGTGTTGTGATTAGTATGGATGATTATTTGGTAGATTATCTGTTTTGACCCATATGTGCTAACTCATGGTAATAGGTCATATAAGTAGGTTATGCATGATCTAACCTGTTATATGACACACTAGTTGTATTATAAACACACTGAGTATGCTAGATACTAAGAACTTACATGACTTGTATGATATATGCTCATGTCTGTTTAAATGGTCTACAACACATAATGTCACCAACGGGTCAAACGGGTCAACTGGGTCAAACATGTCTATTCTTCTAAAACCTTGAGTCCTTGGTTATGGTGCACTTAGGGTTTCTCATATTCACTGTTTACACAAACTCATGTACTTACGTGATCTAGGTAACCTCTGAGGGTTGACTGTTCACTTTGACTTTCAAGTAAACTCTAGTACACAATACGCGTATCAGGTGAGTTCATGCCCCACTGTTTTACTAAATCTCTTTTGGGGGAGATAGCATACTGGTAATGTTACAAACGCTTTTTATATATTTAAGATGTGTATGGATATTATATAGTGTTGTTTATCATGATAAAAGTCCTCACACTTTCGAATTGTTAATATTGGATAGCGGGAAAGTTGGGTAGTACTACTGGGTGTGACGAGCCCCACCTGTGTGACTCGAGGTCAACCGGGTGCAATTTGTCCTATGAATATTTGTCACGATATGGAGACGTCGTGACAGGAGGCAAACATAACACAGTCAGCTTCAATGTCGAAATCACTATGTATTAATATCAATTTGTGAATGGACTAGCTAGCCATTACAATGCACATGCTTATATATACGCTATTGATAAACTGTTATGTTTATACACAAACTCTGGAACTCACCAACCATTGGGTTGATATACACTATTGTTAAACTGTTATGTTTAAACGCAAACTCTTGAACTCACCAACCATGTGTTGACTTATAGTATGCTATTCTCAGGTCATTAATCTGGACTGCTGATAGGAGCACTACACGAGTCAGCATGCATTTTAGAGATTTATAACTACTCGTCTTTTATTTATGGTTTAAAATACTTGGTTGGCACTTGTTTTGCCATATGGTACTTTCATATGTTTTGGGTTGTTTAGTTACTTTACGCTTCCGCATGTCTTTTAAAGTTTTAAACTCTGGTTGGTTTACATTAAACGTAGCATATAGAGTCGTTTCGAGTAACTATTGACTGTGATCCTGGTTTGTTCACACGCCTCGCGGTAAAACTCCGCACGTGGATTTTGAGGGTGTGACAGGTTTATCTTGGAATCGAAACTCAGCCCTTGAAGATGGTGAAGCAGACCGTCGACGCGTGGAAGAACATAATGGTTCTTAATTGTCACTCTGATTAGCTCATGGTAATCAATACCCATACGGAAAGTTCAATCCTTTTTCTTGATAAACAGGACTGGAGCTCCCCATGGTGATAACTTGGTCAGATGAATCCTAAATCCATAGCTCCTGCAGTTACGTAGATAGTTCTTATAGTTCATTCAAAGTTAATTTGTATGATTCACTAGCGACAGCTGCTGCTCCTGGTGTCAAATTGATGTGAAACTCGATATGTCAGTAAGGTGGATGACGAGGAAAGTCTTCTAAGAAAACCTTAGGAAAGTCAAGAGCCATAGGGATCTCTTCAATCTTCTTTTCCTCGGTTGCTTTTACGGTGATCATAGCTAAAATAGCATTATAACACTCGCGTAAGTACTTATGGCCTTCATATAAGATATGATGCCTAAGACTGCACCACTCCTCGCCCTGAACAGATAGGACTTCACCACTACGAAGCGGTATACTGATGACCTTTTGCCATAGACAATCTCAATTTTGTTCTTGAATAACCAATCCATGATGATAACCACATCAGAAATACCGAGCGTAATTGTTATAAGATCTATATCTATCTTATGTCCGAATAATCCTAATTTACACCCCTTAAGAATGTGAGTTGCTTTAATTAATTTACCATCAGCTAATTGTATGGTGTATCTAGGTTCCATTCCAGTTGAAACTACATCTTGAAGTTTGCTAAACTTCATAGTGACAAAGCTCTTATCAACACTGATATCAAATAGTACAGAAGCAAGACAATATTTCAGAGGAATGTATCACTAATCACTTTCTACTATTTCTTGCCTTACTAGAGCTAATCATAAAGGCTCGACCTTTGTCACTTTTCCTATTGTTCCTTTTCATTGTTATTTCCTTGTTGCCATTTTTACTTGGGTTATTATTGATTGATCATTAACTCTCGCTTAAAGGCTTTCGCTGCTTGGCCCATCTTGCCACATCTTTGGCAATGAATAACGATGATACCGACTATGATGGTGAAAATTACACTTAGTGCATTTTGGGTATTTGCCGGCATAGCTACCCAAGCTCTAACCACTGTTCTTGTTCTGGTTGGTATGTGTGAAGTTTTTGGAGTTACTAAACTTTCTGACTTGCTAATGTTGAGAAGTACTTGGAGTAGAATACTTACACTGTGAGCCATTCTATTTCTATTTGTTTTCAGATGAAAACATCATGCTTAGACAGAGTACCCTACATCATACCAAGTCAGTGAGCTTGTAAGATAATCGAATAGCTTGCTGAATGGTTATAAGATCTAAGACTGTGACACCGGCTTGTATCTGGGTACTAACCTATCGATGTACGTCTTAATATGCTTGTAGGATGGAGTTACCATTACATAAAGTAGCCAACTCGTGGGAACGATTCGTAGACTTCTCAATATCTATTCTAGAATTCCTTTTCTAGGTTCTAGTCTTCATTCCAAGAACAGTTTCTTCCTCTTGATCTTCCTTAGGTATGTTAGTAACTATAACTTGAGCTTCCAACCTAGTTAATCTCAACTCTAATAGTAACAATCTTTGCTACATATCCTATATTGTAGCCTCGAGGGTGTTAATCTTACCCAGTATTCCCTTAACTATGCCATCAAATGAATTATGCTTGTTCATGCTTTCCTTGATTACACTAATAATAGTATTATGCATCTAGCCCATCTCTGCTAGACCTCCCTTGAGTGTCTTCACATGTTCAGTAGTTGTGGTCTCTTGCTCTAGTATCTTAGTGATCCTACCGGTTCCTTCATGCATAATGTGAAGCTTACATTTTATCCTTGCCATAAAGGTGGCAAATGACTATCGAACTGGTCAGGTCTAGGTCATAATGCAGCAGTATAAGCAGTTGAGTTTGAAGTAAAAGGAAGGGGTACGTGCTCCTCCCAGATTCAGCTTACAATCATATAAGATAAACACTCCTAGTTTATGCATCTCTTGTAACTTGAATATTGAACAACACTCCATGTTGTTTGAAGTTATCAGCGGGCTCCAGTTGATGCCTATTCAGCTTTGATGGTGAGGTAATAGGTGTAGTTATAGAAGGTATAAGAGCAGGATACTCAGCCTCCCTATTGGCCAGGGGTGATATTGGTGACATGGGGTGTAGAAAATGATGTGGACATCTAGTATCATTACACATGCGTGAAATGATAGATATGCATGAAAATATTAGATGGATAAGAGTATGTGCAATGATAGTGTGTGTCTAAGGCTATAGTCCAGATGCAAATGCAATCCTAGTTCTCTATAATTAGTAGCTCTTATACCAATCTATCACACCCTTAAAATCCACCGACGAGGTTCTACAACGAGGCGCATGACAAAGTAGGATCTCAGACACAGTCATATCAAATGACATTACATATGATTTAGAATAAGTATTTGACCTTAAACAAAGTAAAACACGGTAATTCAATTAAATCAATGTAGAAGCATAAATGTTTGTAAACCATGAGTAATAAAAGCGCAAAACAAGACGCCTAAATGAAAAGTAGCATATGTAAATATGTGCAACAGTAGCATTAAGAGTGTTGAGGACTTGTGAAGACATGCTAAAGTGTGTCAACACAAAGTTGGTGAGTTCACAAGTATAAATCAATAAATATATGTATGAGTGTTTGCAAGGTAAAAGTAAACAAAGGTTTACCATGGTAGCTAGCTTATATGTCAAGTTACTTAGCATTTCAAACCGATGTTGACTATTTGTAAGTTTTTTTCCTTCCGCCATGTCTTATCACAAAACAATGGCAAGTGTCTAGGTCAATTAAACACCCATTTGAACTTCAGTCGAGTTAGTGCATTTAACGCATGTAGGGTTTGTCAACCCAGTATTACTACTCAAAATACCTTGATAGTTTAATACTAACGGTTCAAGAATGTATGAACTTGTGTGATAATGTTTGCACTATAGTAATAGGCGATATACCAATAATACTAAGACCAGATAAAATAGACTGTGTAGGAAAAACATTAAGTGTTAAAGCTGAAAGCTAATTGTTACATCGTAATGTAGATCCATGAGTGTGTGTACATAATGGTCAAATGAACCTCGTAGTATCCAATAACGTAAACTGTTAGTGTGTTCGAGAAATGTTTGACAAGTTTGACTTATGAGTAAAGTTGACTTGACTGACCCGACCACCCATTGGAGACTCAAATAAGTAAAAACACTTTTAGTCATGCTCAAAAAGTTCAAATAATGATTCATATAAAGTTTCATGTCAAAAATCTATTTTTGAAAAGTTTCTATTTTTGGAAAGTTTGACATCATTACATAAGTGCAATCCATTTTAATATCATGAAGGATATCACAAAAAACATCTCAACTATCATGTAACACCTCCACAATCGTCCATAACGAGTTAACATAATTATAAACTTCATCATGCCCAAAGTTTTCTAATTTAAAAACATAAGAACACAAGTTGTAAAATTCATCCAAAATATCCTAACATGTTCTTATAATCATTCCAACATTAATCACATCATCGTATCATGTTCCACACATATCATATTCAACATTCATCACATCATGTCACAAAAGTTTTCATAAATAGTAAGCATGTTCGTACGAAGCTCTTTTCACTATTCGATTATTCCTAATCTTTTCTCATGCTCTAAATATCATATAAAAATTATCATATCTTATCAAATATGCATAACTCATCATCTATAAACCAACTTACCCAAAAAGTTTCCTTTAATGGATAGTATCTGAAAACTGAGCCGAAAACAAAAGTTCAAAACACAAATTTACATCCACTAGCATCAACTAACATCCTAGAACCATCAATTCAATCCAATTTCATCAAAATTATACAACTTATACAAAAGACCCAAATTAAAGTTTCCTTTATAGGAAATTCTTGATTTTTTATCAAAACAACACAATGTCACAAAACTAATTCATACAAACATTATATTAATTAATAACACATAATCAATCATCAATTTTAATCAAATTCAAGTTTTGATTTGAGTTTGGATATCTAGGGTTCATGTTCATCTTGATAATCAAAGAATATGAAATTAAATATAAAAACTTAAGTGAAGTGCTTAAATGATGATCCCTAGTATGCATTTGATACAAGAAACGATGGAAACCACAACCAATTTGCAAGAACAAGATCAAAGAAGGTGTGCTTTTGTGTGTGTGTGTGTGTGTGTGTGTGTGATGTGTTGTGCAAAAACAGAAGGGGAAGGGAAAAGGGACGGCCAAATTGGGATTAGGGTTGGAGGGTTGTGATTTATACTTTTTTACAAGAAACCCCCCTTCATTTTATAAAATCATTTTAGTGCTATGCGATTGAACTATTTTTATACTGAAACGACCAAATGTTCACATAATATCAACTAAACATTAATAACATCAAATGATATTTATTTTGCTAGTTTAAACCACTCTTATAACAATTAGGCTTTAAAAGTCGAAAATGTGTGTCAGGAAATTCACAATTTTCACAACTAAGCTAAACATAATTTTATACCAATTATTATTGTTTGAAAACTATTTTGATAAATCACCAACGTTCGAGAATAGCCGCACGTGCGATCAAACAATTCTTCAAATACCGTTACGTGAAGATTTCATGAATGTTTGTGCAATAAATGACGCACTTAAGTAGACAACATTAGATGCATGAATGTATGATCGAAAACAGTGTTCATGTTGATCGGAAAGTGACCTGAAAATACTAGGTGTCAGATCATCCCTTTGTTGAAAGAAATTTCGTCTAGAAATTTAGCTAACTTCAGTGAAAGACGAACGTAAATTTCCCGGTTGCCACAGACAATCATGCTAGTATATGAACTTGTTATCCTGGAAAATAGTAGCATTTAAGGAAGAGAATGGAGCAAGAAGAGTTACCTGGAAAATAAATGGACGGTCAAAAGATCTAAAATATAGCACATCTAGTTCTTCATTCCAACTATCAAAAGTTTCTCTGAAAAAGTTATGAACACCAGTTTTATTTCAAAATATGGTGCATATGGAACAACAATATATCATTACGAATGTAAAAGTGCATATTTGAGTATTAGGACAACTATCATCTATGTTATTAGCCATTTGTCTAGAGCATTTAAAGTTTTGAACATTCAAGTACATCATGGTTAGTTTATGTGACTCAATACGTTCCAGCCCCTTATTCGTTGATATCAAGACTTTGTAACAATATAGAGAAGATGAACCTCAATTGACACGAGTTACTCACTGATAATCAACTAACCATGCTATGCTATATTGAGCGGGGTGCCAAACAATGTCTTAAAAAATCATGAGTAACAGGGTTATATATAACATGTTTTATCAAGTTGGAACATTATATACTAATCATAATAGCACTAAATATCATACAAACTTGAGGAAGCATTTATAATTATTGTTTCCTTAACAGACTCTAGATAGCTTCTTTGCTAGTTGGATTCATCTATTATTCATAAGAACGTTTGGTACAAATTAGCAATGGTAACTCATCAATGGTAACTCATATACTTCATTTAATTAACCATTACCCAACTCTAAAACTAGCTGTGGAAGCATTGAAAAGAAAAATACTATCATGGATGCAAGCTAGATTATTGATAGTAATCAGTAAGCATATTCATAAGTACAGGCAGTGAACTTGTTTTACTTATGATAATACATTAATGGAACAAGCAACATAATAAGAGAAAGACATTTAGCTTGAAACAACATCAAACATATCAGACTCAAGTACTCAACAAATACATATTTATGTGTGTAGACACAAATGGTTGTTCTACCTCCAAAGTGGACCACATACCAAACATATAGAAAGATGATCATCACTTATTAGAGTTTAGGAAGGCATAGGCTCATAGCTCAATAACATTTGGTTCACTTCTATAGTAAATGCATGAAGTGAAATTATTCCATTAGAATAATTATTTTTGCCTCATGGATATGTAAAGCAACAATATTTCTTATAGAACAAAGGTCGTTATAAAAGTGAGGGATCATACTGAATTGTTAACAAAGACTTCAAATACAAACACAAGTACACTCATATAAAAAACCATGTCGTCATCTTGTGCTTCATAAAATAAATATATACTAATAAAAGAAATGAAGAGCGAGTACCACATAGTATTGTGGTCCAACCTTCTTCTTCGCATATGTCTATGTGTTTATCAACAACAGTGCTCCATTCTTTGTACATAAGCCCCCAAATGCACAATTTTCACCCATAATTCCTTCACTTCTTCCATTAAAGGATCAATAAAAACATTAATGGAAATGGATCTTCAGCTACAAGACCCTCTTATGTTACAGTTAGCTTCCTATTGTTTGGTTTTTCTTAAACTTGCAGCCGTAGAGCTTGTAGAGGTAGAGCTTGTGCACTTGAGCTGCAATCGAACGAGAGCGCTTGATACGGATGGGTTGTGGGTGTACAAAACATGGGTCAAACCACATGACCCATGGGGAGCTAGATTGGAGCAAATTGATACCATTTTCGCCGGATGTATCCATTGGGTCAACACAACTGCGGCAACATGGAGTATTCAGGGGCAGTCCACTACTCAATTTCCAGGAGCAGTTAGTAACAGTCAAGTTTTTAATAGCAGTATTTGTTTCTTTTGGTTTTTGTTCACTAATTTCGTTTATCATTTCTTTATATTGGAGATTTTGTGATGCAGAATACGTAAGCAATCAAATGATTCAAAATCTAATCAATCAATTATAGCTTTTGAACTCATGTTCATAATTCAAAATAATTCAATGTCTAACAAGATTACCAATTACCCTAGATCCTAATTTATAGAAAAAAGAAACACAATTAAACTAGGATACAAATCCTTAAAAAGTAGGAACTAATGACTAACAAATAACTAAGAGATAAACTTAAAATTGTTCTTCTTTAGCCAACTCCAACCAACTTGTGGATGCCCAAGTCAAACTGAACATCAAACATCTCCTATGTAAGACTGTGGATGCTCCTGTACCACTTTGCCCCTCTTGAATTGGGCCAAGTCATTTTAGTGAATCAACTGCCTGCTTGAGTTTTCTAGTTCCTATCACTGCAGCCCAAAAATGTATCTCCTCACCAAAAGTCTATATGACATATGTATACTTAAGCTGCACTTATTAAACTCAATGAAATGATAATCTTTAACATTTATAAATAGGCTATTAACTAAACTAACAAGTTCTTATTGCAGCTTTGATGCGGATACTTTCTTGTCTTTACCAACTCGCATTTCGCTAAGCCTGTGCGAAAAAAAAATTTGAATCACTAGCATAGATTACAAGTAGTTCATCCATATAAGGTTTTGGGATAAAGTTTAATCAATATTACCATAGTTAGTGATGACCTATGTCCCGTAATGGGCTAACCATATGACCTAATAAGAATAACTTAATGGGCCGACCCAAAACCCACACTAGCCAAGCCCATTACAGTTTTCATACTCCTCTATAAATAGAGGGTTCCTCTTCATCCAAACCCATCCCATTTGAATTAGCAATCACCATCTACTAGCATCTCTTCTATCTTCATCTTGTAATAATTTCTCTGCAATCAACATTATCTTCTTGACAGAAAGGGGTTCTTTGACTGTTATGAAAAGGACCCTAGTGTCCTTCCTTGTTAAAGATAATATCAACCTTTCTCAGTCTGCCTGGACACCATCCTTGCCTACGGTGGCACTATCTCAATTGTTGTCTCTCACACTTATTTATATAGTTTACATATTATATATCTTTAATAAGTTATACATTGAATTCATATAAGTAAAATATTGACTTGAGCGTCGAAGTGCCCTTGGGGCTTGTCCCTTCGGCCCTCTTACGTAGATTTTCTTTGTTATTGCAGCTCAGATCTAAGCTCGGGATAGCTAGGCACAGTTCAACTCGGCATTAAGCCCAACACGAATTTGATTGTAGCAATAAGTGCCCATCTGTGGGACCCTGAACAAAACTTGCTTCATGTTCTCAATCATAATGGTTAGACTGTGTTCTTTGTATCCAGATCAATAGATTCTACTCAAAGTTGACAGGTCATGTATCTCTATATATTTACATATTTGAGAGCTCACCTGAAAAGAGAAACAAAAATTACTTATTAGAATAAATCATTGCAAAAGCAATTTGAAAATATATCTATTATATCTATTAATAAAAATCATTTATATGCTGACGTATTAGTTTGCCTATGGGTTTATGTTGAGTCATAAACTTTATCATTTATTACTCAGTTTTAAAAATTATGCTCAAACAACACACTTTGTCTCGATTCTGAGTACAAAATAATTATATAAAATATAGGTTCACCTTTTTACTTAAAGTTAAGGATAAACAAATACTTTACAAAACACTAGTGTCAAGAATATCAAGTATTGCACACATCCTTTCTAGCCTGTACACTTCTACTTTTATAAGGTACATGAGTTGATATGAACACACACTGAAAATAATAATAAAAAATAATAATAATAATTAAAGTGAAATAGTGAGCTACTTTTCACAAAGCCACAAGAAAAATTAGTAAGTACATAATGGTGACTACACATAATAACTTGTACTATGCATGCATGGATTGACTTTTAGAAATCAAATTCATACACACACAACCTAGAATCTCAAACATTTATCTAGTGTATATGTATGTTATATTCACATGGTGTAGTACTTCACTAATAGCTCGTACAATACAAGTCAGAAAGCCACGCGCACGCATACACACATACACAAATATATATATATATATATATATATATATATATATATATATATATATATATACATATATATATATGTGTGTGTGTGTGTGCATGTGTGTGTGTGTGTGCATGTGTGTATGCATGTGTGTGTGTATGTGTGTGTGTGTGTAATAAAAGTGCTTTTAGCAAACATTAAGCAACAATAAACTTGCAATTGGCATTCAAAAGAAAATACAAATTTATGTCATTGGAAATGATCAATGAATCGCCTATCCCAATTATTGGACAGGTTTACATGTTCGAACGAGTATTCATGTCTAGATGAGTGCCTGAAAGAATCAATTCTTCTAACGAGTCTCATCTTCAAAAACAGTTTGTCTTATTATCATACTAGTAGAAACCCGCGCGATGCGGCGGCGACAATAATTTACAACACGATACTCGTTATTCTGTTAGTTGAGGAATACTTGCATTGTGATGAGATCATTTTTTTGTCAATCACAATGCCTAGGAGTCTGACACGCGCATTGTTATGTGAGTAATCATTAAAGCTAGTAAGAAGTTACACGAATTGCGGCGGGGTATTGTGATTTCATCGTTCGTTTCAAGCGGGAAATATAAAACATTAATTCAAACATCAAACCTAACCCTACGACAATTAAATCAAACAATATAACAATTAAATGGCATAATTTCCAATTTGGCAACCTTATCACCTCCTTGATTGTTCAACAATATACATCGCCGTCTCCATGAATATTTCATCTTTCATAACATCTTGCAAAAATTATAATCAGTGGCAATATCATCCAAACAATCAATGTATAACAGATGAGTCAATATATCAAATGAGATTGAACTCAAAGCATATCAAAGAAGCAAGATCAAGAGAGAGAATATATAAATAAATCAAATAAAAATGTTAAACCTTAAACAATTTATTATAGCAAGCTCGTATGTGAAATTTGAGAACAGGTAACACATAAGTTAAATCGATTAGATGTCAAATTGCTTACAAACACAATCATCAGAATATCATAGCAATTTAATTTAACAATCACCGGAAAACATGGTGTTCGTACCTTTCTCTTCAAAATTCTCTTTACAGACGACTGTGTTTATGCTTGTCACCACCGTCGCTTCCACTACCTTCGAGTAAGAAACAAAGCGGCGTTGAAGGGCTTTAATCAGCTTCCTTCGTCGTCATTTTCTCCGGTGATGTAGACGATTCCGATTTCGAAACCAATACTGCTCGTTTCTTCTTCAGACCCCAATGATGATCACTTACCACTTCCATAAGAGGAATCTTTCCCTTAAAGCACATGGTTGGTATCAATGCTTCATAAATATAGAGCTTCCTTGGTGGTTGAAATCGATGCTTTAGAATAAGATCATGAATGTTTTAGAGTTGTAAAACATGCTTTGATACTTGTACATCTCTTAATTTTAAGAGTTTTGGGAGAAAAGACCATATTGTCCTTCCTAAATGCATATTAATATAGATAGATAAACAAATTAAGACTAAAGGCAAAGAACACTATAAAGTTAGTGTCCCTAGAAACTTAACCTACAAAAGCTGGGCGTGTGAAAAATCCAACATTATGTGTTTACACTCGTGAATGTTAATGGTTAGAAGAGTCTCTAAATCTTGATGATAAGACACCAGAAACTCAAATAAGATGAACATACCTGATTTCTAAAACTCTTGTTGCTCATGTTTTGTTTTTAGCAGAACTAAAATCACAAAGACCTGTGAAACAAACCCAGTTTCAACAAATTGCCACGATTTAATTAGGGCAAACAAAAATAATATCTATAACAAAAACTCAACAAAACCAAACGGACGTAAAGCCAATGTGGTCCATATCAGATGTAATAATCTCGCGGATTTGTTGTATCAGACATCTACTTGTCGAACTTGTTAAAACCATCACCTAGACCTGGTTAAAGCCATTGTAGATCTGAAGCCTTACACGCTGGTAGTCACGGCTTCAACAACAAAACGCATCTCGGCTACTGTGGTTGAGATATAGGGTAGAGGGTGTGGTTGTCGTGCGCGCGGCCGACGCTACTGATCCCGGTGGTAGAAGGCAGATGGAGGGGGCGGGGAGAATAAGATTGGTGGGAGATTAGGGTTGTGAGATCTCAGATGTGTTTTTGAGGGGTTGATAGGTGGAAGAGTTGTAATGTGTGGATAAAGAGTTGTACAACTCTTAAATTTAAGAAATTCTGGTCAAATGACCATTCTATCCTTCTCAAATGCATATTATAGATAGTATAGATATGTTGAAAACATGTGTAAATGAGAAAAACGTCCTTCAAAACTGAACATGACTTCAGATATTGCAACTCAAACATATTCATCTACTTTCCTGAGTCACTAATACATGTTGCGCAACCATAACCAACAATGTTAAAGTTTTAAACCCTTGTTCATTAATATCCTAATGCAACCTAATGTATAATTAAAGAACTATATCCATGTTTGTTTTATTTTAATAGAAAAAATATAGATAATATGTTTTCAAGTAATACCTTTTGCAGCTTGTGATTGCAACAATTACAACACTGTCATGTATGAGTTGTGTAGTTGTCTATGAAATGAAATTTTACAACTTTATCTTATGACTCTTTTGATGCAGCATGCTACCTGTTGTAAAAAAATAAACTTTGTAAACAAAAGTTGCATAGATTAAAGTTATGAATAACACCTTGAAGCTCACTTTCTTGTTAAGGCGGGAATGCTAATATACTTTAATGTATTTTAAAGGAACCCGATCATAAGTCCTGCAAAAAAATAACACATAATTTGGTCAACTTAGATTAAGAACACTCAATAAAAATTACATAAAAACACCCCTCTTTAGCCTGACATATAATGATCCATATCTACAAGTAGGATTATGCTCTCTTGTGGCTGAAATTATATCAATCAGTCCATATTGCATTTTAAGAGTCATACGTAAGGTCTAACCTGATTATAGTCAACAAACATTTTGTTTGCCTTTAAACAACTTCTATCATTACAACCTAAATGTAACAAAGGGGGAAATGTTAATGAATATTAAAGAGTATTTGGTTTTCTAATGAAACTAAAATTATCCTTTTTGCAGAGAAAATAGCATTCTGCTAAACTACTTATCTAGCAAAAAAATCTATTTTGATCCTTTGTGCGGAGAAATAGGATGTGTAACAAAAGAGTCATGGTTAGTATGTTAGTTTTCAAATGCAAACTGAAAGTTATTAAATGAACTTCTGATATCAAATGAACTACTTTTCAACATCAAACGGGTGAAAACTTAAAATGCACAATCATATCGAAATAAGTGAACTTCAATTTGAACTTTAAAGTGCAACTGTAAAATGTCAAAGTGCAAAATAATTATCCAAAATAGGTTTAATGTAGTTTGGGTCGAAAAACGCTTTGGTCAAAATAGGTTCGAGTCAAAGCAAAACTATGCTTGGGTCCACTGGGATGGTTTAAAAAGGTATCGAATGGTTGAATAAAAAATATAATGAAGACCATGTTAACTGATGAGACTGTAATGGACCACATAACCATACATATACATACTATTAATCAAAATTTGCATCAAATTTTATAAAACCATAATCAAAGATAACAAATTTCACTTTATAAATAAAAAAGAAGATTTCTGACATTAGTTCTATGCCATAACAACTCAATCTCCTTATGTTGGCAATGTAAATAACCTAATAGAACTGATGTTAGTAATAGTTACTTGTCGGTCCAAAATATCATAACTACACCATCACCTATCAAAAATGCAATCAATATATCAATGTGTATAATATGTATTTGCTACCATGTCGCTACTAATCATAGTTAGGTTTGCGTATCATGGAATCAACAAAATTTTCAATCACACTATGCTTCCTCGATATACCTAAACAAAAATTGAGGTGCCACATCATCGGTGACGGAAAATCATACCTATGGAGCATTAGTTCTATTTGGCCATCTACTAAACTCGAGCCTCCTACTGCACGATCCACCAACACTAAGAGTTCCATAGTTCCATCTTCAACATAAGCTCCAAGATTTATCTAAGCAACCATGAGTACACCGCAACACCAAAGAAACAAGTCAGGCCATACAATTGAAACAAGTCACTGTATACAGTTGCTTTGCAGTAAGGAAAGGGTTTCATTTTGAAGCTTGGAATTCATGATGTGCATCTCATAAAATAAACCACAGTAGTCAATAGCCAATGAGCATTTTGACTATAGGCAAGTAAATTATGAGTTATTATATGTGCACATACAGGGTAATAATTTCTAGCAACTGGTTCATTAACTTGCAGGTCCCAGTCAGTTCTGAAATCAAGAACCTGCAAAACAGTAATTTACATCAGGCTGCAAACACGGGATACCCTAAGTTGAAAACTTTGTAAATACATTTTTTTGTTGTACCAGAATCAAAGTGCAACATTTGACTCAAGCAAGAGAAGAATACTAAGATAACAAAATAGCCATATATCAATATACCCTTTTGATGAAGTCTCTCCTATTTGAATCAGTATAGAACGTCTTGTTAGTCTTGAAGTTGGTTGTGATCTGAGTTGTTATTTCTTTCCCAACATCATCATCTATAGGTATAGGTCCAATCTTGCTGTTATAATGTGATGGACCAATATCAAAGAGCAATTCAATCTGCCATAAAACACCTAACAAAACCATTAAATCAGCCATTTTGGTTCCAATAATAATAAATACCAAAGAACCAATAGATATAGGCACAAATCCTTACCATGTCGATGCCATGATATAATTATAGAACCTGTTGGTACACATGTCCCCAGTTCTAGTCTAGTGAGCTTAAATGTAATAAAACTTCTTCTTGTAACATATATGTAATGTTCAATCAAGCTAATGAGAATCTCTTCTATATATGGTTGTTGGTTATTTAATGTTATATCTACTTACATTATTATTGTTACACGCATATACGACCATGTTATATAGGTTTACAGTTGTTGACATGTTCTGAATCAGTTAAGGTTCAAGAGTGTGTTTAACTAAGTAATCTGATTCAGTCGCACGACTGGACCATGCGAATGGGCCAATCGGACGACTGAACCAAGAGATTGAGTCAATCGTACGATTGAGTCATGAGACTGACTCAGTCGTCCGAATGAACCAATCGTATTACTCAGTTGCACGACTGAGCCAGTCGCTTGGCTCAGTCGTACGAATGAAAGCTGTAACCTATAAATACCACTTAATTCGTGGAAAAATAAAGGACTTCGAATATTCATAACCCTAGTCGACCCAGAGCGCCCTGTTCGTCTATTCCAATTTCACAGAACGTCTCGGATCATTCCTAATCCATTCTTAACGTTTTCTAATCGTTAGGATTGATCTTGATTTCGTTCTCCCTGATTGGATCGCCAATCAAATAGGATTCCGCACTATTTGATCTGGTATAACTTAGAATCAGTTAGTACTCTGTACGTACACGGTCCTAACACCAAGTTCATAGAACATCCCAGATCATTCCTAGTCCGTTCTTAACATTTTCTAATCGTTAGGTTTGATCTTGTTAACGTTCTCCCTGATTGGATCACCAATCAAATAGGATTCCGCACTATTTGATCCGGTATAACGAAGAATCAGTTAGTACTCCGTACGTACACGGTCCTAACAAGTGGTATCAGAGCCAGGTTCTTGATTCTTCGTTGATTCAATCGTTTTTTTTTAAAAAGTCTACGTTTTTACACGAAAAGATCCAATCTTTCTGCTAAAAATTGAGTCTTTACGTGTGCATGTTCTGGAAAAAACAATCTTTTCGATTTTCAGCCGTCTAGGGTGCAAAAACTTGCGTTCTAGGTCAAAGTTTGCGAAAAATCTCGTTTTCAGCCGACCCAGTCGCACGATTATCTCAATCGTACGACTGAACCCAGTCGCCCAGTTCAATCGCCTGATTGAGTCAGTCGTATAGCCAGTCGCCCGATTGAGTCAATCGTCAACTCAAGTCGCCCAGCTGATTCGTAAGCCAGTGTCGCCCAGTTTCAGTCAGTCGCCTTTCCATTCGCCCGATTGTGTTCAATCGCACGATTGTTGCTCAGTCGCCTGTTCAATCGCACGGGTGAGTTCAATCGCATCCCAGTCGCATCAACAGTCTGTTTTTCAAGTTTAAGTCAACATTCATCATGGACTCGGAAAACTTCGCATTCTCAGCTGGAAGGACTCAAGGATCAAAAATCTACTGCTTCTGGAGAATGAGATTGGTAATCACAACAAGCCGCCCAAGCTTCTATCCATTGATGAGTTCCCGCAGTGGAAGCAAAGGTTTGAGATTCATCTCAATGGCGTGGATACTAATCTATGGAATTCTATTGAGACTGGTTACACAATGCCAGTTGGTGCTGATGGTTTGCCATTAACGTTAAGTGGAATGACGGATGCTCAAAAGACTGCCTATAACGCTGAAAAGAAGGCTTATGCTATGCTAACCCAGTCAATTCCTAAAGAAATATTCCATCAGTATTCGGATCAGAAACAGAGTAAAAAGTTCTGAAAGCTCTCGAGAAAAGGTATGAAGGGAGTTCAACTCTGAAATCCTTGAAAGCCAAAGCTCTCAAAAAGGAGTTTGACAATTTCTCTGCTATTGGGAACGAGAGCTTAGATGACATCATTGACCGCTTCTATCATCTAATGAGTGAACTTCACACTCATGGGGTTACAACGTCTAAAGAAGAAAAGGTCGCCAGTTTAGCTGAAGGTCTTCCAGAAAAATGGGATTCATTTATTTTAGCCTTGAGACACAATTCAGTTCTCGAGACTTTGGATATAAATGACTTTATTATGAAACTGCGAGAGGAAGAGGTCAGACATAAGTATAAGGCGAAGAAGGGTGCATATGCTCAGGATCCTACTCTTTACAACGTCACTCCAACTCCAATTGCAAAGTCGTCCAATGCTCCTCTGCAGACTGCATTTGTTTCTAATACATCTGGTCAAAGCTCATCGTCTGGGGGTTGAGTCATCTGTTTCATCAGGGGTTCAACACAGTATTACTGAAGCTCACTCGACAAAGTTAATAACTGAGAACCTGGGTAAAGTCACTGTGGAAGTGGCCAAGGAACACATGGACCTACTTGCTGCAGTGGTTCATTCCTATGATGGTTTGGTTGCAGGGAAGATAGGAAACTGCCACCTGGCTGATGAAGACTATGAGCAGGTGGATGAAAATGAGTTGGAGAGAATGGTATTATGTGGGCTCTCGCAAGTGCTGTGCGACGAGCGAAGAAGTTTGTAAAGAAGACAGGGCAGAATCTCGTGGCTACAAAAGATACCACTTTTGGGTTTGACAAGTCCAAAGTCACGTGTTTCAACTGCGGTGAGAAAGGACATTTCAAGAGGGAATGTGTGAAGCCTAAAAAGACTGGGAACGGAAATCCTTTCTCCTCCTTTCAACAGACAAGATAAAGATAAGAAGCCAGTTCCAACGGGAAGTGATTCCAGGCTTTGGTGGCACAAGGTGATGAAGGACAAGACTGGTCCTTCCGGTTCTTATCTGATGGGGAAGCCAACATAGCAGCTGTCGAGGACTTAAATGAAGACTCACAAGTGAGGGGGAGAACTCAGCTGAGATTGAAATGCTGAATTGGATGATGACATAGCTGATGTTGACCAGCTTGTGGAGAATGAACTGAATGCTGCGTCTGAAGCACAATCTGAACCCCAAAATGCTTTCATGGCTGGAACATCTATATCGGCACAGGTAGAATCAAAGGATGATTATTTACTAAACATGCTTGTGTTGAATGTGAAAAATTTAGGGAAAGCATTAACCTGAAATTTGCTAGGTTATTAGACCATAATGATAACTTAGTAAATGATTTAAAATTGTGCACTGAAGCAAACAAAATCTTAAAACAGAATGAAAACAGTTATAAAGAAAAGATTGATGCTTTAAAGAAACAATTAAAAGAAACTGAAGTTGTTGCCTTTAACCAAGAAAATGATATCAAGTTTTATTTAAAGACAATAGAAGAAACTAAGAAGGAACGAGCAGTTTTACAAGTTGAAAACGAGTCTTTGCAACAAAGACTTCACAGTCTAGCTAGTTCCTCACATATTCTGAAAAACTTGGTTAAAGAACGCAACAACGGGGAGGGATTGGGTTATAAAGTTGTGCCACCACCACATGAGTCCTTTTTAAACATCAAACAACGTCCAATTAATGATAACCCCATAAAGGATCATGTGGTGACAACTCCTCTAGTCAGTGATCCGGATACAGCAGTTACCACTGCCTCTTCGGTTCCTGACCAGACAGATTCTGGATCAAGCACTACAAGCACACAAATCACTGGCAAACAAGTGGAAGAGAATGTTCAAGCATCTCTTGGGTTGGTAAAAAATCAACTTCCACACAACCTAAGATTTCCAAAATCACTCAAGCTAAACCAGTGAAACAAATAATCACCAATTTCCAAGACAAAACATAAATCATGTTAAACAAGTTAAATTTGTCAAAGGAGGTGAAAATATTAAAAATGATAATAAAAAGAAAGAATCTGAGGTTTATTCACCGCCCCACAAGAGATCTCCTAGCCCTGATGAATGGAGATCCTGCTATACTTGTGGTCAGCGCGGTCATATTTCGACTAACTGTCCTCGCTATCAGACACCAAGAACTAAGGTTGAGCTACACGACAAAGTCAAAATAGATTCAAAACAGCGTTCTAAGACTCCAGTTAGATCGAAAACCCCTATTAGGTCTAAAACACCTTCTAGGTCTTTTTCGTCTCCACCTCGCCAAAGGCAAAACAGACAAGTCCCCGACAAGTCCGTGATGCCAGAGGTAAAACCTGTTTCTAAATCTAAACCATATGCTCAAACCGTAAATCAGTCTAAGGTTTACCACAAACAATCTTTTCACAGGGATGGTTTATGGAAAGCCAAGACAACTGGTGTGTTTGAAAGCAAGGACAATCTGAAAGTTGAGATTCCACCCACTGATAAAGGACAGTGGGTCGAATTCATGATGGTTGATTCCTCTGGGAAACCCAAGCCAGTCAAGGCTTGGGTCCCCCTCCTTAACTGATGATTTTCTCATATGTGCAGGTTGTCCGCTATAGTGCGTCTACAAATACATGGATCGTAGATAGCGGAGCTTCCAGGCACATGACGGGGAACAAGTCTCTCCTTTTCAATGTCAAACAAATTAAAGGGGGACACGTTTCATTTGCTGGTAATAAAGGAGGATACATTACCGCTCAGGGCGAAGTAGGTAATGACAAGGTCAGGTTCGATAAAGTGAACTTTGTTCAGCAGTTAGAAAACAACCTGCTTTCTGTGTCTCAGATTTGCGACAAGGGATTCAAAGTAATGTTTGATAATCGCAAATGTTACATTCTGAAGAAAGAAATGGATATTCCAGAGGAACAGGTATTAATGTCTGCATCTAGATATAATGACTTATATGTTCTAGATATGTCAAATGCCTCTACTAGTGCTTCTTCTGTTCAATGTTTCTTATCTAAAGCTACAGAGAAGGACTCCATTTCGTGGCACAGACGAATGGGACACATTAATCATAGGAAGATGAATCACCTGATTCATAACAACCTAGTTGATGGAGTTCCTGTCAAGAACTTCAAGCTTCCTGATTTTTGTGTCTCATGCAAGAAAGGAAAGCAAACCAGGAAATCTCACAAGACCAAGAATGTCCATTCTATTGAGATACCCCTGGAGCTACTGCACATGGATCTTTTCGGTCCAGTTAGCACGAAGAGTATCGCTGGAGACTGGTACTGCTTCGTAGTCACCGATGACTACTCACGATTCTCGTGGGTTATGTTTCTGAAAGCTAAGTCAGAAACGTTTGAGTCATTCAAAGTGCTGGTCACAACTCTGGAGTCACTTTACAAGCTTAAAGTGAGAAAGATTCGTTCAGATAATGGAACCGAGTTCAAGAATCAGTGGATGGATGCATTCTGCAAAGAAAAGGGAATTGTTCATCAATTCACCTCTGCATACACTCCACAGATGAATGGAGTTGCTGAGCGAAAGAACAGGAGTCTGATCGAGACAGCCAGGACTATGTTGGCAGACTCAAAACTGCCAGTACAGTTCTGGAACGAGGCTGTAGCCAACGCCTGCTACACACTTAATCGTGTGTCAGTAGTGAAGAGGCACGGGAAGACTTGCTATGAGTTGCTACAGAAGCGTAAGCCAAACCTGGAGTATCTGGAACCTTTCGGTGCTCCTTGTACTCTTCTAAAGAAAACTCAAGAAGGCAAGTTCAATGAAAAGGCAGATCAGGGGATCTTTCTGGGATACAGTATACCCGATAAACGAGTTTACAACAACTCTACTGGTCAGGTAGAAGTATGGTGCAACGTTGATGTTCAACGTTTCACTATTCCCCCTGCTGGAAAAGGTCCATCGTCATTCTTCGACTACGATGGCTTTTTCAAATCATTCAATCTTCCTCAGATAGTATCAGATGATGATATTGCTACTCAGATGATGCACGATGTTCTCAACTCACCGAATCTGGATACTAGCAATACCACTCCTATAAGTGGGTCATCGGGATCTGCCTCAGCTGATCAAAACGATAGTGAAGACTCATCAGAGGATGAAGAAGCATCTGAACCAGCACAAACACCTAATGTTGATCAAGAAGGGAGCTCTTCAGCGCTTCACCTGCATCTGGAACCACAGACACTGAACCTCCAGTTACGACTATGGACTCTGAAGTTGTCGTTCCTACAACTCCGTTGACTAGGATCAATACAAGTCATCCGCCAGAGGCTATCATTGGTGATCTCCACTCCGGCGTGCAGACTAGAAGTCGATTGTACACTGCTGATTACGCTGACGTAATGGAAAAGGGCTACGTGAATGATGGAGCTTACAGATGTTTTGTCTCTCAAATTGAACCCAAACACGTAAGTGATGCCCTTAAGGATGAAGCATGGGTCAATGCTATGCAAGAGGAGTTGCTACAGTTCAAGAAACTTGGAGTGTGGACTCTTGTTGACCGACCCAAAGGAGTAAAGGTAATTGGTACCAAATGGGTACTAAAGTGCAAGAAGGATGACCAGGGTGTCGTTATCAGAAACAAGGCACGGTTGGTTGTTCAAGGCTTCAGACAAGTCGAAGGAATCGACTACAATGAAGTCTTTGCTCCCGTAGCTAGAATGGAAGCAATTCGTATCTTTCTAGCCTACGCCTCTTACATGAAGATCAAAGTTTATCAACTAGATGTTAAGAGTGCATTTTGCATGGGGAAATCCGTGAAGAAGTATATGTAAGTCAACCCGAAGGATTCGAAGATCCTTATCATCGGGACAGAGTGTACAAGTTAGACAAGGCTCTGTATGGGCTACATCAGGCTCCTCGAGCTTGGTATGAAAAGCTCTCCACCCATCTGTTGAAACATGGCTTTCGCAGGGGTGTGATTGACTGTACATTGTTCATCAAAGAGAAGGATGGTGATTTGCTTTTGGTGCAGATTTATGTGGATGACATAATTTTCGGGTCACGAAACGAAGGATTATGTAAAGAGTTTGAATCTGTGATGAAGGCTGAGTTTGAGATGAGTGCCATGGGAGAAATGAAGTTCTTCCTAGGATTACAGGTGGACCAAACACCTACCGGCATCTTTTTGCATCAAACTAAGTATGTCGGTGACATTCTTAGTCGCTTTGATATGGAAAATGTCACTGCAGCCGGTACCCCTCTCGCCACAAATCATGATGTGGCTCCTGATGAGAATGGGGATTTGGTGGATGCCACCATGTATCGCGGGATGATCGGATCTCTCATGTACCTCACTGCCTCTCGTCCAGATATCATGTATGCCACATGTTTATGTTCCCGATATCAGGCAAAACCTAAAGTCAATCATCTGATTGGAGTCAAGAGGATTTTTCGTTATCTGAAGGGTACTCCAACACTGGGGTTATGGTATCCTCATGATGATGACTTTGAGCTAACGGCGTATAGTGACTCGGATTACGGAGGCTGCAAAATGAATTACAAGTCTACGTCAGCAGGATGTCAATTTTTCGGGAGAAGATTGGTAACTTGGCAGTGCAAGAAGCAGACATTCGTTGCTCTGTCTACCTGTGAAGCTGAATACGTTGCCGCCGCCAGCTGCTGCTCTCAAATCATTTGGATTCAACAGCAAATGCGGGATTACGGTTTGCATTTCACTTCTACTCCTATCTATGTTGATAATTCTGCTGCATTGCAGTAACTAAAAATCCGGTTCAACATCCTAAGACCAAACACATAGGCATAAAGTATCATTTCATACGCGATTGCTATGGAAAAACACTTAATTGATGTGGTCAAAATTAACACGGATTTTCAACGTGCTGACCTCTACACTAAACCATTTGATAAACCAAGATTTTTTATCTGCTAGAGGTCAACGGGGTTAAAAAGAAAAGTGATGTTATACTAGAAGAAACAGATACATAGTCCGACACCGTTTTTCTTTATTTTTCGTTTTTCTTTTATTATTTTTTAAATTTCCTTCTTGTTATAAAAATCCAAAAACATAAAAAGATTTTCTGTTTTAGAATTTTAGGGGGAGATAAAAAATATGGGGGAAGGTGAGTAAAGCTGAAAAGGCAAAGACAACAAAACAGGAAATGTGACTCGACAAAATTGGAAAATGATAGTACACAGGCATCGAGTTATTTGGAACAACAAAATGAGTTTGAGATCAAAAATGTTAATTAATTTACTGAAAATGTAAAAAATCAGAGAAGTCTAAGTCTAACAAAATGGGAAAATGATAGTACGTTTGATTGTTACTGTAATTACACGGAGAAAGTTGATCTAGGGAGGTGCTAGTTCATTATATGATGTGTCAGTAGATTCAACATAAAAGACAAGTAGACTTCATTGGTAAACTTAATCTAAACTAAAAGTTCAATCAACTGTGGGTTCCCATCTTATCACTGGTTAACACAATCAGTTCTTCCGATAAGGGATAACGAGCAAATAAATGCCACCAAAGGTGTGCAAATGACCACAAAAAGAGCAAAAGCACGAAAAAATGAATACTAGCGTAATCAAGCTGATAACTTATGTTGTTGGTGCGCTATGTGCAAAAGAAAATAAGAAATGCTCTAACAAGGAGATAGGTTGTGTGCCTCTCTGCTGTGCGATGGCACTGACCTGAGGATAAGCATAACCTATATATTCTAGACTTCATTGTTGTTTGCCGCCTCTCTGCTGTGCGATGGCACTGACCTGAGGATTGGCTTCTCTTTGAAAGATCTAAGAATAGTCTCTTCTTGCAAAATACCTAAAGACCGCTCGAAAGTTCTTTAAGGAATGCTGATTACCATATAAGTGTGGGATACACAAATGTTGTTTGAAATAATATAACTTAATACATTACCAATGTATGTCAAAAGTCTGAGTATGAATTTAAAGTGGACAAGTATACTGACAATCGTCTTGTATGCACCGACTGAAGTTGACGATCTAAGTGTGTTACGTATCATATTAAACATGATTCCCAGTTAGTACTTAGAAGTCTTAGATCAGAACAAACTGTGATATGTCATCATGAAAAATGAAATCAACTCATAATGTTCCAAGTAATGGTGTATATGCTTGTCTGATTCCAAATGAGTCTGTTCCTGATATAATGTCAATGCTGATAGGCTACACAAACCTGCCCTAACAAAAATCACAAAAAGATGTTCATTTTTGTTCGTAGTTTAAATTTTATTTATTAGTTAGTATTAGTGTGTCAATGTCGGACTGTATGTGTACGGTTATCTGTTAACGTCACTAAACGAGCTAAATGTATATTTAAAAATTGTTTCTGAAAGGATAAATGGATCACGTCTGAGGTGATCGGGTGGTTAAATGGATCACGTCTGAGGTGATCGGGTGGTTAAATGGATCACGTCTGAGGTGATTGGGTGGTTAAATGGATCACGTCTGAGGTGATCGGTGGATAAATGGATCGTGTCTGAGATGATCAATGGCACATAATTTTATCAATTGGTTAGAAATCTAAAGGGAGGTAAATATAGTTGGCTAAAATGGCACAAGTATAGCCCAATCGCACGACTGAATCTGATCTGACCCAGTCGTACGAATGGGGTATACGATTGAACACAATCGTACGATTGGGCCATGCGAATGAGCCCAATCGGACGATTGAAAGTGACAGACTAGGCTGACATCCGAATGAAGGTCAATCGTACGACTAAAGATGGACGATTAGGTGAACTGTACGACTGACACTCAGTCGTACGACTCAACTATACGACTAGGCTCAGTCGCACGACTAAGTCATCCGACTAAGCACAGTCGTACGACTGAAGGTTGCCCTAGTATAAATACCAGGGAAATAACCCTCAGTCGCTCACTTGCCCTAATCGCCCACTTCACTCGTACGACCTAGCGAAACTCTGCCAAAAATTTCCAAAAACTCCTTAAACCTTGATTACATTGTTGCTGACTCTTGCATTCGCTCATACAGGTACTAAACAAGAGGAATCATCGAACAAACTGTGTCGAATCATCAAAAATGGCACAAATTATGACCGAACAGTACTCGTAATCTTAATAGGCTTAATAGACCTCAAAACCTGAACTTAATGATCAATTAAGGTTACAATAGGCTTAATCGGCTAATTCTGAGTGCAATGAGCATAATTTTGATGTTTAACACTTAGTATTGCTCAAAACAGGAATTTGAATGGACAACCAGTCGACTGAACGACTGGACACAATGATGAACTTCAATCGTACGACTGAGCTATCCGATTGTCTCAATCGTACGACTAAGTTGGACGAATGATTCATTCGTACGACTGAACCTTGCGAATGAGTTCAGACGCACGACTGAGATACACATATGAGAAGACATGCGACTAAGTCCAATCGCAGAACTCAGTCGTACGTATGAACTCAATCGCACGATTAGATCTCAGTCGCACGGTTCAAATGCACGACTGGAATTCAATAGTTTGTTCAGTCGCATGACTCAACCAAAGCTTAAAGTTCATTAATTGAGATTCATTATCCTCTACATGTGTTAACGTCTAGTTGCTTTATGTGAACAGATGGCAAGCAGATGGCCGATGAGCTCTAAGCACAACATCTGTGCTTATCTCGAACTGACTTCACGCAATGCGGCAGATTTCACAGGGATCATCAACTTTCTACGACGATCGAGGATATATAGAGCTATCTCAGCTCCATGCACACCCTATCTCTCGATTCAGAAGGCGTTCTGGGAGAACGCAGTGGTGGATAGGTCGACTGATCCCTATTTCATCAGGAGCTCTATACTTGGGGAGCCCATTCAGATTACAGAGGAGGACATACGGACGGTCCTCGAGCTAGGGGATGATGCTGATTGTCCAACACGTCTGCATCCCCTTACCGTCCGAGGCTGCTTTTTGAGGGCAAAGTACTCGGGGGACATAACTCGAGTATGCTCAACAAGAGCAACTTGAGCCCCCAGTTCAAATACCTTGCCCACATACTTCTACGATGTTTAGCCTCGAGGAAAGGAGGGTTTGATGAGTTGTCAGACCAGATGCAGAGTGCATTTGCTGCTCTGGTGCTGAACATCCCCTTCAGCTTCTCTCGGATGATCTTCACCTATCTGGTAGAGAACATCGAAGCTAAGGGAAAGGAGAGCTTTTGTATGTACCCACGATTCATCCAGATGATTATCGACCAAAAGCTTCCTCAACTGCCCAAAGCTCAAGAAGATGCAGTCGTCCTAGAGGTTATGGACGATACTACATTGGGGAGGATGAAGGTCTACCGGGGGAAGCAGGTAAAACCCCCGGTAAGGAGATTGTTTGGGCATCTGGCCCGGGAAGAGTATGTGGCGCCAGCTCGGAGAAAGTGGCGTCATGATGACAGCGATTCTGATACAGAGGTGATTGCTATACCATCAGATGATTCTGATGATGATGATAGTGGTGATGGTGGAGATACAGGCCCCGTTCCATCTAGGGCCACTACCACTGATATACCATCTCCACCATCCACCCACGATAGAACTGAATCGGCGGGTTTCCATCAGGATTTTCTACCTGATGTGGAGGAAGAGGAGTCTGAAGAGGAGCCCCTAACACGTACTGTGGGAAGCAAGGTTGTTCCTACAGAACATGGGCTAAGGGCAGTTGGTGAAGGTCCACGAGACTCAGGAGAGACAGCTACTGATCCGAGTTATGCACCGGAGTCAGCTAGCAGGGTTGTAGGGGGAGCATCCACTTCTACGGGAACGAGGAAGAAAAGGATGGCTCAACCCCATGGTCAAAAGAAGAAGAAACGTCGTCTCACCTTTGTTACCGCTACCTCCACAACCACACCATCCACCACCACAGCCACCACACCATCCACCACCACAGCAACCACATCTACCACCACCACTGTGCCACCCACTACATCATTTCCACCTCCTCCCATATTTACCACAGCCACCACAACTCACACCACTTACCAATCACAACCCTCATCAGCACCCTCGAGTTCAGTCATACCTCCGGTCTCTGTGGCTGAGCAACTTGCTGCACTAAACAGCATGGTGCTTCAGTTGCTAGCCTCAGACAAGGCCAAGTCTGCCCAAATTCTACAGCTGCAAGAAGAAAGCTCTAAACAAACAGCTGAGATTGAGAGATTGAGGGAGTTGACATCCTCACAAGCCCAAGTGATCACTTCACAGACTGATCAGATCACAGGCTTGTTGCAACAAGAGGCAGAGATTGATGAAAGGATGGGAGAGCTGGAGGCGGCACACAAGTCTCTATTGCTGAAGCTGAAAAACACTCAGAGTGAGCCCCTCAAGATCGGGGAAGGTGATGATGATGATGGTGAGGACGGTGATGATGATGGTGAGGACGATGATGATGAAGATGACGACGATGATAATGATGAGAGTGATGACAGTGATGATGGTGACGAGAAGAAGGATGATGAGGGAGGTGAAGGAGGAGAGACCACCGGAGACAATGGCGATGATGTAGCAAACGAAAGGCGTTCTAAACACCGTCAAGATCAAGGACCCTCTTCGTCTGCTCCAACTGAAGAACTCCAGAAATTCAAGACAAAAGTACTGCTTAGTTATTCATGTTTATCTATTTAACAGACCTTTGTATTTGAAATTATGTTACATTTATGTAATGAATGTTTATATCTTGTGTTAATGATTGTGTTTGATTACTTACTAACGAGTATTGTGTTGCATGTTTAAATCAAACAGATCCTAACTTTCAGAGAGATGAACATGATGTTGCTCCCCTCCAACAGGTCAAGTCTCAACTCACAATGATTCTTGATCTGCAAGGGATCGTCAGAAGGTCAGTGAGTTATACTCCTGAAGAAGGAGAAATTATTCACGACCTTACTGATGAGCAACTGGCTGACATGTTTCGTCTGAATCCAGGCGACATTGTTAAAGATGCTCCAGTTTTTGATGATGCTGATGATGACGATCTCAAAGATGTTGAAGAAATTGAAATTGAAGACATCACAGATCAGCATTATCCAGAATACACTGATCAAGAGGGAAACGTATTTCCTGATCTGGTAAACAACCTTGACAGTGATATTCTGGATAAACTCAATGATAAGGAGAAAGGAGCAGAAGCCACAACAAGCCAAGCTCAAGCCTCGGACGCCGAAATTGACATTCGAAAGGCTGAATGGGCGGCTTGCTTCGCCGAGGTCCGAGCCCAACGTACTACAACAACTCAGAGTACCTACACCAAGCTATACAAAGTAAAGAAGAATATGAAGGTGTCAGGGAAGATCATTGCTTGGGCTCATTTTGATGATCTTGGGGTATATGCAGTGAAGAGGAGAGGGGAATCGAGTACTTCAGATTCCCTCATGATCTGAAGACTCTCCCAGGTTTTGAGCTCAACCAGTTGGCAAGACTAAAGCTTCTTTATGCTGATCCTAAGAAGATGTCTGGCTGGTTTGAGGCTGCATTGAAGAAGGAATATAGGACTAGATGGGTCAACTTCAGACCACAGCAGGCCACACGTTACATCAAAGGTCTGAAGTGAGTCCCTTTACTGGTCAACCAAAAATTGTCCTGAAGTGGCGACCTCCGCGCACAATGTCCCGAATTCCACTGAGGGAGATGCCACAGGACTTTACCCCACACTTTAAGTGGTGGTATTATGACTGGCGCTCAGGTGAGGCAGTCATTATTTTGGAAAAAGACGGGTCGATGGAAACAATAAGGGTGTTTGACCTAATGTGGCTTATCAACTTGTCAGCGTCTGATGTGTATACGCTGTACAAGTGGCCACTGTTTTTTGATACGCAGGATATTGTGCAAGCACTACAGTTTCAGCACATAATACGTATATGCTTTGCACTGAATATCCATGCAGGGGTTTCCAAAGAAGAGAGATTAAAGAGGTTTGAAGAGTTCAAGAAAGAAGTCAAAGTCTAGATAGAACTAGGTCCAAGGGGGAGTTTATTGGTACACATGTCCCCAGTTCTAGTCTAGTGAGCTTAAATGTAATAGAACTTCTTCTTGTAACATATATGTAATGTTCAATCAAGCTAATGAGAATCTCTTCTATATATGGTTGTTGGTTATTTAATGTTATATCTACTTACATTATTTATTGTTACACGCATATACGACCATGTTATATAGGTTTACAGTTGTTTGACATGTTCTGAATCAGTTAAGGTTCAAGAGTGTGTTTAACTAAGTAATCTGATTCAGTCGCACGACTGGACCATGCGAATGGGCCAATCGGACGACTGAACCAAGAGATTGAGTCAATCGTACGATTGAGTCATGAGACTGACTCAGTCGTCCGAATGAACCAATCGTATGACTCAGTCGCACGACTGAGCCAGTCGCTTGGCTCAGTCGTACGAATGAAAGCTGTAACCTATAAATACCACTTAATTCGTGGAAAAATAAAGGACTTCGAATATTCATAACCCTAGTCGACCCAGAGCGCCCTGTTCGTCTATTCCAATTTCACAGAACGTCTCGGATCATTCCTAATCCATTCTTAACGTTTTCTAATCGTTAGGATTGATCTTGATTTCGTTCTCCCTGATTGGATCGCCAATCAAATAGGATTCCGCACTATTTGATCTGGTATAACTTAGAATCAGTTAGTACTCGTACGTACACGGTCCTAACACCAAGTTCATAGAACATCCCAGATCATTCCTAGTCCGTTCTAACATTTTCTAATCGTTAGGTTTGATCTTGTTAACGTTCTCCCTGATTGGATCACCCATCAAATAGGATTCCGCACTATTTGATCCGGTATAACGAAGAATCAGTTAGTACTCCGTACGTACACGGTCCTAACAGAACCATCAAAATTAAAACTACAATACTTCATATAATGAAATTAAACAGTTAGAGACAAGAGGGAAAACAAACTACATATCGTTTATCCAAACTTGAGCATTCATATACATGGCTTAAGAAAACAAAGATAACAAACATCAACAAAATCCGAGACATGAGCGAAAAACAAAGAACGTACGTTATAGTATGTAATATCTTCTTGAACAGAAAGCAAAGAACATACCTCTGATTTAACATTTGTCGAAGCACTTTTACTTTGACATTTGAATTGCCCGCCCATTTCAATTTCACTATAAAAGGAAGCCATATGCGTGCAATCTAGGGTTCCGGTGTTGAAAGAAGAAAAGATGACCTTCCTCTTTGAGAATACAAGAAGATCGACGGGTTCACAGAACCCCTTGAAGATCTACGGTAAGGCAAAGGTCGCATCTTTCCATCTTCTGGTGCACTGTGTGAACAGATTTGTGAAATTAGGGCTGTTGTTCTAAGTATGCTTATCTGCTTTGTAACATATGCAAGGGATGTAGTACATCTCTTATTTTTAAGAGATTTAGGTGAAAATACTTTTTTGCCCTTCTCATTTGCTTATTAAGAGAGTATAGATACGTGGGCTTTTACGTTCACCGTTCAAATCCATTTAAATGAGAGTGTCATTATTACGTGTGTGATCTCTAAATAGTGTATAAAAGACTATGGATTTTACAATTCACGTGTAGAACAATTTTACTCATGTATAGAGAACGTTTCACATATATAGATAATTCAAAAAATATAAAGAAAAAGAGAACAAAAAAAGAAAAGGCTATTAATTCATTTTACCATATCAACCTTGTATGTGTGTAAATAACTAAGTACATATTTATGATAGTCAAAGACAAAAGGAACACCATTAACTTTTTGTAGCCACCACTTTGTCTTTCTATAGACTTATAGGCAATAAAATCATGATTTATGTAACTACAATTTTATCTCTCTATAGCCTTATAGGCTATAAAAGCAGGGTTATATATATATTAAAAGTGGTTATCATATGCTTTATAACGTTAAGAAGTTTGTTTTGATCTACATGAAAATGACTACTCATGATCATTATGTGAGAGATACATATCATAATTAAAAGAATCAAGGAGATCTTGATCTCACCCATCAACAAAATGCCAGAATAAAAGAAATAAAAAAGATTTCTAGGTCGAGTTGTCAAAAGATTTTCCAGGTAAAGCTTAAGGTCTAAAACTATCATAAAGACTCACAAGCTAGCCAAATTTTAGATACATTCCTAAGCTATAGTGCAGGATCGATTATGTGGTCACTCAACAGAAGGTTTTTCTCTCAAACTCACCTTTGAACAACACTCAGCAAAAGTCTATGAAGAGTTTATCACAATATAACAAGTAACAAGCAGGAAATAACACAGAATGTAAATTTTCAAGGTACTTTTATATATTGCTTCTCAACTCGAAGGATTACAAGACTCTTGGACTCAAATCGCTTGTCTAAAGAGTTACAAGGAGAAGATATATATAATACTACCTACAGCCGGATATACTTTGATACTAGCTGGACACCTCTAACCTAACATCTATACTACAAGATTCTAGGTGAAGTCTTTCAGACATTTGCCTGAGAGTTGGTAGTCAGGACATGTCCCTGACTTACCTTTTGTCACCAACTAAAGTTGGTAATATGTACTATCATAAAAAGGTGAATAGTAGAATAAAGTATGGTCAACAACATGGCTCTTTAGGAAGATGCCATGCTGTATCAGAGGTCTGCAGCGGACTGTCAGGGACCATACTTATATCTACTGGACATAGCAATGTCTTCCGAAGGATAAAGTACTTCGAAAGAATAACTTCTTCCGAAGCCACTTATACTTCGGAAGACTGCTTCTTCCGAGGCTTGGAGTCTTCTTTGTCTTCGGAAGCAGACTTTGTCTTCAGCTCTTTCATCAGACTTTGTCTTCGGAAGCTCAGACTTTGTCTTCAGCTCTTTCATCAGACTTTGTCTTCGAAAGCTCAGACTTTGTCTTCAGCTCTTTCATCAGACTTTGTCTTCGGAAGCTTTCAGACTTTGTCTTCGGAAGCTTTCAGACTTTGTCTTCGGAAGATAGTCTTTAGCTGTTGGCTTCAGTTGTTGCCTTCAGTTGATATCTTCAGCTGTTGTTCTTCAGACTCTGGAAGACCTCATGCTTAGCTTCGGAAGCCCTTGAATGTAGTACTAAAAATGACTATGTCAAGTGGTTTTGGTTGCACGAGCCTCATCATGACCCAACAAACTCCCCCTAGGCTGATGCTACCAAAACTTCACTTCCCTCTTCTTCTCAAAACTCTCAGCACCAATGAAAGTAAGTGTTTATCAGTGTCTGCATTCTTTCCAGATGTGGTGCTGAGGAGTTTGTACAAATCCTTGGTAGACAGAACCTCTACTCTGTCACCTTGGATTATGTGTACCCTTTGTTGTGGCCCTCTGAAAAGAGTTAGTTGATGGGAACTATAGTCATATTCCCATCTAACTATTGGTTCCAATTCAGGACCTTCCACCATCTGTAGAAAGGTTGTGCCTTTGGTGGTAGGTCTTTCCTTGTCTTCCGTCTTTTCAACTTCAACTCTTCTTCAATCTTGGCTTTAGCTTTTAGTTCACCAAGTGGAGACCGCTGATATGATTTCTGATGTGTGTAGCAGTCTCAGAGTTGGAGGGATTGGAGAATGGCTTCTCTGCAAGCTCAGCAAGATCAAATCTGCTGAGATGCAGTAGAGAAGTGGCATTAAGCCTGTTAGTTTCACCATTCTCCCTTTCCATAACAAAGTTGTGAGAAGTTTCATCAAACCTCCACTGGATTATACTTTCCTAGGTCCAGGAGATTGACTAGAAATCCTGTCCTCTTTCCTTGTATCCAGTAGAGTCACCAGTCTCCTTCTTAGTCTCTTCTCCTCAGCATTGAGGGTATCGGAGTTGAGACCAAGAAGTCTTGCAGCCTGGCCCAAGGTGTCTCTAGGCAACTCAAGAAATTGGCCTAGGGTGAGGGAGCTTGAAGAGTTATCAACATAGGTGATGTTGATAAGGTCTCCCTCACAGGAGATGCTGCTCAAAGTGGTGCAGTTGATGAGCCTTGTCTTGAACTCCTTTATTTCTTCAAAGGAGAGATGTTGAGGAGGCTGAGGGGATGGTCTTGGTTTTTGTTGGCAGGCTTAGGTTTAGTGGTTTTGGGTTGTGTTTTGGGTTTTAGGATGGGTAGTTTGGGTGGTTGAGGTGATGTGGTAGGTTTAGGTTTAGTTGTGGGTTCAGGGGTGAAGGTTTCATCAGTGGGTTCGGTTTTGATGGGAAATGGGATTGGTTCTTCTGGTGTGGGTTGTGGTTGAGTGGCTGGGGTGAAGACCATTCCCTGTACCCTCTTGTACATCTCCTTCCTTTTCCCCAAACGGATGTTAGCTTTAATTTCACTGACTATCCGCTGGAGTGTCCTTTCGGACATAGGTCCCACCTGCCTACCAGAGAAGCCATGAGCCCGGAGATAGTCTTTCATCCAGGCTTTGTCATTGGACTTCTTGGTGGCAGTGACCCCCTTCTCTTCCTCCCTCCGCTTCCTCTCCTTCATCTTCTCCCTAGCAGCTTTCTTCCTTTCCTTCTCCATTTGATCCTGCTTTTGTTGTGGAGCAGCAGGATCATGTCATCATCATGTGGAGACAGTTCAGGAAGACTGAAGCCTCTTGAGAGTAGGAATTTGATCCTAGCCTCTCTCAGCTTCAAGGCTGCTTCCCTTCGCTCTTCTTCTTTCCTCTCCAAGGCCAACCTGGCTTCTTCTTCTTGCCTTAGCCTGGTTGACCTCTCCAAAGTCACCAACTCCTCTAGTGGTAGCAGGAGTACTTCCTCATTGGCAGCTCCTAGGCTGATGAGCTGGTCAATGAGTGTTGTCCTTCTCTTTGTGTTGATTTCTTCCTGATTGGCTGCAGCTGCCTTAGAACTAGCAGCTAGCAGTTTCTCAGTAGGAAAACCTACCTTTCTTCTTGAGCTTCTCAATCCTCTCCTCCTCCTGAAGCTCTTCCGCAGTCAATTCCTTTTGCCTTTGTCTTTGGCAGAGCTTGACTGTGGTGGTTCTTGGATAGAGGGTTCAGATTGAGAGAGAAGTTCAGCTGGTGTTTGGGATGGAGGTAAGTCAGAAATGTCCTCCCTGCTCACCTCAGATGCTATTTCAGCAATAACATCTGTGATGGTCAGTTCCTCGGACATTTGGAACAAACCTTCGCAGCTTCTATCTCAGCTTCGGAAGACTTTTCTTGTTCTTTCGAGGCTTCAATGTCCACTTCGGAAGTTTCAGCCTGAGCTTCGAAAGATGAGACTGCTGCAAGTTCTGTCCCATCTGTTTTAGTTGCTGGGCCATCAGTCCCCATTTCCCCTTCGAAGTTAATCTCAGGTTCCATGTGGACCTTAGGTTGACCAACTTCTTCCACAGTGGTAGAAGGTGCAGTCAGTCTTTGAAGCTCCTCAGCCCCAAAATATATAAGTGTGGTGTCAGGGCTGGGCTGCTCTAAGGAGGATCTCAATACAAACTTTGTGAAAAGTCTGTAGAGATCTTGAAGCATCTTTGAGTCAATCTCTAAAAAGATTGAGATGACTCAGGTAGTGTGATGAGTTGGGAAGTAAAGGATTGGGTCTGTGGTTCCTCAAGTGTTTGTCTCTGAACTTTCTCCCCCTTTTGGTAGCATCATCTTGAGAGCTAGATGAGCTAGAAGAAGAAGTCAGTGAGACCTGAACAGGTACATGCCTAACAGACCTCTCTGTCTGTTTCTCAGCTAGTTTAGCCTTGAGGTTGTTAATCTCAAGTTGCTGAGTGGCAGTCCTTGATTCTAAGATCCTCACCTGTGATTCCAGGTTGGAGACCTTAGAAAGCAAGTACTGAAGTGTTAGTTGCATACTTCCCTCATCTTCATGAGAAGAATCATGGGGAGATGAGATAACATACCTAGTATGCTCAGTCTCACCACCAGATGTGGCTTCTTGGCACCCTGGATACCTTTGCTCAAAGTCATCTCTTTCAGAGATGTCAATGGGCAAAGTTGTCGTAGACTCAGTCCTAATGATGTTACCACTGTCCTGAGAGCTCAATGAGAGACTCTGAGTAGTGGCAGCTGAGCCTACATGAGTCCCCTCCACATCAGTGGGACTCACCTCAGTAATTGGCTGCTGATGGGGCTAGAGACAAGGGATCTCTCTTGGCTCTGTTGATCTTTTAGAGGGTGTTGTAGATCAACTTCATGGCCATGGAGAGATGTAATCTCTTCATCAGTACGGAGTAAAAGGTCAGTGAAAGATAGGGAAGTTAAACCTACTGACCCGGGACTTAGATCAATGTCTTCAGGCATTGAGCCTATGGTGGGGCTGTCCCTAGAAGGCTGCACAGGGGAGTGTAAAGACTCACCCTGTGGGCTTAAGGCTTGGGGTTCGGGCTCTTGGGTTTGAGACTGAGGAGGCTCAAAACCCACATTGAGGTCAAATGTGAAGGATGGTGTGACCTTGGACTGAGTGGGAGCCCATGATTCCACTCTAGCCCTTTTGGTTTGAACTGTGGGAGCTTGTTCAATCAGAGTAGATTGAACAAGGGTTCGTTTGGGGCGTCTCTGGTAAGTGATTCTTATGGGTAAAGAAGGTTTTGTTGGCATTGTGGTGGAGGTTGCTGGTGTGGGTTCATCACCTGTGGGGATAACAGGGATGTCACCAGGAGCTATGCGCTCAGTCATCTCTGGAGGTAATGGAGGGTACCTTCCAGTGAAGTTGGTGGACATCTTCTTCAGTGTTTTGAAGATGGTAGGCCTCACTTGTGGAACAGTAAGAGCAGCTGCACAGACAAGCTTGCTCAGTTCCAGCTCACAGTTGATTATGTGTTGAATAAATCTGGGATACATGAAGAATGTATCCCTTCTCAGATTGCCGATTAGGTTGGTCAACACAAATCGTGAGTAGTTGAAGCGTAGACCTCTCACCAACCCATGAACTAGGCATCCCAGTTCATATGGGATTTGATCCCATCCCCCTGACTTGTTGGATAAGCAGTGAAGGACAATGTGCAGCAGGAACTTCCAATGGTAAGAGAAGTTGAACTTGTACGGTTGACCTGCTGACATCTCCTCCATATCCCATTAGGATGTAAGTTCCATCCAAGTCTTCTTTGGGGAACTCAGTAGGAGCCCCATCATCATGAAGCTCGAGATGCTCCCTGATGAGTTGCTCTGTGATGACCAACTCCTGGCCACAAATGCGAGTTCTCAGTACTCGAACCCCATTCAGAACTGCAGTTTGACCGTTACTCCAGAATTCGGACATATGGTTGGAGTATACGGTGGGGTTAACTGTTAGTGCAGTGAGGTATGTGGATTCGGTAAGAAAGGTGATGATTTGGGTGAAGTCGTCATCTCTTGACGAATCAAGTAATGCGACTTGGTTGTGCTGAGGGTTTAGCGCCATTGAAGAGATGAATTTGGGTGAAATTGCAGGTTTGACAGTGAAGGGAATAGTTAGGGCAGTAAATTGGTAAAAGAAGATGAATTTGATCAGTCTGGATTATTTAAAGGGGATGAATTGTGGTAGTGGCGGTAATAGGGTAACTGTTTGGGGTTACTGTGGGTGGTATGGTGGTTTACGGCGGAGAAATGATAGTGGCGGCAAGGGATAATTTTAAATAATCTGACCATCATGAACAAAATCTTTACCTTTTACAGAGTGGGCCCAAAAGATATCCGTTACAGAGTAAAATCTTTACTTCCGAATGTAAAACATTTCCGAAGGTAATTTGTCTTCCGAAGGCAATTTCTCTTCCGAAGCAAGGCATTGCTTCCGAAGGTAAAATTGTCTTTCCGAATGGAGAGTTATATAAGCTTCGGAAGTAGATCTGATGTAAAATCAATCGCTTCTTCCGAGACCAAAAACTCTTCCGAGAAGAAAATTTCCATTGAGGAATTTGGCTTCGGAAGATATTCAAGAATATCTTCCGAGAGTTAATTCCTCTTCGGAAGGAATTTACACTTAGAATAATTTAAAGATCTTTTGTAACAGGGCTTAAATTGTATTGACACAAGACATTACACATTAAAAAGCTTTTCAAAAGAGGTAGTTAATCAATATTTATCATCCCAATAGCTGATATGAGATACTTAAATCTTTGTTTATCAAATGCCTTTGTGAACAAATCAGCATATTGTTCATTTGAGTCAACTTTGATTAACTTGATCTAATTCTTCTCATGAATATCTCTAATGAAATGATACCTGATATCAATGTGCTTTGTCTTGGAGTGCTTCACCGGATTCTCAGTAATGGAGATAGCACTATTGTTGTCAATATGGATAGGAGTAGTCATGAAGTTGAATCCATAGTCTAACATCTGATTTTGAATCCATAGCAGTTGAGCACAGCAGCTAGCAGCAGCAATGTATTCAGCTTCAGCAGTTGATGTAGAGACACAGGATTGTTTCTTGCATTGCCATGAGATAATCCTTCCACCAAGAAATTGACATCCTCCTGATGTGATTTCTTGTCAATGTTGCAGCCACCATAGTCACTGTCAGAGTATCCATAGAGATTGAAATCACTATTTCTTGGATACCAGAGACCTAGTTTAGGTGCTCCTTTGAGGTATCTGAGGATTCTCTTTGCAGCAGCTAGGTGAGACACCTTGGGAGCAACCTGATATCTTGCACAAATGCATGTGGCAAACATGATATCTGGTCTACTAGCAGTGAGATACATCAGAGAACCAATGATTGCTCTATACTGATGTTGATCAGTATCCTCCCCCTCAAGGTCAGGGCAAAGATTATGGTTTCTGGGTATAGGTGTCTTGGCTGGTTTACAGTCCTTCATTTCAAATCTATCTAAGATGTCTGAGACATACTTAGATTGACTTATGAAGAACCCTTCCTTCATCTGTTTCACCTGAATTCCAAGGAAAAAGTCCATTTTTCCCATGGAACTCATTTCAAATTCTGCTTCATAATGCTCTCAAAGTCCTTGCACATTTGGTCATTTGAAGAACCAAATATGATGTCATCAACATAGACTTGAACGAGCAATATGTCTTCTCCACTCTTTCTGATGAAAAGAGTCTTGTCAATGGTACCTCTGGTGTAGCCATTCTTCAGGATAAACTGAGACAAGGTCTCATACCACAGCCTAGGTGCTTGGTGCAGCCCATATAGAGCTTTATCCAGTTTGCACACATAGTTGGGGTGCTGTGGGTCTTCAAATCCTGGAGGTTGACATACATAGATTTCCCTATCTATATCCCCATATAGAAAAGCACACTTGACATCAAGTTGGTAGACTGTGAAGTTCTTGGATGCAGCATAAGCAAGGAAGATCCTAACTGCCTCAAGTCTTGCAACAGGTGCAAAGACATCAGTATAATCAATTCCTTCCTCCTGGGTGTACCCTTGAACTACTAGTCTTGCCTTGTTCTTGATAATCAAGCCTCTATCATCTTTCTTGTTTCTGAATACCCATTTAGTGCCTATGGGTACTTGACCAGATGGTAGTGGGCATAGATTCCAGACCTTTTGTCTTGTGAATTGAAGCAGCTCCTCCTGCATCGATTCAACCCAACTACTATCTTTAAGGCATCTTCCACCTTCTTAGGTTCCATCTGAGACAAAAAGTATGAGTACATGCAGACATTCCCATGATGAGTTTGCCCTCTTGTTCTCACACCTTCAGAGACATTCCCTATGATGTTCTCAGTTGGATGAGTGTTGTGAATCCTAAGACGAGGAATCACTTCCAGTTGCAGAGATAAGTCTAGATTGGACATATTCTGATCAGGAACTAGATCACTCTGTCCAACTGCTGTTTCAAAGTCATTCAATGAGGACTGATTGAATGATTGAGAAACATCATCAATGGTTGGTTGTGAAGTAGTATTAACAGTTGCCTGTTCCTTCAGAATACTACTTCCCTCAACCTGGTGTTGTAATAGATCACCTGAAGAGCTTTGGGGTTCATCAGGTGATTCACTTGTTGAAGCTTCACTATTCCTGGAGATAGTTACACTATCAGATCTGTGAATGGTTGAAGCTTGTTGCCTTTCAGCTCTTGGAGAATTTGGAAGAGGTCTGGGAAACTCAAATAGTTGATCTGCATCAGCATCAACATCACCTTGAGCACCTGTTCTAGCTGAAACATTCTCACAAGATTGTTTAGAATAGTTTGGAAACAATTCTAAATCAAAGATATACTCAGGTCCATTCCCCCTAACACAAGGAGTGTGCTCATTAACAACTATATTGGATGACTCCTCAAATTTTGATTCTTGATGTTGTATACTCTATAAGCTTTGGAGCTAGAAGAGTATCCAACAAAGATAGCATCATCCGACTTCTCAGCAAACTTTGCTAAGTTGTCCTTTGTGTTAAGTATGGTACACCTGCAGCCAAAGGACCTTAGAAAGCCAATGAACGGTGGCCTCTTGTTCCATAACTCATAAGGGGTTTTTCCATGGGGCTTAACTACAAGAACCCTGTTCTGCACATAGCATGCAGTGCTGACTGCCTCTGCCCAGAATGTTAGAGGCAGCTTTGAATCAGCTAACATGGTCCGAGCAGCCTCAATAAGTGTCCTATTCCTCCTCTCAGCAACACCGTTTTGTTGAGGAGTTCTGGGAGCACTATATTGTCTGGCAATCCCTTTTGAGTCACAGAATGAGTCAAGAACAAAGTTCTTAAACTCAGTCCCTTGATCACTTCTAATGATCTTAACCTTGTGATCAATTTGATTTTCTATTTTAAGAATAAAAGATTTTAAAGTTTCAGCAGTTTCATCTTTACTTCTTAAAAAGAATACCCATGTAAATCTTGTAAAATCATCAACAATCACAAGGCAGTATGATTTCCTTCCAATGCTCATTATACTTGTGGGACCAAAGAGATCCATGTGCAATAAGTGTAATGGAGTAGTGATAGAGTTAACACATTTGGATTTATGAGATGATCTGTGTTGTTTCCCTTTCAGGCATGCAACACAGTTATCTTTGCAGAAAAATTCCTTTTTAGGCAAACCATGTACCAAGTTATTTTTAGCCAATTTATTCATTGTTTTAAAATTCACATGACACATGCGTTTATGCCATAGTGTTGACTCATCACTATCAGCTTTGGAAAGAAAGCATGATACTTCACCCATAGGAGAAGCATTGTTCATATTCAGCTTGTACATATCCCCTTTCCTAGGAGATCTAAGAAGCACCAATTCCGGAGGAATTGTCATCCCTGGTTTGAGGATAATGCACTCATGTTCTGTGAAAAGCATTTGATGCTTTTGGTCACAGAATTGAGAAACACTTAACAGATTGTGTTCAAGCTGTTTGACAAAGTGAACTTTGTCAATGTTTATTCTGCCATTGGATATACTTCCTCTGCCAGAAATATATCCTCCGGCCTCACCTCCAAATTGGACAGGCCCTCCATCAAAGTTCTGGAATTGTTGAAGGAGAGATCTGTTCCCTGTCATGTGCCTGGAGCATCCACTATCTACAATCCAGACATTGTTGTTCTTGTCAAATGGACGTCCCTGCACATAAGATGAGATGGTTAGTTTTGTTTGGAAGCCCAATCCTTGCAGGTCTTGGGCTCTTCCAAAGAGAGTGACATAATTGAACCAAAAGATATGCATTGGGGTTCAATAGAGGTCGTTGAAGAAGAGGTTTGGGCTGCAGCATCTTCCTTGATCTTCCAATCCATCCCTTGGTTGATCTTTGAGGATGAGCTTGTTGAAGCTTTTGCAGCATGGTCTTCTTCCGAAGCTTCTTTCTTTTCGGAAAAAGCCTTCACCACCTTTTCTTCCGAAGTAGTCTTCTTCTGAGATGGTTTCAAGGGAGCCTTCTTGTTCTTCTGAACCTTAGAAGCTTTGGCTTCCGAAGCCATTTTCCCTTCGGAAGAAGTACTTTCTTCCGAAAGCAACTTGGCTTCCGAGACAACCTTCCCTTCTTCATCATTTGGACCGTTTGAAATGGTCCAACTGAGAAACCTTCTCTGACTCCTTCTTTTCTAGCATTATTTGCATAATGTGTGCTTGCTGGATTGTAGTAACAATCTTTAGCCATGTGGTTGTGCAGACCACACATTATGCATGCAATGTTAGCCTTCTGGGAACTAGCAGGTTGCTGTTTCTTGGATTTCTTCTCTTCATCAGCAACTTTCCCTTTCAACTTCTAATCCTTCAGTAGGATAGGAGTGCTGGTATTACACTCCTTTCCTGAATCAGAAGTACCTACCACTTGGAATCCGGCAGAAATAAAGACACCCTTTTGCTTAGGGTCAATTTAAGCTTGGACTCTGCAACCTTCTTGGCAGTCCTTCTAGAAGCTTTAGCTCTGCTTCTTCTTGCCTTGGTGGTTAGGATTTGGTCTTCACAGGTGGAGATGGGTGTATCTTCCAGTTTCTCCCCTGTGGTGGCCACTATTTTTGCCTCATTCTCTAGTTCCAATGGAGAAGGGTTAGCAGTTGGAACCTCTTGCTCTTCAGTACCACATCTAGGTAGTCTAATAGACTCATAAGAGTGTGGTGGAGCTATTTCATTGGTTCCCAACCCTTCTTTGTTTTGATAAAACATTTTGCAATGAGAGGATGATGCAATAATAGTTTGGAAGTTTTGCTCAGCAATAGCTTGCTTCCTGGCCTGAGCCTCAGCAGTGACTAACTGGGCTTGAACTTCAGATAGTTTGGATATCAGATCTTTGATTTGAGTCTTATAGTTGGTCTTTTCATGTTTTAAAAGAGACACAGTTTTCTCTAACTCTTCAATTTTCTTTTGATAGTCAGATTCAGCTCTCTTAAAATCAGATTTTAACACATTTAAAGACTCAACCTCAGATCTGATTTCCGAAATGTAATCCTTATAAAGTTTAACTTTAGCAATACAGGCAGCAGTACAAAGATGTTCATATACCTGATCATCATCTATTCCGGCCATGAGTGCTTGAGCGGGAGTCACATCCTGAACCATGAAGCTCCAGTCAACTTCTTGAGCCACAGCAGCTGTTTCAGTTGACTTCTCTTCATGCTTTGAAGCAGTGGGATGTGTGGAGGCCTGTGGGGTTCCCGGGTTGTTCTTGGGAGCCTTGCATTCCCTAGCAAAGTGACCAAGTTGGTTGCAGTTGTAACACTTTGCTTTGCTCTTATCAAACCCAAACTTGCTGTTGACTGGGTTTTGAGGGAATTGCCTTCCAGTTCTCTTGAAGAACTTCTTCGCTCTGTAAGTTAAAAGAGCCATCTGTTGGACAATGTCCACATACTCCACATCATCTGGACTGAAGCACTCAAGATCATCAAAGCAGTATTGAAAATCACCAGAGTGTCCACTTCCAGAGACAAAGGCACAACTACCCTGAAAGGAATTGTGTTGACCTTTTGAGACTTTGGAGTCTCAGGTAGAGTAATGTAGGGTCCATTATGTGAGTTGTCAGGGTAACACAGCAACTGATGTTGTGGTTCTGTGATTTCCCTTTCAACCACATGAAGGGCTGAACTCAGTTGGTTATTGGAGTGACCAGAGGAGTTCTGCATGTTCATCTCCATCTGGAATGCACTTAGGATACCATACAACTCTGTGAGAGTAAGAGTCTTACGGTCCGAAGTTCTCTTGATTACAACACAGTAGTGTGTCCATGGTTTAGGAAGGGAAGACATGAACTTCCTAACTATGTCTCTATTCTCAAGAGCTACTCCAATATCCATCAGAGTATCTACTATCTCAACATACTTGAAGTATTGTTGAGTCAAGGTCTCACCACCTTGAAAGTAAAGTTCTCAAACTGCTGCTTCAAGAGATCCTTCTTGTTCTCTTGGGTTTCCTTGGATCCTTCATACATCAGCTTCAATGCTTCCCATAAATCTTTAGCAGTCTTGCACTTATTGAAGCCTCTGTAGACGGAGTTGGGGAGAGCAGTTTGGAGAGAAGTCATAGCCCTTTGATCTAGCTTATTCTCTTCCTATCTTCTTCTGAGTAATCATCAACATCTTTTGGAATGATGCGATTACCAGTGGCAGAAGTAGTGCTTGGTATAAAAGGACCACTGACAATGGAGTCCCACATTCTTGAATCTTGACAATTGATGAAGCCTTCCATTCTAATGCACCATGTGTCAAAGTCTTCAGGGTGATCAGTGGGGACTTGGTCATGGTACCGGTTTCCATATCAGCCTTGGAGAGAGCGGCCATTTGAGTGAGTGGTTTGTAGTGAGGAGTGAAAAACAGGTTGATTTGGATGGTAAGATCTCACAATCAAGAGCCTGGAGCTCTGATACCAATTGCAGGATCGATTATGTTGGTCACTCAACAGAAGGTTTTTCTCTCAAACTCACCTTTGAACAACACTCAGCAAGAGTCTATGAAGAGTTGATCACAATATAACAAGTAACAAGCAGGAAATAAACACAGAATGTAAATTTTCAAGGTACTTTTATATATTTCTTCTCAACTCAAAGGATTACAAGACTCTTGGACTCAAATCGCTTGTCTAAAGAGTTACAAGGAGAAGATATATATAATACTACCTACAGCCGATATACTTTGATACCAGCTGGACACCTCTAACCTAACATCTATACTACAAGATTCTAGGTGAAGTCTTTCAGACATTTTGCCTGAGAGTTGGTAGTCAGGACATGTCCCTGACTTACCTTTTGTCACCAACTAAAGTTGGTAACATGTACTATCATAAAAAGGTGAATAGTAGAATAAAGTATGGTCAACAACATGGCTCTTTAGGAAGATGCCGTGCTGTATCAGAGGTCTGCAGCGGACTGTCAGGGACCATACTTATATCTACTGGACATAGCAATGTCTTCTGAAGGATAAAGTACTTCGGAAGAATAACTTCTTCCGAAGCCACTTATACTTGGAAGACTGCTTCTTCCGAGGCTTGGAGTCTTCTTTGTCTTCAGAAGCAGACTTTGTCTTCAGCTCTTTCATCAGACTTTGTCTTCGGAAGCTCAGACTTTGTCTTCAGCTCTTTCATCAAACTTTGTCTTCGGAAGCTCAGACTTTGTCTTCAGCTCTTTCATCAGACTTTGTCTTCGGAAGCTTTCAGACTTTGTCTTCAGAAGCTTTCAGACTTTGTCTTCGGAAGATAGTCTTCAGCTGTTGGCTTCAGTTGTTGCCTTCAGTTGATATCTTCAGCTGTTGTTCTTCAGACTCTTGAAGACCTCATGCTTAGCTTCGGAACCCTTGAATGTAGTACCAAAAAATGACTATGTCAAGTGGTTTTGGTTGCACCAGCCTCATCATGACCCAACATATAGCTTGACATGAACATTGCTTCGTAGCAGGGCAAGTCACCCTATTTGACTGAAGCACGAGTCACGTTCCTTAAAACATGCCAAGTTATCTTGCTTGGTAAAGCCTAAGCATCTTCCTGGCTAGAGCCTGGTTATCTTGTATAGGCACCTTGCTTGGCTAGAATCAAGTCAACTTGCATAGTCACACCACCAAATTAGGGCACCTTTCCTTGTCAGTGTTCCAAGTTAAGAGAACTTGCCAGGCCAAAGTCCAAACTTAAGTTCACATAGCCTTGTAAGTCTAACTTGCTATATTGTCGTGCTAAAGCTTCAAGATGAATGACTTGCCTCGCTAAAGAACCCAAATCAAGTTAATTTATCTAAAAGGAGTTCCAAGTAAAGACAATTTTTTTAAAGCCTCAAGTCAGATTGCCTTGCCTCTCCAAGGCTCCAAGTCAAGTCATTGTCTAGCCAAGGCACCACGTCAGCCAAATTGCCTTGATAGAGACCCAAGTCACGTCAACTTTTTTTGGCTAAAAGTCCTGAGTAAAATAGATATGCCAAAGCTTTAAGCACAAGTCATCCTTCCTTGTCAGAAAATAAATCACCTTGCTTGGCTAGATTCAAGTCAACTTGCATGACTAGAGAGCAAGCCACCTTACTTACCTAGAGTTCAAGTCACGAAACTTAGTTAAGAGATATGTCACCGTGTCGAGCTATAACAAAGCTACCTCACATGACTAATCCATGTCAAGCATTTTACCTGCTCGAAGTTAAGAGCATAAGTTACCTTGCTTTAACTAAAAAGAAAAAGATTAATGCTTTTTATAAACATGACAATATCATTCTATCTTATCTGAAGTTAACTTCATCTTAGCCTACCAAGAACCCATAATTTCCTAAGTTTGTTAACTTACTTTAAATATATATCACCTTCACTTAACATAACAAGTGTCAGAACACAGATAACAAGGAGATTGGGAGCAAGCCAAGGGGGTTACCTCCTACCCTATTAAAGAAGCAGCCAAGGCTAAAAGGATAAATGACAAGGGATTATATGGCACGGAAGAAACTAAAGACAAAGACAGATGCCAAAAATAAAAGTCCTGCCATCTTATGAGACTAAGGAAGCGTCAAGGGAGGAATAAAATGCCTCTTGCCTTAAAGGGGGCCAAATCACCTTGTCTTACAATAGGCTAAGTCACCTTACCTAATGGCATCCCAGATTATCTATCTTGGTAGTAGCCAAGGTACCTCGCTTAATGATAGGCATTGTCAATTTTCTGTAATGCATTTCAAGAAAAGGTCTTAAAGAGTTACTTGAAAAAAAATTCTTAAAAGAAAGCAAACTATATTTCATAGCCAAAGCCCTAAATCAGTCATTTAGCCTTGCCAAAATCCAAAACATGCTAGCTTGCTTAGCCAAGGTCCAAGTTACCCTCTCTTCTTTTCTTGCATGGTGAAGCCCAAACCAACTTGTCTAGCCAGACCCTAAGTTACATTGTCTAGATCACGCTAGGTAAAGCTCAGTCAACTAGCTTGGCCAACGCCTAAGTTACCTTGTTTACAAAGTCAAGTCGCTTTACTTAGCTAGAACTTAGAGAACAAATTACAGTACTGGCTAGAGTCTCAAATCAAGGCTCAAGTCAACTCTCCTAATCAAAGTACATGTTATTTCACCTCATCTTGGCAAAGTTCCAAGAGAAGATGAGTCAAGTTACTTGGCCAAAGTCTAATCAACTCGTCCAGCTAGAGATCAAGGCGCATCACCATCAAGAAGATATGTAACCTTACATAGCGAGAACCAAGTTACGTCAACTTAGAGTCTAAGTCAAGATAGTTATCCTAGCTAGAGGCTAGATATCAAGTTACTTTTCCAAGCTTGAGCTTTAGTCCAAGCCGTCTTGTTTAACTAAGGGTAGAGTCATCTTGCCTAACTCCAAATCATATTAATCAAAATTCATGGTCAGACGAGACGATATTTGTGTGAACATATTACTACTCTTTGTTCCAAGATTATTATGAAGAATACAACGACTTGAACAAAGCATCAAGACATGAACAAATCATTCAAGTGGATCCACCTACATATGCATAATCAATTCAAGAAAACACATATTACTATACCATATTAGCTATAGATGTGAAGGACTTGAGCCTTCCATAGGAATTTGGTCTTCCATAGGAGTTTAGCCTTCTGTAGGACTTTGGTCTTCCGTAGGAGTCAGTCACTTGGGATTTCATCTGCAGCAAGTTGTTCTTCCATAGGAGATCCTTGGATGCACAAGTCCTTGTTGTTCCAGTAGAAAATCTACGGAAGTACAGATTGTTCATTCGTAGATAGTTCTTACATTCAATCAATTTCCAAAATTGTCTAAGTATGATGTTCTTCCTACAATCACACATATAAATCAACACAATTATTTGGGTTAACCTATACATATATTGCATACAAAAAGATAAATATGTACAAGAGTTTATTACATAAGATGATTAAAGTTCTAAGCCTATACAATAAATCTAGACCTATTGAATATAGATCTAACAATACTCCCCCTTTGGCTAGCAACTTGTAATCAACTCCTCAAACTTGACAGCTCCTTTACACTTGACACAATCTTCTTATTGAAGTAGAAGACAGCTTCTTTTTTATCATCATATTTGTATTTGATCTCCATTCTGTTGATTTTCTTTAAAGTGTCAAAACTAAGACCAAGCACATCTTCTTCTGCTGTCAGTGTAGCCATTACATTGTTATTGTTCACAATCTCCGGCTCATCTTGTTCTATGATTCTTAATTCAGTGACAGATGGGATTTCAGATCCTTGCAGCTGACCAGCCTCAAATCTTCTTTGTTTGTAGGCCTTGGCATGCAATTTGTCTATCATTTGAATCATGTGCACATATAAGCATATGTCACTTTAAGCATGTTCCTCATTCAAATTTGGGAAATATTTGTCACGAAGGTATGAAGTAAAGCTTGGATGGAGAAATTTGATCTCTATTGGATCAAAAATTCTTATCCTTTGAGCTTTCTTCTTTACTTCATTTCTTAACAGCACAAGCTCTTTTATTATTTCCACATATCCCCAATCAGTAATTGGATATGTATATTGATTTCCATTAATGCTCTTGATGGAAGTTGAACTCCTGTTTGCATATCCAACTTTTTTTAAGAATTCTTCATCTATAAGATTAGAAGAGCTGGATTGTAACCTTCTTTGTTTTTGTGTCCTTCTTTTATGCTTATTGTCTTCTCTTCTGGCTTCCTTCAACACATCATCTTTAAATTTTGTTCTCAACTTTCCAACAATCATTGAGAAGTCTCTTCCTCTTGGATTGATGGATAATTGGTGATAGGAATGCTTTGAAGATCAGAGATATCAGCATCTAGAAGTGATATGATTGATTCAATCAGTGGGAAGTATTATATCATCCCAGATGCTCTCTTTATTGCTGCATAATCCTAGTCTTGATCGTATTTCCAAGCTATTATCTTGTTTTCCTCAGCAGATCCGAGAGTTTGAGATAATCATACAGTTGGATGAGAGTTGATTTTTCTTCTGTGATCTCTCTAGCTGTTGTTCCAAGAGGCCATATTTTCCCTGGAATCACATCCATTGACTCTCTTATCAATTGTTCTTTACCCTTATGCCTATCTTTGCTTTCTAATACAACTGGCACAGCAGGAGTAGTTTTTGCTTGATGAGCATAGGCAAGGTTTGGTGCTTCTGTTCTGAATTTTACTCCTATTTCCAACTCCACCTTCATTACATACTCCATCATCTTCCTGAGTTCAGCCACTGATCTTCCTTTCAGTTCATGCAACTCGTAATTATGGCTTTACAACCAGCATCATATTGTACTTGGTGAGTTTAACTGTGTCACAGTGACCCAATTCTTGCTTGATCTTCTGAATTGATTGGAATTTGGTGAAGGTATCATAGTTGCATATAGGGAGCATTACTATCTCAAATTCTTTCAGTACATTCCTCATCTCAGACATGTTCATCTTTTCCACCACAATATGGAAATCCATTATTGATCAAGGTCATGAACATTAAGGATTGAGGTCTTTCTTCAAGAATATCTTTAGTGATAGCAATTCATCATATTTTGATTCTTTTCATCCTTAGGAGATTGAATCTTTGTTAGTTCTTCCCATTCAACATCACTTTCAGATTCATTATGAGGAATTTGTTGGGTTTTGTAGATGTTTATCAAAGTCATATTAACCATTAATATGTCAAAACGCAGCAGAGTTATAATCAAAAACCATTTTGAGATTAGTTAGTTTATGCATCAAGTACATTTGATTAAAACAAAACCCATGAACAAGGATCTTTATATGAAAGAACATGCTATCAAAAACACATAACAACATCATGAACTACCTCTTAGAACGTGGGTTTGGAGGTGTAGAAGATGATGTTTGAAAGCTAAATCTTCAATGTAGAAGACCTCAAGAGGTGATACCCACAAGCCCTTCCAAACACCCACTTGCTAGGTAGTAAAACACCAAGATCCTTCTCCTTCTCTTAGAACCCAAAAATCAGCCAAGTGAGCTTCAATGTTCAGCCAAGAATAGCTCCAAAATCAGCCCAAAAATTCTGAAGTTTTGAGAGAGACTAGAGAGAAAAGTTGAGCTTTGCATGTAAGAGTGAGAGAGTGTTAGATGGGAGAGTTGTCAAGTAATCAAGTCTTGCACTTTACAAGACAAAATGGGTGGGGACACCAAGGCCAAGGGGCAGCCGAAATCCCATTTCAAATGGATCCCCCTATTTTTCTTCTTTTATAAAATTGACACTCTTTTAATCCCTTATTTTATAAAATTAAAACCAATTTTAACTTTATAAACTTAACACACTTTTATTTGTTATTATTTAACCAACTTAAATAATGAAATAAATAATTTCTCATGAACAAATTATCCATATAATGTTGTTTATTTACAAAAGCAATGTATTAGAAAACCCATTTTCTAAATTGGTGTCAATATTTATTTGTATGATCTCATCAACAAATAAATATTTATTGGTGTTTGTTTGGCTTGTTATTGGGTATGACCGACTTGGATCATAACATACTAACCACATCAATCTTGTATGTGTCTTGGGCATATAAGATCCAACAAAATTGGCTTCAAAGTAGATACATTTACTGAAGGAGTGTGCTCGGGAGATACTGTTTTATTTTTCTTAAGAGAGCCTTCAACTTCTTACATCCTTTTGAATCTTTGCAAGGTATTTTCTTTTTACTATAATGGATTGTTTGTTGTGAGCTTTGAGCAGTTTCTTTTGTTGGTTCTTGATAAGCAGCCGATTCAAGAGTAGATATCTTTATCTTCATAGCTCCAGTCTCCTCATCTTTGTTTATCTCTAAAACAAGCTGCTCCTTTTCATTTCTTTCCCTTTCAACTGATTCTTTTAACTCAGCCACCAACTAATGTAGTGCATCAACAACTTCATTATTTGTTACTGCTTCTTCTTTTAATCGTATGATTGTAGCTTCTTGTTAGGCCAGTTTAACATCTTTTTCTTTCAATAACCCCTTCAATCCTCTCAGCCTTTCTAATCTTTTGTTTATTTTGCTGATGAGATTGTTGTACTTAGCAACAAGAAAGCTTTTTCTTACATCAATCTCTTCTTCTTTCAGATTATCCTTATTGTCGGCTATTATATCATCAAAGTCATCCCTCCACCCTTAGCTTTATGTTCAGCATGAGTTAACTCATGTTCAACCTCCTTATCTTTCTCCCCCTCGGCTTCTAAGCATATTTCTTCAGTTACACCATGGGTGGGGACACCAAGGCCAAGGGGTGGCCGAAGTCCCATTTCAAATGGGTTCCCCCCTATTTCTTCTTTTATAAAATTGACACTCTTTTAATCCCTTATTTTATAAAATTAAACCCAATTTTAACTTTATAAACTTAACACACTTTTATTTGTTATTATTTAACCAACTTAAATAATGAAATAAATAATTTCTCATGAACAAATTATCCATATAATGTTGTTCATTTATAAAAGCAATGTATTAGAAAACCTATTTTCTAAATTAGTGTCAATATTTATTTGTATGATCTCATCAACAAATAAATATTATTGGTGTTTGTTTGGCTTGTTATTGGGTATGACCCGACTTGAATCATAACGTACTAACCACATCAATCTTGTATGTGTCTTGGGCATATAAGATCCAACAATCTTCCACTTGCACAAGATTCATAGAAGATTGATGCAAGTAGTAAATACCGCCTAACAACGGTTTACTACGCTTAATACGTATGACTAAGTGCCATTCAATAACATCATCCTCTTCAAGTACCTTACTCAAAGTGTTTAGGTGAATCAAGCATCTATCCTTTTGTCACAGATGTCATGTTAAATCCCAGGGACACAGAATTGTCATTCTCTGATGATTTAACTTTAACAGGCCTTAGACATCTAACTCTCAATGAATAAGAAGAACAAATTCCATCTTGATTACATACGTCTCTCACAATCACCTTATATCATACCTGAACCTAGCCTTATGTACTGCCAATTTTTCAGAACAGCAAAGTACTAATCAAAGTACAACACTTGGTGAATATCATGACCCAATATGTATCTCAGGTCTGAGGATACTATGATATTCGCCTTTACTCAATATCTCTTATGACTAATCACAATTATTCCATGCAAAAATAATTGAGAGCGGGTCAGTCCTATATCTATATCCAATAGATATCAATGAACCTTGGTAGCAACCTCTTGCTCTATATTCATACCTTATGAATATCAACCAATCCAAGTTCATTATATTTTAGTATTCATAGTTGTTCCATAAGTATGATCGACTAAGGACGTTTAGAATAACTTACTTATTCACGGATTTAAACATGCTAAAATGGAAGAATAAATGAAAAATTATAACCATATAATTAAGTCAAATAACATAAGTTCCGATATCCAAATACAAAATTTGATCAAGTCCAATCACTAGAATATCAAAGTCCTAAGGCACAAGTATGACTTTCATGCTTTGACCTTTCTAGGAGCTTCGTGAATGGATCCGCAATGTTTTGATCGGTGTGAACTTTGCGAATACATATCTTTCCCTTTTCAACTTCATCCCTTATGTAGTTGAACCTCTGTTCAATGTGCCGAGTCTTTTGATGAGCACAAGGTTCCTTGATTTGAGCAATCGCACCCTCTTTGTCATAAAAGATCACTAGGGGGTCTTGAATGGTAGCAACAACCCCTAGATCAGCAATGAATTTCCTTAGCCATGCAGCTTCTTGAGCTGCCAATGAAGCGGCGATGTATTCTGATTCTGTTGTAGATAGTGCCAATACATCTTCTTTGAGCTCTTCCAAGAGACCGCTCCTCCATTCATAATTAAGACATATACCGACTGTGATCAAGAATCATCTCAATCAGTTTGGAAACTCGCATACGTGTAACCCTTTACAATGAGCTCCTCCTCACCAGATCCATATATTAAAAACATATCCTTAGTGTTTCTAAGGTATTTCAAAATACTCTTAACAGCCATCCAATGACTACTACCAGGATTCTGTTAATATCTACTTTTCATGCTTAGAGCACATGACACGTCCAGCCTAGTACATATCATTGCATACACGATGTATCATATAGCAGATGCATATGGGACTCCATTCATTCTTTCTTGTTCAACCTTTGAACTAGGGCATTGAGACGTGCTCAATTTAGTCCCCTTTTGAATAGGTACCAAACCTTTCTTAGAATTCTCCATCTTGAAACTTTTCAAGACTTTTTCAATGTATGCACTTTGGTTTAAACCTATCAACCGCCTTGATCTATCCCTATAGATCTTTTTTCCTAAAATATAGGCGGCTTCACCAAGATCCTTAATGGAAAAACAGCTTCCAAGCCAGGCTTTTACACCTTCCAAGGTTGGAATGTCGTTTCTAAATAGTAGAATGTCATCGACATATAATACAAGGAAAGTAATAATGCTCCCACTAGCTTTCTTATACACACAATTCATCAGCTTTTTTGATGAACCCCAATTTCTTTACTTCATCATCAAAACGGTGATTCCAACTTCTCGATGCTTGTTTAAATCCGTAGATTGACTTCTTTAACTTGCATACCTTGTTAAGATGTTTTGGATCGACAAAACCTTCAGGTTGTTCCATATGGACATCTTCCTCAAGATATCCATTAAGAAAAGCGGTTTTGACATCCATTTGCCAAATCTCATAGTCATAATATGCAGCTATGGCAAACAATATCCTGATAGACTTTAGCACTATGACAGGCGAGAAAGTTTCATCATAATCAACCCCTTGAGTTTGAGTGAAACCTTTTGCTACAAGACTAGCTTTATAAGTATCCAAGTTTCCATGCATATCGGTTTTCTTCTTGAAAACCCACTTACTTCTAACTACTTTGGATTTAAGAGGTGGTGTAACCAATTCCCAAACTTGATTATCATACATGGATTGCATCTCAACGTTCTTGGCTTCTTGCCATTTGTCAAAATCAGGTTTTGACATTGCATCACGGTATGTGGTTGGTTCATCCGAATCTACCACATAGCAACCATCCATGAAAAATCCATATCTCTCAGGAGGAACACTAATTCTACCAGACTGCGAACATTTTGTGTATCTTGATCATCCACATGATCATTCTTAACATCCTCATGTTGATTGCTAGTGTCAACCAAATGTGTATCGTCTTGTGAATCTTGAACCTCTTCAAGTTCCACTGTTCTTCCACTAGTTCCTTCCGAAAGGAACTTAGTTTCCAAGAACTCTGCCTTTCAAGAAATAAACACTTTCTACTCTGTTGGATCTTAGAAATAATATCCAATACAATCTCTAGGATATCCAATGAAGATACACTTTATGGATCGGGCTTCCAGTTTGTTTTGAGTGTATTGCTTAGGATAAGCCTCACATCCCCAAACTTTTAAATATGACAATGATGGAATCCTTCCATGCCATACTTTGGAAGGTGTCCTTTCCACTTTATTGGTTAGGGCCATAATTAAAATACGGGCCGCGGAGAGCAAACCGAAACCACAAAATGATAGAGGTAGTGTACTTCTAGCCATCATAGATCGAACCATATCCAATAGAGTCCAAATCCTCCTCTCAGACACACCATTATGCTGTGGTGTTCCAGGTGGAGTAAGTTATGAGACAATCCCACAACTTCTAAGATACTCTTGAAAGTCACTACTTAGGTATTCACCTCCTTATCGGTATGAAGAATCTTGACCGTTTTATTGAGTTGATTTTCTACTTCATTTTTGAAGATTTTGAACATTTCAAAAGATTCATGTTTGTGTCTTAATAAGTACACATACCCATAACGACTATAGTCTTCGATAAAGGAAATGAAATATCTTTCACCATTCCTAGTTATTGGTTTAAAAGGTCCACATACATCCGAATGTATGATCCCTAATAAATCTTTTGCCCTTTTATTAGTCCCACTAAAAGGGGCCTTTGTCATTTTACCTTGTAAACAAGACTCGCATACATCAAATGAATCATTTTCATTAGTTTTTAAAAGACCATTCTTTTGAAGTTTTTGCATATGATTCTTGTTTATGTGTCCAAGGTGACAATGCCAAAGATAGGAATCACTCAAATCTAATTTGAGCTTTTTGGTGGTTGCTTGGTACATTAAGCTATCATATGTTGTGTTATCATGAACCAATTCATAAATACCATTACAAGGCATAGCCTTAAAATAAAACACATGATTCAAACAAACATGGATATCATTGTTAACAAATTTGAAATCATAACCACATTGTCTTAAAAGGGAAACTGAAATAATATTCCTAGTCAAACTAGGAGCATGCAAAACATTTTTCAGAATGACTTTCAAACCACTTGAAAGTTTGAAAACATAGTCTCCTTGGGCTTCAACTTCAACTTTTGCTCCATTGCCCATAAAGAGACTATCATCGCCCTTTCTGTAATGCTTATTTCTTATGAACCCCTGCAACAAATTGCAAATATGAGTTCCACAAACGGTATCCAATACCCATGTGTTAGAAGAAATAACATTTAGCTCACATGTATCATAAAAGTCATACCTGAGGTTTGCCCCGCATCCCTCTTGGCTCTCAACTCTTTGAGATAGACTGGACAGTTTCGTTTCCAATGGCCTACCTCACCACACTCAAAACATGGATCATCTTTAGCAACCTTTTGCTTCTTTCTTTGGGTTCCCCTTTAGCCTTACCCTTCCCTTTCTCCTTAACGTGTCCCTTCCCTTTGGCAACACTTGCCTTAGGGTCGGGGTGGTTCCTTTTCTTACTACCTCCCTCATTGATCGTAAGGACCGGTAGAACCTTTCTACCCATGCCCGCCTCGGTCGTTTTGAGCATTGCATGAAGCTCACCAATGCTCTTGTCCCATCCATTCATGTTATAGTTTATAACAAAGCTTTCAAACTTCTTGGATAGGGAGTTGAGGATCAAATCCGTAGCCAACTCGTTGGAGACATGGCAATTAAGCCTTTCGATGTGATCAATGTGGCTCTTCATCTTAAGAACGTAAGATGATACCGATTGGGTCTCGTCCATCCGACATGCATGGAGTGCTCGAACCGTTTCGAACCGTTCCACCCTTGATTGTTGTTGGAACATTTCCTTCAACTGGGTGATCATGTCATAGGCATTGTGGTTCTCAAAGACCTTTTGTAAATCGGGAGTCATACTCGCTAACATGAGACATGAGACTTGCACGGAGTCCTCGGTGTACTTGACCTAATCGTTAAAGGCCTCCATCTTATCCTTATCGGGTTGATTGGGAGTGGGATCGTCTAACACATAGGACTTCTTTTCTTGCTTGAGAATGATTCTCAAGTTTCGGTACCAATCCACGAAGTTCCCATGGTTAAGACGTTCCTTCTTGAGGATGGTTCTTAGTGATAAGTTATGGACGGTCGGGATTGCGTTGTTGTTGTTTGTCATCTACAATTTTACAAAGTTCAATTTTAGTATTTTAATATCAATGTATTTTAATTATTAATACCCTTTTATGTCTCATAGAAAATTAATAATTAAAATCTAGAATCCAACGTTATATTTAAATATCGGTTAGGTGACCTTTATCCCTTTATCTAAATTAACAAGGTAGTCAATGTTGACAATTGTAACCTATTACAATTTCTAGTGTATGGGATTGGTTTAAACATCTTATGTTTTGTTTGGCATGTTTATCCCATCAACACCTTTTGTACGTCATGCTTCGGTGATCCTAATGCATGATTTCCAGATCAAGTCGTCCTACTTAGACACACATGTGTTTTAAAATATAAGTGGTTAGGTGACCTTTATCCCACTAATACGGTAATTTCACCTCAACTTCACAAGTATCTACATTTATGGTTAGGTGACCTTTATCCCATAAACGAGTTGCAAGTGAATCGAGTGTTGTTTAAGAGGATGGTGTTAAACTTGTTTTGAAAAAGGGTTTTTGTAGTTTCCAAAATTCTAGTTTTAGGAAAAACTTTTATACCATACTATTTGTATGCATTCAAATACATGGTATTTTATGAAAAACAATTTTCATGATTCCTTTTAATAAAACTCATTTTTATTAAATCATTAACCCTTAATAAACTCATTTTATTAATTCCTTTAATGATTTCTAAAGAACCATTTTTATGCTTGTTTTATCGTAGTTGTTTACCTAGTTTATCAATTTTCAACAAAATGTTAAACTCATCCAAACAACCAAAACAAACAACCAAACATACAATATAAGTGCATAACCATAGCCAACTATTTTGACGACACTTGCTTTCCATAACAAGTGTGTCAAGAGGTCATTCCTAAGGGTAAAACATGACATGAATCTTGTGTCGGTGAACTCCCACTTGAACCCGCATCCAAATGCTTCAAGTAACCCTTTTGTGTTGTGATTTCACCATCTTCTTTAGGCACCTTCTTGGTCATCCAAATCAGCCCCAAAGTACAATTACATAGAAAAACCTAATACATTTTTCTAGAAAAATAAAGTGCAAACTAATCTATTTATTACATACCAAATGAAACAAATAAATTACATGCCTTTATTACAATCAAATGAAATCACAACCACAAACATCCAAACACAAGGTCATGGCTAGGTTATTGGCACGAAAATACATCCAAATATGTATACAAAAAACAAAAATGGAACCCTTTTATTTTTTAACCCAAAAGTTATGGCCAACATAAACCAAATCCAAGTGGGTTTTTGTCCAAACAAACAAACCATCTTATGGTACTAATTTTTCAAGATCTTTACTATGCATACATGAGTAATATCTTGAAAAACAAAGGGTTTACCATACTTGAAATTTCCAGCCCACTTTTTACACAAAAAAGGACCCGAAAATTTTGATTTTTGAAGCATGCATCCGTATAACCGGCTCTTGATGTCATTGTTGGCTTTTGCAGATGTTTATCAAAGTCATATTAACCATTAATATGTCAAAACGCAGTGGAGTTATAATCAAAAACCATTTTAAGATTAGTTAGTTTATGCATCAAGTACATTTGATTAAAACAAAACCCATGAACAAGGATCTTTATATGAAAGAACATGCTATCAAAAACACATAACAACATCATGAACTACCTCTTAGAACGTGGGTTTGGTGGTGTACAAGATTATATTTGAAAGCTAAATCTTCAATATAGAAGACCTCAAGAGGTGATACCCACAAGCCCTTCCAAACACCCACTTGCTAGGTAGTAAAACACCAAGATCCTTCTCCTTCTCTTAGAACCCAAAAATCAGCCAAGTGAGCTTCAATGTTCAGCCAAGAATAGCTCCAAAATCAGTCCAAAAATTCTGAATTTTTGAGAGAGACTAGAGAGAAAAGTTGAGCTTTGCATGTAAGAGTGAGAGAGTGTTAGATGGGAGAGTTGTCAAGTAATCATGTCTTGCACTTTACAAGACAAAATGGGTGGGGACACCAAGGCCAAGGGACAGCCAAAATCCCATTTCAAATGGGTTCCCCCCTATTTTTCTTCTTTTATAAAATTGACACTCTTTTAATCTCTTATTTTATAAAATTAAAACCAATTTTAACTTTATAAACTTAACACACTTTTATTTGTTATTATTTAACCAACTTAAATAATGAAATAAATAATTTCTCATGAACAAATTATCCATATAATGTTGTTCATTTACAAAAGCAATGTATTAGAAAACCCATTTTCTAAATTGGTGTCAATATTTATTTGTATGATCTCATCAACAAATAAATATTTATTGGTGTTTATTTGGCTTGTTATTTGGTATGATCCGACTTGGATCATAACGTACTAACCATATCAATCTTGTATGTGTCTTGGGCATATAAGATCCAACAGAATTGGCTTCAAAGTAGATACATTTACTGAAGGAGTGTGCTCGGGAGATACTGTTTTAGTTTTCTTAAGAGAGTCTTCAACTTCTTACCTCCTTTTAAATCTTTGCAAGGTATTTTATTTTTCTACTATAATGGATTGTTTGTTGTGAGCTTTGAGCAGTTTCTTTTGTTGGTTCTTGATAAGCAGCTGATTCAAGAGTAGATATCTTTATCTTCATAGCTCCAGTCTCCTCATCTTTGTTTATCTCTAAAACAAGCTGCTCCTTTTCATTTCTTTCCCTTTCAACTGATTCTTTTAACTCAGCCACCAACTGATGTAGTGCATCAATAACTTCATTATTTGTTACTGCTTCTTCTTTTAATCGTTTGATTGTAGCTTCTTGTTGGGCCAGTTTAACATCTTTTTATTTCAATAACCCTTCAATCCTCTCAGCTTTCTAACCTTTTGTTTGTTTTGCTGATGAGATTGTTGTACTTAGCAACAAGAAAGCTTTTGCTCACATCAATCTCTTCTTCTTTTAGATTATCCTTATTGTCGGCTATTATATCAACAAAGTCATCCCTCCACCCTTAGCTTTATGTTCAGCATGAGTTAACTCATGTTCAACCTCCTTATCTTTCTCCCCCTCAGCTTCTAAGCATATTTCTTCAGTTACACCATCATTCACATCATCATGATCATCTTCAAAATTGATCACTTTAGTGGGTGCAGGGCTTTCTGTGCTTGAGTTGGATTCAATAAATAGGGAAATTAGGATTTGTGGTTGTTCTTGTTGAGGAGATGGTTGATTGATGTTTGGTGAAAGAGGTTCTGTAGGAGCAGTGTTGAGAGATGATTGAGATTGGGAAAGTGATAGAGGTTGGGTATGTTCACTTGTTGGTGAGAAGGGTTTAGTGGCAACTATGTTTAATGATGATTATGACTGGGAAGGGGGATGGGTTGTGTATGTTCACTTGATGGTGATAAGGGTATTGTTCAAAGGAGATGGTGGTGGAGAGTAGGTGTTGACTTTCTTATTATGATAAAAGGAAAAGATAACGCTTTGTAAATTTAACTCTGACACTTCTTTAGTGGAGCTTTCTATCATGCCAAGGTGTTCTTGTCACGAAACCTATTTTGTACTTATTCAAGTTTGTTGATGATAAGAATGGCATCATCCTTATCATGTGGAACGAATTCCTTGCTAATTGCAAGGCTTGATTTATACCTAAGGATGCAGGCACTACTCTTTCTTTATGCCATTGTCCTTGTCATGTGACTTTAGAAAGGAACTCACTTTATATTCCTTGCCAACTTCATGCAGGTATAAACATACCTAAGTCATCAACCCCCTAGTCCGGGGTGGTCATGATTCATATCATGACTATCTTCTAACGCACCATAAATTAGCATTGTTTGAGCTATTGCATGGTTGTGTGTGCAAGGCATTTATTCAGGATCTTTTTAAGATTTTTTTAATGCTTCATTGTTTCCCTAGGCTAACAATTAGATTCCCCTTGATTTGACAAGGGTGTTGTTGCCATAATGTGTTTCTTTCTTCCATCATTAAGCATTGCCTTTGCCTTCTATGAATACGACATGCATCTCTTTCCCTAGATTTGTCATCTTTAGTATATTGGTGCTTTTCATCCGGTAAAGGTTAGTTGCTTCTCCATCCTTCTATTCTTATTCTCTATTTACTTAGGTTAGTTGCTTCTCCATCCTTCTATTCTTATTCTCTATTTACTTGCCATGACCGACCACTATGACATGTCTCATCAGCTATGTATGATGATAGGCAAGGAGTTTGATTCTTTTTGTTCTCATTGTGGAATCGATCTGAAACCTAGACCATCTTTCCCCACTTTCATGCAATCCATTCGTTGTAACCCGCCAGGTTTCATCATCCTTTATACTCAGTTTTTCGAGTTTTCAAATCTTAGGTTAACCTTATTCGTGTTCTTTTTTAATGTACTTGAGTATTATAAACTAAGTCTTGCTCAACTTTCCCCATTTGGGGTTAGTAAGAATAAGCATTGTGAGATTGCATGTAGGGTGGTTGGCATAACACTAACCTTGGGGTTGTAGGATGTTCTTTCACTTGACTAAGAATGGTGATTAGTTCACCATAACTTGGCTGAAAGAAGTTGCTCCCCTGTGTGTGCATCCTTCCAGTCCTTTGATTAGAAGGTGGAAACCTATTTCTTTTGGGTTCCTTCGTGTCTTGTGCCCTTTAAAATGCCCCGGAGGAACCCTAGAGATGTTGTTACTGTGGATGTACTTCATGACCATTCCTTTGCTTCTTCTTATTCTGAGTTGCTTTCGAATCGTCTTACTTGGATAGCCTCTTTCCGGAGAGTGTGTTGGTGTTGGTCAGGTAAAGCCGAGGATGGATTCCTGTGAACTCGTGTCCGATCTTTAGGTGGTCTGGTCATGGTATGTTTAGTCATGCTTCATTGATCTTACAACTACTTTCGTAGTTTTTTATTTTTTATGTCTTTTCTTTGTCCTTCCGCAGATATGGATCTGCTTGGCATGATGGAGCTTGATGGTCACTCCTTGCAGTAGGGAGAGGACGATGTTATTGCCTCTCATGGTAAAGTTGTTTATGATGGTGGCGAATACATCAGTGTACTCATGGAAGCTACCGGCCCCTGTGTAAAGGCGCAAACTTTCCCAGTTCTAGCATTTAGTGCTACCAGACTTTCTTACAAAAGGAAAGATGGAGGCGTTGTAGAGGGGAGTGATCTGAAGCATGCCTGGACTCATTCCTCTTAACAAGATCTTACAACCAAAACTACCTATTGTGATGGTGTGGCTTTGATTATTAGGTTTTAGTTATGATTTCATATTTGCCTTTAAACTTCATCTTTATCATGCAAGTAAGGGTCATGTCACTGAGACAACCGAGGGCTGATCTAAACCTGCTAATAATGATGTCAGTTTGGATCCTGAGATGGTGAATTTACCTTTTGTTCCCGACTGGGTATCTTAAACAAAAACCTGTTGTCAGACCCTGCCATTAGTGGCAAGGTTTTTAATCATTTTCTTTTACACCTGACCAACATCTTGTCACCCGATCACTTGATGATGCTGCCAAAATTTATACATCATAGACTAAGCTAGGAGGTTTTTGTCTAGGATACTTGCTGATGGAAAGATTGTACTTATTTCTGTATGTTGCTCATAAGAATATTTCTACTATGAGAGAAAAGGATTCATGATGATGCTCAGGTAATTTCTAGTCTAATGAATGAGAAGAAAAAGTGTGTTCAAGAGTTAGAGGATGTGAAACATCATTATCAATATAGGGAGTGTAGGTTGTTAGACTCCTTGGCATCTGCTAATGTAGAGTTAGAGGAAGGCAAACCCCTTAACCAAGGGTGCCTAGCATTGGCAGAAGAGAAAAAACAATTTGAGGAGGACAAATCTCGTATGAAGGCTGCTATGAGTCAGTTATTACTTGCAAACCGAGATATCAAGTAGCAGCTTGACCGTGTTACTTCCAATAGGAGATGGTTGATTGGTGAGGGATTTTAACATGTTACTAGGTTATTACATCATAGCACCTAGTTCTTATCTCCATTAGCTATTGTTCAAAAGGCTGCTCACAAGCTCAACTTATTTGTAGGACTCAAGGCTGGATATCAATGTTGCTCTTAGAATAAACCTTTGGATAAAGCTGCCTACTATTCCCTTGATGCTCGAAGGGCTTTGAGGATGCTAACTTTAGTTTTGAAAAAACCAAGTACCCCCATCTTGATATGGTAGTTGGTTGTTCTGATAAATACTTATCTATTATTAGGCATTTACGAACGGTTGTTGGGTCGAACGGTTGTACTCCCTTAACAGCTCTTGATGGCCGAGTTAACCAGGGTCAACCGAGTTTTGGTTCGCCTTTGTTTGATTATACCTCAAGACCTTTAGCTTTGTCCCCTAATCCAAACTCCCTTACTTCTAAAAATCTTGGATTTGCTAGCTTTGTTAAGAGTAGCTTCTCTGCTATTGGAAGTAAGAATTTGAGGAAGACAAACTCAAGCTAAGAATATTGAGTGTGAAGGTGCTTTGACCAAGATCGGTGACAATAGCAACCCAGGTGAGGTTGTTATTGGTACGTCAATGCTGGAGAAACTAGTTAGTGATGATGGGAAGTAGTCATTGAATTTGACTTCTTGTTTTTGTTGCACCTTGTGTTTGTTTAATATCTTGTAGTATACTATAAAAGTGTCTGCTATATTATCAATATTGTTTGGTATAAATCTTTTGCACTAAGGCTTCCTTGGACTTTGTTTTTACCAAGGGGTGTGATGATATAGTTGATCGTGTATTTCTTCATCCTCGACTATTGGCAAGGGTCTCGAGATAAAACGATAGAATGGAAATGTTTTTTTTTCTTTTTGGCTAGGCAAGGGTGTAGACAAGTAGTCGTTTTTCTGATGCGAAGCCCTCGCATGTGTTATGATCGGGCTTGAAAGCTTAAACAATATAAACTCAGATGAGTGATGGAGATGTGGCCCTAACAGGGCTAGCCGAAATAGATCTTAGAGCAGACGAGCATGACCATGGCACATTTAATCAAAACGGGTTTGATCATGTTAGATTTGATGCTAAGTACTTAGGCAAGGGCCGAATTGGCCAGGTAATGTTTGCCTAGAATAGAATTGGCTAAATTCGTAAAAGCTATTTGTTATGTATTTTCATAGATAATTTGTACTAGCAAACTATATTCAATGTACCACCAGTCAAATTGGTCGTTCACTTGAGATAACTCAAAGTGATGGGGTGAAATAGATTATCTAACCCTCCATTAGCCTAAGTTTGTTTTATGTATGTTGCGTAAAGTCCTCCTTATATGTAGTAATTTATGATTTTTCATGGCACACGTCAAGGTAATTTTCTATTGGTCCGATGATGTTGGTAAGATTTGTGACTGTTGGCCAGGTAAAATTCTTCTAGTATTCTAGCCAAGTAAGCACTTATGGTGAGTGTCCATGCTGGTAGGTTTGGTAGAATTGCTTTATTTAAGGTAGGATATCATAAGGCTATGCATTGGACTAGAGTAAAGAACGAGTGATGTTCAAACTTAGCAATATGGTAGTAAGAAGGATATACATCTTGGATGTATGTCTTATAGCAAGACATGTGAGAAGAGACTTCACATTCATGAAACTGAGCTATGCATGGACCTCATGATGCAATATCAGGTGAGGTGCTTAGCTTCATGACAATGATAAGTTGAAATGAACAAACTCATGATGCAACATTATGTAAAAGTGTTTAACCTTTTTGAAAAGTTGTACTGAAGTTTTAACTTATAAAGGGAACCTAGGCAAGGTGTACATCGTATGGCAACGAGAAGTTTAAGTTGTACCTTATAGACGCAACATCCTACGAGGTATTTTGATTCTAGTTTAAATGAGTAGGTACAAAGCTTTTGATATGTAACCAAGACATGTTTTAACCAGATCTTTGGAGATGCAAGCATTGCATTATTGCCATAACTATGATTAATTCTTAGCTAGAGAATTTCATCAAGTTTATGAATAATTAATAGTCCATAAAACTTGGACATCTTTTGATTTTGCGTGCTATTTGATATGAGTAGGTCAAGGCCGGATCCTACGGAGCAATATTGTCTAGGTGCTTAGCCTTTACATGAGAGGGTCAAGGCCGGATCTCATAGAATATCATTATGAGGTGCTCACCCATATGTAATATGATACGATAATGTATATGTTCTCGCGTTAATCATGCCGAAGTAGGTAAATCAATTAGTATGACGAGTTCTTCATTCATCCATCGGTGATTTGTTTGAAACCTTGTTTAGTAAGGAATTTAATTAGAACTAAGACTGATAGTCTTGTTTATGTGTGGTATAGTCATGTCTGACTTATATGACTCCCGATTATGAAAATCAAACAAGGTGAATTGAGCCTTTGTCTAAGGCTTTAGTATGCAACTCGTGGTCTAAGTTTCAGCCATGTAAAGTGTCGTGATTGCAAAGAGTGGGGATACTGTTGTGCCTAGTCAAGTTGATAAGCACAATCCAAGAGACAAAACCCAGCTCTAGAATGAAGAAGCCAAAAGGGAGAAAACTTTACCTGCCAAGCTAAGGGACTACAAATTGACATGAAGAATAGCGCGGGCGTATTTAATTAATTATTTTATCCTTTATAGAGTCGGGAGGTTGTCATGGGTGCGGTATGTTGAATGTTAAGAAAGTTTGTTAAATCAATCTCTTCCCACCCCAAATTCTTCCATAACTTTCTCATCCCCGATTCTATTAATAAAATCATCCTTATTCTATCCAATTATATTCTTATTTCTTTAGATTTGCAATCCAAGAGACAAGAGCCCAACAAGATAACATTTACCTTGATTAAGCTTCACGGCTTAATACGTAGCCAAGAAAGTTAACCATGTTACTGGTTACATTAGTAGACTAGGTTTTAGCCAAATAGGGCAATTCATTCTTTGACTAGGTAGGGCAACTTATGTTTCAACTATGGCTTGGCTACGCAGTATTTACCGGAGAGTTTTGGCCGGACAAGTTGTCTTGAATTGGATCTCTAACAAGCATTACGGTTTGACTTATGCCTTGAAATGTCTGGGCGTGAAACTTTAGCAGGTCTTGGTCTGGAGCTGAAATCGACTTGATCTGGGTATTTAGCATAAATGTATATCCTGGTTTGAGAATCTTGCTAGATATGTTGGCTTACTTTTTATCTTGGCAAGCTCATTTACCTTGGAGCTTTAATATGGCAATGTAGCTTCGGTTAGCCTTTGGCCAGGTCTTTGAAAAGGGTATATGACCATTATCTTAGGCTTTGGCTAACCACACATGCACACTTGATGTTTTATGAGAAGGACACAATCCTAGGTGAGGCTTGGCCTGATAAGCTGTCTTAACATTTAATAGAGCTATATGGTCATGATTTGGGACTTTGGCAAGATACGTTGAATGGTTATTTCATTCTAGCTATATCAAGTGGCCAGATATGCACTCAGTCAGGATATTTAGTGAGCTAAGGCAAGGCTATCTATACAATTACTAGCAAGCTGCATCAGATTTAGTTCTTGAATAGCTTTGGTAAAACCTTGAAAGGGTTCTTCACATCACCTAGCAAGTCAAAGTAGGGGTAAGAAATGCTAGGACATCAAATAATAAGATCTATCAGGATATATATGTAATATTTTGTGAAAGCATGAGTTATGGTTGTGGTAGTCAACAAAACAAGGGATTGGCAAAGTTAAACACTTGTATATTATACCTTTCTTGTCACATGATGATGTTAGGGCCATATAGGCAATGTCATATAAAAGCTTTACCAACTACAAATGTATTATACAATTTCTTGAAAGGAAATTATTTTTAAAATCTATATATCTTTATACATCTTCAAAATTAATTCAGCGGTTCCATGGGTATAAATAAAGAACCGAGTAATGTATTATGTGTAAAAGTAAACATTATTTATTGTAGATGAATGCACCAGATAGGTCCATAGGATTTGACATTTTTTTATGTATGCATCATGAATTTCGTGAAAAACCCTTGTGATCAAATGATTACGAATGAATTTAAAGCAAAATTTGTACACCATATTTTTTTAGTCTCATTTATTGTTTAGAGTGTTTCACTAAAAGAACTAACATATGATGTTTAGGGTTTTTTAGCATCCTTAAATCTAGGCCAGATGAACAATGAGAGATACTTTTTTTCTAGCCATAGCAATATTATGAAATAAACCGACTTGTGTTTTTCCAAAATTATGTTCATGCTTGCTAGGTGTATTTAATTATGCATGCTTTCCATATGCTTTTGTATATAAAGAGATGTTTGTGTACCTTTAGAATGGAGTATCCTTTATGTATCCTCCTAGAGCTTCGCTTCTTTTCCTTTTGGAAATAGAGGTTGCATGCTTCTGCTAACCTTCCTAGGTATCCTTAATTATTTCCTCCAGGTGAAATAAGTTGACCTTTTCAGAAAACTACATCCTTTTTACTTTATAGCAGAGGGTTCTTGTTTTGTCAGAGTAGGCTCTGACTTTCCCTTTTATGATAAAAGGTAGGTAATATGGTTTTCTCCTTTTACACTATGTCAGGTGGCTTCCTTCTTTATTTGGCTCGGCCTAACCCTTGTTGCCATCATGTTATCTTAGACAGACCAAGATCTATAGATCCAGCCTTGGCTTATGGCTCTGGCTCGGCCAGATTTCTGGGCGGGTCATGTATGTATTCTTGGCTTATTCTATTACTTCTATTGGTTTTGTGATTCGGCTATATTTCTTCCTATGTCATCAATGGAGATTCTTAGGAAGAACCATTAGAGGTTGGATAGGAGTTTTAGGGAGACCATTGATATAAAAACTTATTTGAAATAAGGTTTTGGCTCATGGGAGCATGTTTGGCCATGGCTAGTATTACCGAGTCACTAACCCATCCAGTAGTGGTTTTAAGATAAAATGATATTTATGCTTTATTTTTTAATTTACATTTTTGGAAAGGTTTCCTACCCGTGAAAGGCGACTTGGCTTTGTTACGAAAAAATGGGTTGCCCTTGGTCAGGTGACGCAACTTGTGCGGCCAAGCAAGGGGTATCCTGAGCAACATGGGACTTAAAATCTTAATGGGTGATCCTTTTGATAATATAAGTCATAGGTTATAGATATTTAAAGCTGACAGAGTCTTTTACAAAAAAAAAACTACCTACGAATGCAGGTAAAGTCTACAGAACACATTGACAAAGCATGTGTTAAAAAGTCATGTGACATTTCTCTGACCATTAAAGGACAACACATTCTAGTCAAATAAAAAAGCTATTATGGTTTAGCTGATATATAAGGTTTGACCCCATTTTCCCCTTCCTTTTTTAAAATATTGTTTCGCACAGACATGTCCATGCCTTTATCTTTTACTAATGAACAACCTTTATAAAATATCATCATTTAATAGAGTTGTTCAAGTGGATGCTAGATTTGTCGTAAAGGTGAAGTTCTTTGTTAGAGTAACTATCTCAAAGGAATAATAAGAAAGAAAAAAAGCCCAGATAAAATACTACTTATGCACCATGGATAGTACTATTTTCAATCATGCAAAAATGTGTTGTGCTATCGCATCATGGATAGTAAAGTTTTAACGTATCATAAAAATGGAGATACAATAACTTTGGTTGCATATCTTTAGTAAAGAGAGCCTATGGTTCACTAAAAAATGTTTTGAAAAGTCTTTTATGAACCTAAGGAAACAAAAAAGTCATTCGTACAACAAAAAGTGTGAATGGATAAGTTGTGGCCCAGTATTAGCGACCAAACTTCCAGTAAGCATTTTGCAAAGGTAAGGAGATATTTAGAACCTATTGACTAGAGTGGCGAACAAAGATCTGAGCATCCCATGGAACATAGGAAAAACACAGATCTCATCACTTCGGTTTAGAACAACAGGCGCGAGACACTCATGTAGGTTGACATTCTCGGCCTCACGGTGCGCCACTTGTTGCTACATCTGATTCTGGGTACCATCGACAGGTATGGCTGAGCCTAGCCTCCGTGATTCATCCCCGAGCTCGAAACCTTATTGTAACCCTGACAAAGAAGATCTATGTTAAAGGGTCCAGGGGGTTTAGAGCCCGAGGCACTCTAATGCTCAAGTCAATACCAAGTATAGCCTAATCAAGCATATAATATATGTGATACAAATGAATAGATAAGTATAAGAGATAAGAGATTAGAAATAGCCTTATCGATATAGCATGGAGGGAATCCAGCAGAGATGGGAGAAGAAGAAGAATGAGCTAGCACTCTAGGAGAAGAAGAGATGAGATGCCAAGTGTGGGTGGTTTCACAGGCAAATGGGCTACCCTAAAGCTGTTATGTGATCTTGTATTTATAGTGAGAGCTTTATGCTTTGAAACCCTGTTGCGATTCTACTCCTTCCATCTTGGGCAGGTTTATCTTCGTGGGTTTCCTCAACTTAACTTAGTTCCCAAGTGGTATCCTTTTCTAGTATAACAGGTTGACACCTAGCAAAGCATCTTTCAGCCTTTTACAGTTGTGTGTAGCTATATCCAGATAGGTAGGTGTTGACCTCCCCTTATTATGATAAAAGGAACAGATTATGCTTTGTAAAGTTAACTCTTGACACTTCGCCTTTTGTGGAGCATTCTGTCGTGCCAAGGTGTTCTTGTCATGACACCTATTTTGTACTTATCCGAGTTTGTTAATAATAAGAATGGCATCATCCTTATCTTGTGGAACGACTTCCTTCCTAATGGCAAGGCTAGCTTTATACCCAAGGACCCAGGCGCTACTATTTCCTTATGCTACTCTCTTTGTTATATGACTTTAGTAAGGATGTCACTTTTTATTCCTTGCCAACTTAAGGGCAGGTATAAACGTACCTACGTCATCACCTGATCACATGTTAAAGCACCTTCATGAGTAAGCGTCATGAAAACTTTATGCTAAGGTAAGACAAAGTAAACAAATTTCTCCTTGTTTGCTTTAACGTATTTTGGGAGAATGACATGTTATGAGGATCATCGCCTATACGCTCATTTCAAATTAACTCCCACGACAAGATAAAGATTAGAATAAAAGAGCGAAAGGCTAGAGCCGAAAAACATGGATCAAGTCAGGCATAATCACGCTTAGAATGAAGCTTGCACTTGACTGGGGAGGGGGGTTATTACGTATGTTTCGTAATCGGCCAACCATATGACCCAATAAGAATAACTTAGCAGGCCGAACCAAAGCCCACACTAGCCAAGCCCAATAAGATTTCATACTCCTCTATAAATAAAGGGTTTCCCTTCATCCAAACATATCTCATTTCAGTAGCAAACACTCTCTACTAGCATATGTTCTATCTCCATCTTACAATAATCTCCCCGCCATTACCAATATCTTCTTGACAGAAAGGGGTTCTTCGACTCTTATGAAAAGGACCCTAATGTCCTTTCTTGTCAAGGATAATATCAACCTTTCTCAGTCTGCGATGACCACTATTTTTCTCTTATGAAGCGCTTTTGTTATAGTTCATTTGTTGTCTCTCACTCTTATTTATGTAGTTTACATATTATATATCTTTAATACGTTATACATTGAATTCATATTCAACCAAGCATTAAGTCAGACTCAGATTTGATTGTTGCAACAATTAGTAACAAAAAGCATATTGAACCAAAATTCATACTTCCACCGTTATCATTTCCTTATTGTACCGCCAAGCTAACATCAACATTGTAACAGCCGCTCTGGATCTGTTAGTGCAAGGAAAATTAAAGAAACAACTAGCGTAACGCCGTGTATAAACATTTTTCTAAATTTTACATGCTTATAACATCCAACACATTTTATTCCCGATGGACCTTTATATAGTGTAATATTTACAACTAATGTCTCAGGTTTGAAATTGAATTTGGATGATGTGGTTTAACTTTAATCGCTTCAAGCAACACAGTTGGATCTTTAAACACACTTTAAATTATATTTATGCAATATACATAAAACTTATAAGAACAATGCATTATTAGGAAGAAAAGTAAGATTATATGCTTAACACATAAAACACAATTCTTGAACTGAACCTTCGGGTCGTGATTGCAAATTTGCAATAGACACCATGGGTTTGTAACAGGATACTGGATCCATTCGGTTCAAATTCCAAACAGCAAATAATCATATTCTGAAACGCACACTTGATTATATGTATATTGTACAAAAAGATATACTAGGGAAGTTAACATTGTTAGTAAAGGTTTAATAATTCATTAACATTGTTAGTAAAGGTTTAATAATTCATACGACATTGATCCAAATCCAGTTTCGTTAGCTGAATTTAACAAGATATTTTAGTAAATCTAAATCAAAACAGTCAACATAACTCTAGTTGAATTTCATGATCTAACATATGTAACGTAAACAAATAAAGAAAAAATAGTGAGGAATTCAGCAGGAAAGCGGTTTAATTTTTGTGTAAGTTCCAGATCTGAGTTTTGACTTGTTGGGTTGGGGTCAGGATTAATAATATGCAGTCAACGGTTTAAAATTTCGGATCTCCAATCTGACTTTGTGTTTGCTAAGCTATGATGTGTACAATGCCCAACAGATGAAAGACCAAATGAGATTAAATTCATATAATCTGACTTGAAGATACATGATGACAACAGAGGGGTGTAGGGTGTACCTGGTGCTGCAAAGAGCTCCCGCGTTTTCGCAGGGTCCAGGGAGGGTCCGTCCCATTTAAGGGAAGATGTACGCGGTCTTTCCCCCACATTTTATGGGGAGGCCGTTTCCACGGATCGAACCTGAGACCTTCGGTCCCTTAGGAACAGCTTTTACCGCTGCGCCAAGGCCCGCCCTCTAAACATAAAAGAACTCAATCTAATAACTACTACTAAACAAGAGGTACTGCACTACGTTGGTAACTGCGCCACTTTCCCACTAAGCCCTCTCAGCCTACTATTGTTGACCAGGTCATGTACTGATGTTGACCAGGTCCTGAACTGGGTAAATGGGTCTGCTCCATGGGTTCAGCAGGGTTTACCTGATCCACTGGACCCACTGGGCTCGTATCAAATCTGCCCCTTGGAAAATCGACTTGTCCTCAAGTCGAAAAGAAGGGAATTGGTGCCAAGCAATAAGCCATTCAAATGTAGGCTGACCCGCTTTATAGACCCCTCCATAAGCTAAAATGGATTGTGAATGCCTTGCAATTTCCTTGTCTTTTACATCTGGACACCACCAAGAAGACAATTTGATAGCATGTTTGATTTCAGCGATTCCCTGTTTATCATGTGCGTCCCCTACAATCGCAGGTGGTTGTTCAGAGTCGGTAGTCTCTTCCTCTCCCCCGATTCCAACAGTTTGCATGTTAAGAATCGCATGTACTTCTCAGACTCAGATATGCATGAAAGGATTTTAGAGGTGGATTGTGATGACTGAGGGATGGCTGGTGAATTAGGTTTATCAGATTTAATATCCAAATTCTGATAGCAACCCTTCTTGTTATCAGAGTTGACCATCTCGTCTCTTTTTTCTGCCATTAAACTGTCCTCCACCACCGTGTTCTTCCAATCTTCATCTACTTTTTCATAGTAACTGCCATCTCCGATCATCTGAGTCTTGATTTCTACAATATCATCCTTCAGGGGGGCCAAGATGGCATCTAATCGTGCAACAATGACTGATAACTGGGCAGCAATAACCGAATTCCGGGTTGTAATTTCCATTCGAATTTCCCGGCAATGGAACCAAATTATAGGAACTAAGAATCAACCAAGTGGTCGGATTGATTAAAACAGGAAAGATAGGCCCTATTTGAGATGGGCAAGGTCTCCAAATACAAAGTGAAACGATACTTCTGATAATCTAATTCTGATAATTAAAAAGACAGGCCAACAATTAACCTAATCTGCTCTATTTAACACAAAGAAAAGAAGAAAACTGCTAGATAACTGCCCACTAAGGCACTACAAGCCTACTGCTTTTGACCAGGTGACTGCTGGGTAAATTCATTGGATCTGGGTGGGCTGGATCCGACCCAAAACCACCGGGTTTGTATCAGTCTCTGTCACAATCATCATAGCCATTATCACCTTGTCACCGATTACAAATAGGTTAGTGTGCTACAGTTAATGGTAGCAAGCGACACATTGACATCCATGGGAAAATTTACATCTCATTGATTTTTTTTACTTAATTTTAGTGTGTGACACCCCTGGCTGAACGTCATATTCATCATTTGTTTTCTGTTTCCTGAATTGATAATGAAAGTTTTATGTATTGTAAATAACTTTGATAAGTCGGGATATGTTTGGCGGTTTGTTGTCTGCCCTAATTGGATCCCTACAGTGACATTTACAACTATTCTCACTTATCTATCTTCCTCTTGTGTTTGTGTTTGTGTTTGTGTTTGTGTTTGTGTTGCTTGTAGAAATTGGCATCCTGTCCTCCGTAAATGGTTGAGTGGCTGGATCAGCAAGACTGGGTAATCTTGAAACACTACCTTTACTTCCTCTTCTTGCATTTGGTCCTAATTCTTCAATCATGTACTTCCACCCGTCAATTGGTCTCCTCCGACTGAATATATGTTGCTTAATAAAACTAGCTATCTGCATACACATACCCAAAACAATATAATTGTCAGGAAAAAAATATATATATCTCCTAGCACAATGATCCATTCATTCATTAAGAATAATAACAATAAAAGACCTTAAATTTGCTGAAAGCAATCCGACGTTCATACTCTTGTGCAAGAATGTCTTCTTCTCGTTGGGACATTTCCCATATGTTTCCATCTTCACCCTTTGCTGTTGTTTCCCATCCATCAGGCTTATTTTTCATATCCCAAGAATCTCTATCTTTTGACTTGTTCAAATCAGTGTTTCCAGACTCGAAGATCCTGCAACAAAACCATTTTTATTCCATGCCTACAAAACTTAAAAAAGCTGCAAAGCCAATCATAATAGAACCTCAAGCTAGACATGAAATGTGATAAAGATGTTATTCATCAGTTCATGTAATCTGTGTTGCTAAAAGCCCACAAGGTGTGCGCCTAGACCCTTAGACGCAACCTAGCGTATAGCCTTGTCTCCCTGCCACAAAAGCCCCATTTCCAGCACTCAGGCGCATTTTCAGGCCAATTTCCGGCTAACTTTTGACCACAAATCGTCTGAACATGTATGAAACAATTACATTAGCCTTAAACAAGCCTAACACCAACATAAAACATTCTAAAGATGTCTTTCATAAGTCATGTAATCTGTGTTGTTAAAAGCCCACAAGGTGTGCGCCTAGACCCTTAGACGCAACCAAGCATTGCCTTGTCACCCCGTCATGAAAGCTCCATTTCCAGGCCCTCAAGCTCATTTTCAGCCTAATTTTGGCCAAAAACCGTCAGAACAGGTATGAAACAATTACACTAGCCCTAAACAAGCCTGAAATGAACGTAAAGCAGCCTAAAATAGCCCAAACAAGTCTAAAATCTAAAACCCCAAAAAATAGATTTTTTATACTATATGTCTCTCCTAAAAAGCTCTCCATTTGCGCCTTGAGTGCGTTTTGCGTTTTCAACAACTATGCATGTAATATCTCCATTTCCATTCATTTCAACATGTAGTTCGAGATGTAAAATGATGAAAAATCCAAGCAATTTCAGACAATATACCGTGCCAAATAAACTCTATGGCCTAAAATCCATTTTCTTTACAACTTGTGTTTGATATAAACCAACAGTTTTCGGTCTCATACACTGTTAGCATGCGTTCCATCGATTGAACTTAGTGTATACGTTCACGAAAAATGTCACCAATGTATCTAACAATAATCAATTATGTATACACCAACTAAAGAAAGGGGAAGATAGCTTACTCAGAAGCAGTATCAAGAAACTTGTCAAGATCATCACCAGCAGAATGAGCCAATTTCGCCTCTTCCATCTTCTCAATCTCCTTAACCCACAAACCAGCATGAACCCTTTGCTTCCTAACCCTATAATCCCTCTTCACATTCTCCAAACTATACAACGACTTCCCCTCTTCTTTCAACCTCTTCAACCTCTCTTCCTCTTCACCCCTCTTACTTCTCCTCCTCCTCTGCTCCCAATTATCACTCATCTCCTCCACAAAGGCCTTCGTATCAGCATCCATATCTTGTATGGTATCAGATCCCGTCGAAAAGTTAACATCCGTCTCCCATGGTGGTCGATTTTTGGCCGATAGATCTTCAGGAAGCCATGCTGTTTCCCACGCATCGTTCCATTTGTCTCCTTCGTTGGTGGATTTGGTTGATAGATTCCTTATATGGGTTGCAATGGTGGAGATTTTGAGCGATTGGCGTGTTGTTGAAGAAGAAAAATTGTGACCTAAAGCACTGAACAAGTTCTTCATCTGTTGCATTAGTGAATTCCTGTGAATACGAGGGTGAAAAGTAAGAATAATGAGATGAACAATCGGAACGCGTCAATTAATGGTGTGATTGAAGTGAAGTGAGAAGAGATGAAGGAACCTCACGATTTGAGAAGGTGAGTTCCAGTGATTAGTGTGGCGATGTCTGCTTCAAGGTTTTCGTGGGTGTTTGGATGGGTGTTTGATGTGTTTTCAAAAATACTTATTGCTTTTTTGATGGTATGAAAAATAAAAATACTCCTTTAAAAGTTTTAATAAATCAAAAAATTTTAATTTATTAAAACTTTTGAATGGTATTATTATCTTTTCGCCCTTCTAAAAATCAATAAGTAAATTTGAAAAGCACATTCAAACACCTTCTAAATGCAAAAGTGAAAGTGTTAACCAAGGAAAAAAATCTATTTTTTAATGACGTTTTAAACTATCCTAATGTTGGAGTGACTTTCGAGATACGAAATTTCAACTAGTCATACTGATTTTAACATTATAAATCTTACTTATTCAAAAACATCATTAAAGAAGAAACTTACCTCTGTTAAAAAACACTCTTTAGTTAGGTTTTAAACCTGAGATCTAAATGAATCCAAGCTCTAACCATCAACTTTATAGTGGCAAAAGAAGCCGAAACATATAATTTTGGATCAAAATGGGTATTTTAGAAATAGAGATGGGTCAGAATGGACTAAGGGAAAAAATAAGGGGGTTAAGATGGGTTTAAATTTAAGAAGAAATAAAACATAAAGGGTCAAAATGGGTTTTGATATCTATATAATCTGGATTAAAAAAAACCCATAGTTAGTTTATTGATCTTCCAACACGGGTTATCGTCTCCCACATAAACAAACAGATCGACCTCCGCCTCCGCCTCCCCAATCGCACCATCACAACCTCTGTTGGGTTTCCGCCTCCGCATCACCATGGCACCATCACAGTCGCCACTCACCACCTTTGTTGGGTTTCATATTTTCATCGCACAACCTACCGCGTCCGCATAACATCGCACCATCACTGTCTCCCCACCATTGCCATAGCTGTCTCACCATGACTGTCAAAAGATTATTTATAAAATAACAAAAGATTATTTACAAAATCATAACTTTGTTAGAAGACATGCTTGTGTTCATTTAAAATTAAAAACGCAACTTAATAACTCAAGCTATTTGTGCAATTGTTGTCCTCAATGATCTTAATTGAACTTACGCGTCATAAGAATACAAATTGTTGATTATGGAATGTGATTTGGGCTTGAAACCAGTCTATATGTATGTAAGGCCCTGATCCCAGGAAACCTCACTGTTGGTCATTCACAGCAAAACATAGATTTAAAACGTGCATTTAGTTATATTCATCGCAGCGGAAAAATATAGTAATTGCAATTCATTACAACTTGATTAAATTTAAGATATAAACATTGTCTTTAAACATCGAATAGTCTTTAAAATTCTCTTAATATCCTTCTTCATCAGTGATGCTAGTCTTCAGATGCCAAGAAGCGTTAGCTCCATGCTCCCATCCCACAAGCCCAAAAGCTCACCTGCCAACTAATATGCATAAAAACAGTCAGCTTCGCTGAGTGAGTTCTAGGTTTACATCATTAACAACTTTTATAAAAGGTAGTAACTTTAACATTTGAAAATAATCATCATTTATCAGAACATTGATTTCACAAATGATCGCTTTATCACTACTTTACCATTAATTATTTACTATCGCTCTTCTTTATCCGTCAATTCCCAGTTACTATCGGCGCCTATGATAAACACAGGACTTTACCGACATGCCTATTCAGGCCTTACTGTCTTACCCAAACAGGCCGTTATTGTCAGCCAATCCAGGCCTTACTGACCTGCCTGTTCGAGCTTTTACTTTATTATCTTGAAGGCACAACAAATGCAACCCTCCTTTATCAATTGCTTGCAAGGCTTTACTTTATCAAGGTACACGTTATGGGCCCAATAACAATTCTTTATGTTTCACTTACATCTTTAGTTTTCATATACACATAACATATAATAAGAAGTAACCTCATAGTCCATGCATTCACATTTCATCAACCATGAAAGATAAATCAAATAACCGACCCTCCGCGGGGCAGCGGGGGTTCGGGGGTGGCAGCCCCTGATAGCGGGGTCCTAGGGGCGGCAGCCCCTAGTGGGGTCAAAGGGGCAACGCCCCTGGCTGGGGCCGGGCTGCCACGTCAACGCGCCCGAAAATTATTTTGAACTATTTAAATGATACATTTTACTTTAGAAAATTTCATTTTCTTGATAATAGGTCTTAAAAACCGTCATCATGAAAGTATGTATTTTAGTATGCATATCACCCCAAAACATTGAAAATGGGTAAAGGAGGGGTCTAGAACGCACCTGAACTTAGCAAAATAGCTTCAATTCTAAGTTACTTAAGCTATAGTCCGAATACCCAAGCTGCACGGAAGTTAATACATAAAAACGTCATTTTCTTCACAATTTCACTAAAAGTTTCGCTGCCAGTTTCGCTGAGCAGCACTTCTGTCGGTTTCGCTGGACAGATTCGCTGCCATGAGCGCCCAACTTTCATTGGAATTTCCTAGATTCGCTAAGTCTTAATGGTTTTTCTCGAACACAGTAGTTTCGCTAGGGCAAAACTATAGTTTCGCTGGAAACTCTCTTAGTTTCGCTGGATGAGTCCACAGTTTCGCTGATCGAGCTCACAGTTTCGCTGGATGCATAAAAATGACGAATCAGCCCGTTTTTAACCCAAAATCTTAACTTTTTACATCCAAATCCTTGGTTTACCATCCATGAAACCATATCTAACCTTTTTACACGTTTTCATACGTAAAAATTTGACCTTTATGTGTTTCTTTGAAACTTTTTGAACCCAAAACCCTAGAAATCCGGATCTGTTCTAAAGGGATGTTTGGATGACGATTCTTACCTTGATTTGTTGCTCCTTTCTTGTGGTTTGAAGCTCCAACACCCAGATCTTCAATCTTCAAAGCAACCAAGCTCCAAATCCTCCAAAATCTTCACTTTCTCACTCTACTTTCTCTCTCTAGAAGCTTGGGCTAGGGTTGCAAATGGGGAGATGGAGGCTGATCATGCATGTTTAAGGGTTGATTAAGGGCCCTTAAACCCATCAAAACATAGCCCATTAAGGTTAATTTAGTCCATAGCCCACTATCTTCCTTATTTAATTTAATTAACCCTTAAAAAGCCCATTATTATTAAATGGCTTGCTTCGGAAATTTCGGGTCGTTACAATGTAGAACTTTAATGGCATGTTAGGGTGATTGTTTTATATTTTATTAGTTCACTTGTTGTTTTTTAATATTACCCATCCTGACCTGAAACCATCCTGACCCGAAACCATCCTAACCCGAACTCATCTTGACCTAAACCCATCCTGACCTTTTTCTTAAATAGCTCATCTTAGCCCAAACCCATCCCATACCCATCCGAACCCAACAACCAACCCAATCCAACCCGCCTATTTTGCCACCTCTACAGTTCATACCATTGGAGAAGAAGACCAATGACTCGAGACGAGTTTAGTAGATGAAAGATATTACAAGTAACCGAATCAAGAAGAGAATAAATAAAGATATAAATTGTAATTTTGTGTTTTATAGTTTAAAAAAGAAGTAAATTAAAGATTTTATATTAGTGGAAGGATAAAATCGATGAATACAAAACCTTATATTTGTATTTAATTATTTTATTTTTAATGTTGCTTAATTTTAAGAGGAGCGTTAGAAAAATACCAAAGATTTGTTGTTTCTCTTCTTCCCGTTTATTTCGTTTAAAAGCTTAGAAACATAATTCTTTTTAGGTTTTTCCTACTTTTTTTCACTTATAGCTCTATAAAGTACTCAACAATATAGCATAAATCTAGCATAACATATTCCAAATCCGAATGCAACAACAGTCAAACAAAATACGTCGAACAACAATAAAGGGCCTAAACCTCTTAAAGAACTTTTTCATCAATCCAACCCCAACTTTTAAATCAAACCAGTGAAGTAAAAAAAACAAGATAGATAACATAAAAAAACAAAATTCATACAGAACTAACAAACTGTTACATCTATACTGATATGTGCCTTAATACACTCTTATCAATCCCATACGAGTTGTATTTGTACAAGATCCTATATCAACCCATAATATATAAATACGAGCATTCATGTGATATGCTCATATCACTCCCTTACAATGCATGTGGTACTGCATTGATACGAGACATCTTGACATTTCTACAATGTTTTTAAGGTGACTCAACCCATATCTCCAAACTTCCGTATGTCTAAAGGAGTTCTAGCACATAGGGACTGTTAAGGCTAGATTCATTGTATAGGTTTAGAACTTTATTCAACTCTTGTAATTAACTCTCGTACATATATCTTTTTTTGTATGCAATATATATATAGATTAACCCAAATAATATGTGTGTTGATTTATATGTGTGATTGCCGGAAAAACATCATAATTAGTCAATTTTGAAAATTGACCAAGTGTAAGAACTATCTATGGATGAATAATTTGTACTTTCGTAGATGTTCTGGAACATAACAAAGGTATATGCATCCGTGGAACTCCTGCGGAAGCACTATTACAACAACGGAAGAACATGTCCTTAAATTAAGTTAAAGCTGCTCCTGCGGAATATGAATAACTTGCTGCTACGGATAAAGTTCAATTTGAAGATCAACCAACTCCTATGAAAGAACAAAATACTTTATGTACTTCGATCATCAAGGAAGTCACATGAAGTCAACAAGACAAGCTCTGAAGTGATGTCATCAAGTCAACTTTTACGGAAGACTACATTCAGTCGGAAATCACGTCAGAGTCAAACATTCCATTTGTGTAACTTTCTTACCATGATAAGAAAATTACCTTTACCCCCTGTAAAAGTAAATCTCTTAGCCTATAAATAGAAGGTATGGGTGCACACTCTTAGGGCACCGGTGATCATTACCATCATTAGATCAATATTCAACAACACACCAATAGCAGTAGCAAGAACACCAATGGCAAGAACAACAATAGCAATCTATCAGTATTTGATAAACTGTAAACATAATTCAGTATTAATGAAAATCATTTTAAGCAATCATGTTCATCATATTCCGTTATTGTATTTTCATTTCTCTAATCTGCTCTTCATTGATTTGCGTTACAATTACAATTTCATAAACAATTAATTGAACAACAAATTATGATAATTCCACGATTATTATTCGCACTATCTCTGCTTATAATTTCCTGTTTGATCCTTGAATTCATAGGGACATGTTGTCTAAGTTAAAATATGTGACACACCATACTTTAAGGTTAACACTGTTAACCCTACTCTCGTTACTTTAACGTCCTGACATATTTCCTTATTAACATATATATATATATATATATATTAAAGTTAATTGTTTTAGTTTGAAGGATAAGTTCATTATGGTTAATTGAGTTAATTTTTAGGGGCTTGCATGGCATTTGCCCAAACTTGGTGGTTGTACATAACCGATAACCCCACCCCATGCACTTCGTAACCCTAAACCACATAAACTCAACCACTGAAACTCTTTTCCCCTGTTTTTGTCGATCATCTATCCTACGTAAAGTCTCCTCGGGCAGCCTTCTTCTCTCGCGCTACCTCCTCTCCCGGCCTCCTCTTCGCGGTGAATCTCTACCCTCGGCAGCATCACCGGTCATTGGGCAGCACCGCATCGTCCTTAACCACGATCACTCGGAGAATAGATTGAACCAATGGTCGCGAACAGTGATCGACGCAGCCTCATATCTTATTCGGTATGATTACTCGATCTTTATTTATATTCATATCATTACGGTTTCGGTCTCTATCTAGTTTGTTACGTGTGCGGGTCTAGGTTAGGTCTCGATTGGTAGTGAGTTCGGACGTGATGGGTGTTGGTTGGGGTACGCATGGGTTATGGTTTTTTTGATGCGTAATTATGTGTGTGTTCTTCCTTTTGGTTGTGCGTGTGTATGCATTCGATTTAGGTTTTGCGTATATAAGTATTCTCCATATGTGTGCAGCTGTGTATGGGTGTGGGTGTCCATCCATGTATGTGAGGTTTTGGTTGGGGTTTGATGCATGGCGGTATTTATGTATGCGTAGGCATTATGTATGTAAGTGTGCATTACATGGTATTTATGTGTATATTGCATGGAGTGTCTAGGATATTGAGTGTGTGTATTATGTAATGCATGTGCATTATATGTATATGTTGGAGCATATATTGTCATATATAGTGTGTCCGTCACTTGACGAATAGTCTAGGCTTAATGTTATACACCTTGTAAACACATGAAACAGGGTCATTCGCAGGAGCATATGCGAATGAGACTCAGTCGTACGACTGAGACATGCTAATGGACCAGTCGTGCGACTGGGAGATGCGATTGGGGCATTCGTAAGACTGAACCATAAGAATGGTCCAGTCATACGATTGAACCATACGCATGGTCCAGTCGTATGATTGAACCATACGCATGGTCCATTTGCACGAATGGGCACAGTCGCATCTAACATGGGCCGAAGCCTATATATACCAGTTTCATTGTGTAGAAACGAAAAGGTTTTGAGAGGGAGTCTGCCCGCGCCCAGGTGCTGCCGGATGAGAGGGGAGATCATGCTCGATCTCCCTTGCCAAAAGTCTTGATTCTTATGTTGTAACGAGCTTGTAATCCTTAGGTTTTATCAATGAAATCATTCGATTATTGTTCGTACTATTATTTGTCTTTTGGTTTATCACCTTCCGTCAAGAACACGCTCGGATGTTTACCGATCCAGGTATATATATTCTACGTGTGTTATATGTTATATGTTTTACATATAACATGTATATTATGCATGGGTTGTGTTGGTCATGCTTGCATGTAAATGGGAGAAAAATGATGACCTGCGTTGTGCCCGAGTCGTCAACATGAAACCGTAAAGTTTGAATACTAATAATTAATATTAATAGACATTAACTGATATCTAGGTGTTCCGAAAATCTAATTGTTTGCACCTTGCATTACTTTGTTGTGCTATTTAAGGTGAGTTTACAGCCTCGCTTTACATATACTCTTTTTGGGGAAAAGAAACATGTTACTTTTAAGTGTTTATCCATTAGATCAGTATTATTGTAATTATTGCATGTTTACTAGTGTTGTATCAATTTAAGTCCTTACATTCGAACCGTTAATTTATGTACTTTAGCAAGGTAATTCTGAGTAGATCTATTGGATTTAACAAACCTCACCCGAGCTAGTCCCGCTATCACGACTACATGTCAAAGAGTGTTTAATCGACCTAAATTTTGTTGTTTTGGTCTGGTAACCACAGCCGAGGCATACTTATATTTGTCAGCTTCGGTTGCAAACTTCATACACTATGTAACTTTTTATGTAGACTACCTATCTACTGATATTACTTTGTTTAAAGGATCTACTTTCAATTATATTACTTTTTATCAAAACCTGTGAACTCACCAACCCTGTGTTGAGACTTTAGCATGTTTTTCTTTTAGGTTCTTAAGGTATGCACGACTAGGAGCATTTTCACTATTGCATACAATACTGGTTGATTTTAACGATTAAACAATGTTTCTTCAAATTTCAGTATTTGAGTTGCACGTATTTTACGCTATTTAAATTATGAATGTTTACGTTTCCGCAAATGTTTTCTTGAATTCATTATTAAATATGCCTTTGAGATTTTCTAATTATATTGAACAACTATGTTTTGTATTAGTATAATTATCAGCTGAGATCCTAGCATGTCACACGCCTAACGGTAACACTCCGTTTGTGGAACTTTAAGGGTGTGGCAAAATACACCCTCCAGATTTGGTCACCATAAAGCTCATACCCCCAAGAATTAAACCAATCTTAAACTTGATGAAAATTGAACTTTTCAGTATGTTTAATAGACCAAGACACATCTAGATTTGGTCACCATCCTTAACCAATTGTAGGTCTTAGTATAAAACCTCTCTATTGTATAGTTTATGGATTACGTTTTCCATACTTGCTTTTGTGCATTGTATTGGAACTTGTAATATTTGCATGAAATATACAAAGAACTTGAAGCAATTCTTTATTATTGTTCTATTGTCTTATTTATACTTATTAGAGTTGTTAGCATTGATTAATACATATTATAACTCTATTAATTAATATCACTGAAACGATCTTGTTATAAAATTATTTATGATCCAAAAAAGTGTTAATGGTTGGACAAAAAAACTTAGAAACATATAAAGTGATTTTTCACTTAAGTACTCTAGTAAACGTTTAGTAATGAATCTTATCATCAAACACATGCATTACAGGACAAGACTTTACTACTAAAGTTAGGTTATTTACTCATCACTAATACATCATAGGATTCATCATGATAAGAGCTTTTGATCATGGAGCTATATTTTGTTATTAAGGGAAAACATCACTATGGTAAAGGTCATAATGCCAGAGGAATCAATACCACATGGCATAAGGGGGTCATAAACGTCTGTATTGTAAAATAGATTTTCAATAGAATGAAAAAGACATGCACGGTAGAATCATAACCATAGAATACGACCCGAATCAAAATGCATACATTTATCTCATACACTATAAGGATTATGAGAAGAAATATATTTTACATTCAATACGAACAGTATGGGCCATTTTGGACAAACTAGAAAATGTTTAAAAAACAAATCTAGCATACTTAAGGATCGCAATGGCTCTGATACCACCTGTGAATCCAAGGATCGCAATTCAGGAATTATCAGTATTAAAATAAATCAATTTAATGATCGCGGAATTATCACTAATTGACGTTTAATTGTTTATAGTGATCAAAGATGAACACAACCACAGAAACACAATAAACACGAAATCTATAATAATTCAAATGTATTTCATTAACTATAATGTAATGATTACAAAAGAATAATGAATAACTATGAACAATCGAATTTTGTGAATCGAATGATGTTTGATGTTGATGTGACGGCTGCTAGGGTTGCACAATGAACTCTTGATCGCCGTAATATTGATTGATTGTGTTCCCTGAGATGTGAAACCTAGGACTCATATTTATAGATGATTTGAGTCGGTTAAGGAAACACCGGATCTCTCGGGATTTGTTATTGATTGTGTTGACTTGTTTGACTTCTTGGAGTTGTAATCGCACAAGTATAATGTTCTTCCGCAGCAATCTTCTCATCCGCAGAACATTTGTTCTTCCGTAGATGACTTAGTCTTCCGTAGCAAAGTTGTTCTTCCGTAGGAAATTCTTCTTCCGTAGGAGTCTTCACTTCATGGTATTTGATCATCCGCAGGAACATGTACTTGGTCATTTGGTCTTGTAAGAAACATATCTACGGATTAACAAAGTTGTTCATCCGTAGATGTTTCCTACACTTGGTCAATTTCAGTAAATCCATCCAAGTATATTGTTTTTCCTGTCAAGACATAAATCAACACACATACATATATGGGGTTAACCTATAGATTCAAATCACATATATATATATTTTGACTGTTACAAATGTTAATTACAAGACTTGATTTTCAAGTACTAAGCCTATACAAAATTGATCTAGCCCTATACAATCTAGACCTAACAATACTCCCCTTAGGCTTAGCTCCTTGTAATCAGTCCTTCAAAACAGCAAGCTCCTTGACTCTTGCTATCATTTTGTTGTAGAAGTAAGATACAGCAGTTTTCTGATCATCGTACTTGTACTTGATCTGCATCCTGCTGATCTTCTTCAATGTGTCATAGCTCAGACCCAAAACATCTTCTTCAGTAGTGAGTGTTTCCACTACACTATCATTATGCATAATCTCTAATTTATCTTCTTCTGAAATTCTGAGTTCAGACACTTCAGTTATGGTATTACCCTTCAGTAGCCCAGCCTCATGTTTCCTTCTCTTGTGTGCCTTGGCATGCAGTTTATCAATGACTTGTATCATGTGCATGTACAGGCAGAGATCATTTTGGGCTTTTTCATCTGTTAGCTTTGGGAAGAATTTGTCGTGAAGGTATGAAGTGTAACTGGGATGCAACATCTTTAGCTCCATTGGATCAAAGATTCTTATTTTGTCTCCCTTCTTCCCTTCAACATTTCTCAGCAACACCATCTCTTTATTCTTTTCAACGTATCCCCATTCTGAGATAGGACAAGTGAATTGATTTCCAGTGATGCTTTTGATGGTGTGTGAGCTTCTTGTACATCTCACTCTTCTTAGCAGATCATCATCTACAAGGGATGAGACTTCAGCTGTTTTTCTTTTCTGATTTTGTATCATTCTTTTGTGCTCCTTATCATTTCTCTTTGCTTGCATGAGCACATCATCAGTAAAACTGGTCTTCATACCATTTACAGCTGCAGAGAAGTCTCTCCCCTGAGATGGATTGGGTAGTTGAACATGGGGATGCTCTGTAGATCTCTCATATCTTGCTCCGGAAGGCTGAGCATGTCTTCCACATCATGGAAGTATTGAATCCTTCCAGATGTCCTCTTGATTATTGCATAATCCCAGTCTGGATCATATTTCCAGGCCATAATCCTGTTTTCTTCCACAGAACTGGGAGTTGTGATGTGATCATACAGTTCAATGAGAGAGGATTTCTTCTCAGTAATCTCTCGAACTGTTGTTCCCAGAGGCCATACCTTTCCTGGGATCACTGCCCTTGGCTCTCTGATGAGTTTTTCCTTTTCCTTGTGCTGATCTTTTGATTCAACAGTTACTGGATCAGCAGCAAGTTTGCTTTGTTCTTTTGGATGTGGAGCAGTGGTTCTGAACTTAACTCCCGTTTCCAGTTCCACTTTCATCACATGCTCCATCATCCTCCGCAGCTCACCAGTAGTTCTACCTTTAAGTTCATGCGGCTTGTAATTGTGACCCTGTAACCAGCAAGTCATATTGTACTTTGAAAGTTTTGCTGTGTCACAGTGGCCCAAATCTTTCCTTATTTTCTCCAATGATTGAAAAGTGGTAAAGGCTTCATAATCACAATTTGGGATTATGAACCTTGCAAATTCAAATTCTTTCAATGCATTGGCCATTTCTGTTCTGTTCATCCTCTCAACCATGTCATACGGAAACCCATGGTTGATGAGGGTCATAAACATGCTGGAGTCAGGCCTCTCTTCCAAGATATCAGCAGTTGTTAGAAGGTCATCGGCCTTTTCACCCTTATCAGCAGTGGGAGACTCCATCCTCGTTAATTCCTCCCACTCTTTATCACTTTCTTCTTCTTCTCCGGAGGATACCTTCACAGCAGAAACTTCTACTGAAGGTGTAGGATCAGGAGATGGAACTTTTGATTTCTTTGGGGAGCTTTCTTCTTCTGGTTTCTTTTGTGTGGCTCCAAAGTATTTTCTTTTTCGGGTGTAGGAGATCAGCGGCTTAGTAGCTCTACCCGATTGTTTTTCTGGTTCAGCACTTGAATCCACTTTTGTTTTCAAATCAGAGAGTTTTCTTTTCAGGCTCTCTATCTCCAGATCCTTTTGCTTTATTTGCTCGGCCTTTTCATTTTGCTCTTGTTTTAAGGTTGCCTCCAACTCCCGTTTTGTTTGGAACAATGCATCAATAATTTCATTGTTGCATTGTGCATCTTCTCTCAGTCTTTTTAAACTGGCATCCTTCTTTGTCAGTTCTTCATCCTTTTGTTGGATAACCCCGTACAGCTCCACAATTCTTTGTTTTCGCTTATTGGATTTAAGTACCAGCTTGTTGTACTTAGCAACCAAAAAGCTTTTGCTCACAGGGATGTCACTGTCACTTAAGTCATCTTCATGGTAAGCAGTGACATCCTGAGCAGATTCTTGAACTTCCCCATGTTCATCAGCATGTTGTACATCTTCCAATGAAGGTATTAGCTCGGTATGAGCTGATGAGGGATGTTCTTCTGTGTGGGTTGGTGAGAAAGGAACAGTGCTGGCTTCAGATAATAATTCTGTCTCTCCTGAGTGTACGGAGTGTACAGACTCAGTTACCTCAATAGGTTCAGTTCCAGCACTTTCCGGAGATTGAAGTTTGGGAGATTCTGGTGGTGGTTGTATGGGGGATTGGATTTGTTGTGGAGAGAATGGTTGAGTGTGATGAGATGATGATTGAGAGGATGATGAAGATATTGGTACTGGTGATTGATGGTGGTGAATTGGGGAAATTGGTTGGGTGTTAAGGCTTGATGGTGATTGGCTTGATGAATGATGTTGTAGTGGTGGTGTTTGGAGTGGTGATTGTTGTTGGTGTTGTGGTGTTTGGTGTGGAGAGTGAGAAGATTGTGCAGAATCAGCAGATGATTCTGCTTCATCTGCCCATGCCAACTCTTGTGGCAGGTCAGCTTGAGGATCTAGAACATGTGCGAACATTGGCATCTCCGGACCCTCATACTTTCCACTAAGTTTGTTCAACACCGATTTGCTCAGGTGTGCTTGAACAAACACATCGCCAACTCTGGTCAACCCTGGAAGTTCTGAGTTGATTATCAGTTGTAGGAATCTCGGGAACATATACATCTTGTCATTCTTCTGCAATTTGACTTGTTCACTCATGCAGTTGAAGATGTATTTGGCGTAGTTGTATGTTCTCCCTTCGAATACCCAATGATTCCGGATGATATATGCCGAGAGAATCTGTCTAGCCCCGACTTCCTATTTGACATGCATTTCAGGTAGGTGTGACACAAGAATCTGTACGGTTTACACAGCCTACCCTTCTTGATTTCTCCTTTCTCGTAATCACCGTCGTACCCCATGAGATTGAATACCTTTTCTATGTATTCATTCTCGAATACATCGGGGTGCCCTATTTCTCTATCTCCCAGTTCCAGACATCTTCGTATGGTGCTTTCAGTGATTCGAAGACGCCGGTCAGAATCTCAGCCACTATTACCTCCTCATCGTTTTGTTCTTCCACTCGTGCTGAATTCCAGAATCCGATTATGTGCGACTGATGGATCACAGGCTCAGCCGTCAAGGCGTAGAAGAGCCTGGATCGTCGGAGATATCTTATGATATCTCGACATCCTTCCGCTGCTGGATCATCAGCGTTCAAGAACGCGCACACATTGTGCTCTTTAGCAAATCTATTTGCCATCTGCAAAGAAAATCAAGTTAGAAACCATGCATTTGAATCGTTTGAGTGTCAATAATCGATTAAACAGTTCCGTATTGATGTTTACGACATAATTTACCTTTGCAGTATCAGTAATCGGTTACTGGATAATGTTGATTTTTTTGAAATTTTGAAAAAGAGGGAAAATGGGCGAATTTCTAGGTTAATCTAAAAAGGCTCTGTAAAAGTTATAAATGAATTTCAAGTCAGAAACCTTATTTATAGTCGAACATAATTAACATCTTTTATTAATTATGTTGGGCTCACATTATGTTGGGCCCACTTTCATTTATTCATTTCCCTATTCCAAGTGTTTAGTATGCATTATTTCTTCCGCAGAACATCTGCGGAACCTTGACATCTGCGGATGTCAACATCTGCGGAACCTTAACTTCTGCGGATGTCAACATCTGCCGAACTTTACATTGGATGTAAGTTCAAATAATGCATTTGTTTTGTTTTGCTTGTTTTGCTGCTGAATCAGAAATCACATAATACTTCTACGGATGAGCGGTATTACTGTGACTTCTGCGGATGCAGAAATTTCACTGTTACTTCTACGGATGAGAAGTATTACTGAAACTTCTGCGGAACTTAAAGTTTTGAGAACTTTAAATGTATGATATCTACAGAGTAGAATCAAATGTTGATGTTGGACATTGTTGACTTTATTTGCATGGCAATTAAGTATAGGGAAGCAAGTTTCCTGTATCCTGTATTTAAGTTAGTGCTCAAGTTCCAATTCCTTCAAAATAATTCAGATCAATTATCAGCTTTTATTGTTTGTTTTTCATGCATGAACTACTCCCCCTAAATTTGTGATTAATGTGAAACTGTTGCATTCATCAGAAATTTAAGTTGTGAACAGGCATGACAGGCTTATGACATTCTAAATGAGAGAAATTCTGTTGAGATAACAATTAAGCATCTGTCAAACAGGTACATGCATGCATATATATATAGAGGGATCATACTATAAATTGGCTTCTGCTGATGTTGTTAGTTGATTCAACACATATCTGTTTGCAAGTATATAAATCCACTTAAATTCAAACATGAGTGTTGTATCAACTAGGCATGCAATTTATCATGTTGTGAAGTTTGTTAATCAGTAGCAATCATGAGTCCCACATTCAATTATCGTTAGAGTATGTCTTCCGTAGGTGAGGCAAATCACTACATTCCACACTTAATGACTATGTACATTAAGTTATAAGTTCTATCTTGAGACAATGTTCAGTCTCATGAATGCTTTGATGTTATAGCTCTTGAACTTGATGTTCAATGGATCACAAGTGATTCCTTTTTAGAGCTGAAATATGATCTTCATAGTCACCAGGTCTTTACTTTCATAAAACAGAGGTGAACTTTAACCCAGGTCTTTGTTGACACAAAACAGAGGGAGAATGAAGATCACACTTATTAATCACATTCCCAGGTCTTTGTTCACACAAAACAGAGGGAATATGACTTTGCAAAGATAGAATATTATAAAGTATTTTACATAGTGTGCTTGTGTAAGTGATTTGATCACATCAGGAGAGAACATACCTTCTTGATTCTCAAATGGAATCCTCACAGACAGTTACCTCATGTTTTTAGTTTGGCATGCGCTTAGCTTTGTTTCCACTCAAGTTGAACCTACTCACATATCAGTATGATATAAGTCAGATTGAGTTTTTGTTTAATAGCCAAGTATAGTCTACTATCATTTCCCAAATATAATGCATGTATAGATGTTCTAACAGACACTTAAGTTATCCTCAACGATTACTCTTCACAAAGTCAATCATATGCTTTTGTTGATTTATTCTAAGTTAATCATCCCTAAAGATTCTATCAGAAAATTGAATCTAACAGAATCAAATGCTTTAGTAAACAAATCAGCAAGCTGATTGGTTGTGTCTACTTTGACTAACTTGATTAGACCCTTTTCAGAGCAATCTCTCAGAAAATGGTATCTGATTTTTATATGTTTTGTTTTACTATGTTGAACTGGGTTAGCAGTTATAAACATAGCAGCTGAATTATCAATATGAATTGGTGTATGAAGGAAATTGTAACCATAATCAAGTAATTGGTTTTGCAACCAAAGTACTTGAGAGCAACCTGCTGAAGCAGCTATGTACTCTGCTTCAGCCGTGGATACAGATACATTTGTTTGCTTCTTGCACTGCCATGAAACAAGTCTTGGTCCTAAAAATTGACATCCACCAGTTGTGGATTTTCTGTTGTTGTTGCACCCTCCATAGTCACTATCTGAGTATGAGTAGAGGCTAAAATCTCCATCTTTGGGATACCAAAGTCCCAATGCAGGTTTGCCTTTCAGATATCTGAAAATTCTCTTTACAGCATTCAAATGTGACTCCTTTGGGTCTGATTGATACCTGGCACAAACACAAACAGCAAACATTATGTCAGGTCTACTGGCAGTTAGATACATTAAAGAACCGATCATAGATCTGTACAATCTTTGATCTACGGATTTGCCAGCAGGGTCAGGCACAATCTTGTCTATTGTTGATGCTGGTGTCTTGCAGGAAGTGGAATCAGCAAGATTGTACTTCTTCAAAATTTGATGAATGTACTTCTCTTGATTAATGAAAATGCCATCTGGTTTCTGATGAACTTGTAAGCCAAGGAAGAAAGTCAATTCTCCTATAGAGCTCATCTGAAATTCAGATTTCATTAAGTCTTCAAAGCTTTGACACAGCTTCTTGTTGGTTGATCCAAATATGATGTCATCAACATATATTTGAACTACCAAAAGATCTTGATGTTCATGTTTGAGGAAGAGTGTCTGATCAATTGTTCCTCTTTTGTATCCATTCTTCAGCAGGAATGATGATAGTGTGTCATACCACTTTCTGGGTGCTTGATGAAGACCATACAAAGCTTTATCAAGCTTGTATACTCTATGTGGATAATCAGGGTCTTCAAAACCAGGGGGTTGAGCCACATAGACTTCTTCATCAATTTTCCCATAAAGGAAAGCACACTTCACATCCATCTGATAGACTGTGAACCTCTTGAATGCTGCATAAGCGAGGAAGACTCGTATAGCTTCAATCCTTGCAACGGGTGCAAATACTTCATCATAGTCTATGCCCTCTTCCTGAGTATATCCTTGAGCAATAAGTCTTGCCTTGTTTCTCACTATGATACCTCTGTCATCCAGCTTGTTCTTGAAAAGCCATCTTGTGCCAATTGGATGTTGACCCGTAGGCAAATCTACAAGAGTCCACACTTTTTGTTTTCTGAATTGTTGTAACTCTTCTTGCATAGCCTCAATCCAGCTGTTGTCTTTTAGTGCAGCTGTAATGTTTGCAGGAACTGTTTGGGACAAAAAGCAGGTGAACAAACAAATGTTTGCCACACCTCCTTTGCTCCTTGTGGTTCTAGCATGCAAGTCCCCAATGATATTGTCTGTTGGATGAGACTTGTGTACTCTGCTTGTTGAGACAGCATCAACTTGAACTGTGGAGTCTAAGTTAGTGAAACCCATCGAAGCAGATGGTGTCAGCTGAGAAGTTGATTCAATGAAATAATCAAAAGGCTCATGGTCGTTCAGATCAGCTTGTGTTTGATTGGCTGCTTTGTCTTCTTCCGCAGGAAATTCTACGGAATCAGCATTTTGTTCTTCCGCAGGAGGTTCTACGGAAGCAGCATTTTGTTCTTCCGCAGGAGGTTCTACGGAAGCAGTATTTTGTTCTTCCATAGGAGATATATCACCATCCACGGATGAACAATGTTGGTCAGCTGGCAATGGTGGTTGAATGACTACCTCCTGTCCATCTCTAGCATCAGTAGTTGCACCAGAATTTATATCTGCGGATGTGGGAACATCTGCTGATGAATTTACATGTGCTGGGGATGAAGAGTTTACTTCTCCAGAAGTAGGTTCATGCTGCTGACTTGATCTCTGCTGTGGTCCAGGTGACACTTGTGCTCTTGGTGGGTCAGCTGTTAAAGGCACTTCATTCACACTTAGGGGCACAAAGGGATAACATGTATCCGCAGCACCTGCGTTGATCAAATAACCAGTGTTAAATGATTCAGTTAATGCATCTATATCAAATAACCAAGATGATCCTTTTACATTGGTAGTAAACATGGATTCATCAAAAGAAACATTTGGAGTCTCTTCAACTATGTTATGTTCTGGAATGTACACCCTATATGATTTAGAAGTGGAGGAATATCCAACAAAGAAACCATCATAGGCTTTTTCAGAAAATTTTCCCAATTGTTCTTTAGTATTTAACACGGACACATGACACCCAAAAGCTCTAAGATATCCTATAAAAGGTTTTCTTTTAAATAAGAGTTCGTAAGGTGTTTTATTATGTTCTTTGACTATCAAAGTTCTATTTTGAACATTGCAAGCTGTATTCACAGCTTCTGCCCAGAATGTAATGGGCAACTGAGAATCAGCTAGCATTGTTCTGGCTGCTTCTATCAGTGTTCTATTTCGCCTTTCAGCCACTCCATTTTGTTGTGGAGTTCTTGGGGCACTGAATTGTCTAGCTATTCCTTTAGTCCTGCAAAAAGAATCCAAATCAGCATTAACAAATTCAGTTCCATTGTCACTCCTAAAAATTTTAACTTTTAAATCAAGTTGATTCTCAATCTTGATCACAAAGTCCATTAATGTTTCAGATGTTTCACTTTTATGTTTTAAGAAAAAGACCCATGTAAATCTAGTGAAATCATCAACTATCACCAAACAATATTGCCTTTTTCCAATGCTCAGCACATTGGTTGGACCAAAGAGATCCATGTGAAGCAATTTGAGTGGTGTAGTGTTTATGTTGATTGTTTTGGATTTATGAGACACTCTGTGTTGTTTTCCTTTATAGCAGGAAGAACAGTGATTAGAACAATAAAATTCTTTCTTTGGTAATCCAATGACTAAGTCATTTTTCACCAATTTATTCATGTTCTTCATGTTGGAATGGACAAGCCTTCTATGCCACAATTGAGATTCATCTTCCGAAGATTTGGACAGCAGGCATGTCTCATGATTTGTGAGTGTTGTGTTGTTCATATCCAATATATATGTGTTGCCTTTTCTTGATGCTTTAAGAAGTATCCAGTCTGCTGGAACTGTAAACCCTGGCTTAAGAATGTAACAGTTAGTGTTATCAAAGAGTGTTAAATAATTTTGATCACAAATTTGGGAAACACTAAGTAAATTATACTGCAAATTTTCACAGTAATTTACTTTTTCAAATGTTAACACACCGTTAGTTACCATTCCCTCACCAACAATTTTACCTCCCTTTTTATCCCCACCAAATGCCACATAAGAGGCATGTTTATGTTTGAAGTCATGGAGAAGTGCACAGTTGCCTGTCATATGTCTGGAACAACCACTGTCAACATACCACTTGTTGTCAGCTCTCCATGATTGTTCCTGCACAAAAAAAAAAAAAAATTAGTTAGTCTTGACAACCCAAGGCTTAATTGTCTTGGATTTGCCAGATGTGTCAACTATAGTTACTCCTTCATGAATTAATCTTGAAGTTTCATTATTAGTTGTTTCTTTTTGATGTGATAGTTGTGAGGATGATTCTGTTGAAGATGATTCAGGTTTCTGAGTATCTTCAAGCTTATTCGAGTCATTCTTCAACTTGGCTTGTTTTGGTTGGTATTTTAACTTTGAAGAGAGTCCTGTAGACTTGAAAGTTTCTTCATCTTTCTGCTTTGATTGAGACACAGGAGTTCCTTTAGCAAAGTTATCAAAGAAACCATCTGCTGCTTCACTTTGTTTATCTGTCAAATCCACCTTTTTGTGAGGTGTCTTAGACTGTATTGGTGCTTTCTTTTTCAAAGTCTTTTCCGCAGCAGAGGGTCTTTTCTTTGACTTTTGTTGTTCTTTCTGAATCTTTGTCTCTTTGTCACTTTCTGAGGCTTGAGAATCTGATTCAGATGATGTATCTTGTGACTCTTTTTGCTCTTTTTCTTGTTCTTCTTATTAAAATAACATTCCTGAGTGGAATGGTTATTTTTGTCACAAATGGCACAGTGTTTGTTGAAGAAACAATCATCAGTCATGTGATTGTTCATATTGCAAATGGAACAGTAGCTGCTGAAATAGCATTCATCAGTAATGTGATTCTTCATATCACACCATTTGCAATATTTTTCTGAATTTTCTTCAGATTCAGCCTTGTTTTTGTTGTTCTTTTTCTCATTCGCTGAAGCTTCAGTTGATTTCTTCTTGTTTTTGTTTGGAGCATCATCAGCTGTTACTTGTTTGCCTTTGGCCGCCATTTGTTGCTTCATATTTTCCTTTTTCTTTGCATGTGTGTGAGGCTCTCTTGTTACCTTGTCCGCTGGATCAGCTTCTCTTTTCCTTTGCTTTTCTGCGGATTCAGTGGTTTTTGTCTTCCGCAGATGATTTACGGACTTGGCAGATTTTGCTTTCCGCAGATGTTCTACGGATTCTTCAGTTGGTGCTTTCTGAGGATTCTTGTTTGATTGTTTCTTACCTTTATCAGGAGATGACAAAGGTACTTTTGTGCTTGATCCGCAGCTATCAATCTTGTGAAGATGCAGTTCTTGTAATCCTTCATTAAGTTCAGCAATCCTCTTGCAAATGGTCTTCAGCATATTCCGTTGCTTTGGCGGGTATTGCAACTTTGATTCTTCAAGGACTCGCGGAAGACCAGTATCAACTTGAACATTCTTACCAATGTTCAGTTGATCAGTATCATGTTCATCAGAATCATCCAGGTCATCATAGTTATCTAAATCTGATTCATTATATTTAGTTGATTCTGATTCAGTAGATTCAGTTTCATTCATCTCAGCTTTATTGTTGTTTGTTTGACTATTTTTGATGTCAACTTTGGTGCTTTGCACAAAATGATTTGACAAATTGTTAGTCATTGTATCAGGTAAAGGTGTGTAGTTATCATTAACAGGTGGTGCAACAGCATTATAACCCAACCCGTACCTGTTCTTTGATTCAATATGAGAATTTAGCAACTTCTCATATTGCTGAGATGATAGTTGAAACTTCTGAAGTTTCACTTCAGTGGATGCATGATCAGCCATGGATTTTGTTAAGGAAGTGGTCAGATGCTCAACTTGGGCTTTTAGGTTGTAGTTTTCAGAAACATATTTTTCTAAATCTTTTTGTAAAGAGTTTATTTTGATTTGATATATCTTTTGTTCTCTTAAGTGTGATTCATTTAAAAACATAGTTTCTTTTACTTTATCAGCCAGTTGTTGAGCATGAACTCTATATCTCTCAACTTCCTCAACACATGTTGATGAACATAACCTGTCTTTTACCTCTCTGGCCATAGGAGGGACTTTGTTTTCCATATGTGCCATCAGTGCTTGATTCTCCTCTATCACTTCCTTCTCATACAGGCTCCAGTCACATGTTCCATCCTGAAGTATGATCAGACCTGTCTCCTTAGAGTTGCTTGGTCCTGCTGATGTATTTGTGGCTGGTGGGGATGTGAGCTGAGGTTGTCTATGTAAAGATCTTTGAGAGGTTGGATGCTGATTCTGATAGTGTTGTTGCTGCTGATGTTGTTGCTGCTGTTGCTGATGCTGTGTAGTTGATTGTTGGTTGCATTCTCTAGAAAAGTGACCATAGAGATTGCACTTGTAACATCTGACTTTAGACTTATCAACTCCAATCTTCGATGTTTTGTTTGCTGCTGCCAGATTTTTATTTCGTCGAAGATATTGCTTGGCTCTGTAAGCAATCATCGCCATCTGCCATTGTAGATCCATCTCTTCTACAACATCAGGAGGGAGTTCCTCCAAATCTTGTTGGCAGATGTTTGCTGCTGTAAGGGAACTTCCAAGATATGCTTGAAAGCTAGAACTAAAAGCTGCAAAGGCTGCTTTTTGTTCTTCAGAATCCAATATTACAGTTATTGGTTCTGAATTTGCTGTTGATGATGGCTCTCTTTTCTCTGTAGATTTAGCCTTTTCCTTTTGATTTTTACTCTGAGATGACTTTTTAGTGGGTTTGGAGGCATAAAAACTTACTTCCTCCTCGTCATCACTCAAAGCACAAGAGTTATCATCTTCATTATTAGAAATAAATGCACTTCCAGCATTCTTTGTTTCCTTGAAGTGATAAGGTGAGACATGAGTTCTCACACTCTTGTTTCTTGATTGTTCATCCAGTTCAAGTGCTTCTACTTTAGCAACCAATGTATCTAGACCAGTTGTCTTGAGATCAATGGTGTTCTTGAACATGGAGACGGTTTGCTTCCAACTTTCAGGCAAAGTATGGAGCATCTTCTTGTTAAGTTCCTCAGTTGCATATTTCAACTCCAAGATGTTCATCTCCGTAACAAGTTGCATAAATCTATGGAGTTGCTGAGGAATTGACTCACCCTCAATATGATGAAAAGTTTCATATTGTGATCTAAGGGTGTCTTTCCTTATGCTTCTGATCTCATCACTCCCTTCACAGAGAGTGTGAAGTATCTTCCACAGGGAATTGGCTGTTTTATAGTTCTCGCACCTGATCAAGATTTCTTCAGGTAAAGCCATACTAAGCAAGCTGTATGCTTTAATATCGACTTTGACCTTCTTGACATCATCAGGTGGCAAGTCCTTAGTGCTGATTGGCTGATTTTTGTCATTATAATCCGGCCCAAGAGTGGGTGGAATATAAGGACCTTGTGTGATGGACTCCCACAAGTCAGAATCTGTGTAGTTCACATGATTCCTGAACTTGATCTTCCAGGATTTAAAATCAGCTTTTGTTTCTAACTTTGGTGGTTGATAAGATCCTCCTCCAAAATTACTCATGTTTAATTCAAACGGATCAATAAAAACTCAAAAACGAAAATTGACAGATCTATCAAAGACCCAGATCTAGTATTCAATTGATTTGAATATAGATCTAGATCAAACAAGCAATGAGAGAGTGCTTGCTAAAAATCAGTCGTTGATTTAATTGTTTGAAAATCAATTAAACAATTTTAATACTGATAGATCAATTGATCTAAATCAATGAGCACCAATGGCTCTGATACCACCTGTGAATCCAAGGATCGCAATTCAGGAATTATCAGTATTAAAATAAATCAATTTAATGATCGCGGAATTATCACTAATTGACGTTTAATTGTTTATAATGATCAAAGATGAACACAACCACAGAAACACAATAAACACGAAATCTATAATAATTCAAATGTATTTCATTAACTATAATGTAATGATTACAAAAGAATAATGAATAACTATGAACAATCGAATTTTGTGAATCGAATGATGTTTGATGTTGATGTGACGGCTGCTAGGGTTGCACAATGAACTCTTGATCGCCGTAATATTGATTGATTGTGTTCCCTGAGATGTGAAACCTAGGACTCATATTTATAGATGATTTGAGTCGGTTAAGGAAACACCGGATCTCTCGGGATTTGTTATTGATTGTGTTGACTTGTTTGACTTCTTGGAGTTGTAATCGCACAAGTATAATGTTCGTCCGCAGCAATCTTCTCATCCGCAGAACATTTGTTCTTCCGTAGATGACTTAGTCTTCCGTAGCAAAGTTGTTCTTCCGTAGGAAATTCTTCTTCCGTAGGAGTCTTCACTTCATGGTATTTGATCATCCGCAGGAACATGTACTTGGTCATTTGGTCTTGTAAGAAACATATCTACGGATTAACAAAGTTGTTCATCCGTAGATGTTTCCTACACTTGGTCAATTTCAGTAAATCCATCCAAGTATATTGTTTTTCCTGTCAAGACACAAATCAACACACATACATATATGGGGTTAACCTATAGATTCAAATCACATATATATATATTTTGACTGTTACAAATGTTAATTACAAGACTTGATTTTCAAGTACTAAGCCTATACAAAATTGATCTAGCCCTATACAATCTAGACCTAACAGAATACATATCATTAAGCATATTGAAAACTAATATATTGATGATTGAAGTGCAAGTTTAATTCGATTCACATAGCTATGGACAAATTAAAAGCACCCTTGTACGACATATATAAAACAGATGAAGTTATATGTAATAGGGGAGGGTTCAAATGAGAACTCACTTTTTTCGTGAGAAATCAAGAAACCAATGTAAGGCATAAGTTTTCAATGACAAAAAGGTAAACATCGAAAAGATAATAAAAAATTATAAAACAAAAATAACATAAAAAAGTAAAAAAAATGTTTCTCTTGTTTTCCTTTTTCATAAAAAAAACATAAAAATTCTTTTATAAAAAACTAAAAAACTCTTTTTTTACGAACGTCATTTTACACATGTGTAATACCGGATTTACACATGTGTAATACCGGATTTACACATGTGTAAAACAGGATTTACACATGTGTAAAACAGGATTTACACATGTGTATAACCATGTTTACACATGTGTAATGACTAATTTACACATGTGTAAATAACGAGTGGACGATTTTTTTAAAATATATGAATATGGTACGCTTTGTAAAGATAAAAAATGCTGAAAGTAATGGTGAAATTTTTTAGAAAATAATGTCGTGAAAAAAAGTTATGAGCGTTTTAGAAAAAGAAGAAAATGACATGTGACTTGCATGTGATGTTAAATGTGTGGCTCGTATTGGTTTCTAAAATTTCAGATAAAAGGACGGTTCTCAAGATAACCCTCCTTATATGTAGTATATAAACTAAAGATCTATAAGTTATGTAGTAAGTAGAGTAGGTTATTGAATTTATTGCTAGTGGTAACGTCAACACTAGATACGATGTTTCGAAACAATGTGATAACATGTGACTAATATATGATTTTGGTTTATAGAGAATAATTAGGATAGTATGTGAATAATATGAGACGGTTAATGGTGATGTGGGTGTGGTTTTCAAGATGTAACATGTATATAATCTATAGGAAGTTGGGATATAGATTTGTGATGATGAATGATATGAATAATTTTACTGTACTTGTCAAAGTGTTGACCATGTATGTCATATATGTGACCAAGTGTTCGATGATATGTCAAATAGTGTCTCATTAGACACTAATGTCAATCCGATAATATACACATTTCTTTTTGGTGCATTAAGATGTGAGGACAATAAAATTTTATGGTTTCATCGTAAATGTCCATAGAACACGACAACTAGTGTCTACCAAAAGGAGTCAGAGGCTTGGAGCTCATGATCAAAACACTTAGACCGTTAGCTATGACCAATGTTGTAAAAATCGCTAGGCGCTAGTCGGGCGGTGAGGTAGGGACTAGGGATTAATCGGGATTAATCGGATTAATCGGGATTAATCGATTTGGAAATTTATATATATTTTTTAGAAATTATATATATACTTAAGATTAGTACACTTCAAACATTAATAATTAAACATAAAATTAAGTAATTAACCAACAAATACTTCAAGTAAACACAATCCAAATAATATTCACAATCTGAAAATAAACACAATTCAAAATAAAATAATAAACACAAATCACAATTCAAAACAAATCAAATGTTAAAATTATATTATTCAGCCCCTGCCCCTCAAAAGTCAAAATTAAATGAAAGGGCCAAAGTTACCGACTTTACTTACTCGATGAATTGGGTGGACTGTGGAGCTGCTCGGTGGAGCTGCTCGATGAAGTGGTCGAGGCCGATGAAGAGGAGGGTGGTCGCTGTTCAGATCTTGGTCAACGCTTCGAGGGAGAGCTGAGGGTGGTCGCCGATGAAGAGGAGGGTGGTCGCTGTTCAGATCTTGGTCGACGCGTCGAGGGAGAGCCAAGGGGTGGTCGCCGAATAGGGTTGAAAAGGTAAGAACGATCTTGACCCAAACTGAAATCAGGTATTTAAACCCAAATTGAAGCGTTGACCGGCTTTGACCGCTTAGGCCGATTACACCGATTACACCCGATTAACCAGCGCCTAGTCCGATTACCGATTAATGGCTCCGATTAGCATTAATCTACTAGGGCCTAGGCCGCCTAGCGATTAATCAACGATTAATCGGCCGCCTAGGCCAATTTTTACAACACTGGCTATGATCTTATTTTAAGTATACAATAAGACATGGGTGTGAATGGAAAGGAAATAGGGAGAAATTAGGGGTGTTCAACAATCCAAAAGGTCAAAAAAAAACACAATCCAAACTAAATTTGAAACCAAAAAAACAATCCAAATCCTTATTTGCGATTCAATCATCTTTGACTTTTTGTAAACCTAATCAAATAATCGAAGAGAACGTGAGAGTTAGAGTCTCGAAGAGTTGTAGTTATGTTAGAAATCAAAAAGTAGAAAAACATAAACGTTAATAAGAATTTAGAAAAAAATGTTATTAGGTTTTATTATGATTATCTGGACTTTCCGAATCTGATCCAAATTGAATTCGAATAGATTCTGATCCATAGGAATACCCCCACTTCAAATCGGCTCGAGCTTTCGATAGGGACAATTAATTCTACATCTAATAAATTTGATCTTAATAAATCGTTACTAGATCCGATGAAAACCTTTAGGCAAAAGTGGAGATGGGTAAAAACTTGGTTTGAGGACTGAAATCGGCAACCTGACCTGGCTTAATGGTCAAGCTGGTTCACCACACCCCAACCCAACACGTAGGGTTGAGATCGATTCTTAGACCTATATGGCGAAACCGGTTTAAACCCAGTAAAACCGAATTGGACCAACTTCAACCTAGTATCACCACTCGATTACACCCCATCAGTTCCTCACCGAGAATCAGTTAAAAAAACCAGTTTTAAATTTTATTAACACGACCCAAGCCGGCTTCAAAACGGGTTTCCGACACGATTTCAACCTAATTTGACACGTGTAAGGGTAGAGGTGCACAATGAAACAAGGTTCAGGACCCAACCTGGTTCAACCCAGTATTAATCCATCATATAATCTAAAATTACATAATACACGCTCGGGATGGACCGACTTGAAACCCCATCAAACCAGGTTTTGGATTTGTTGATCATGACCCGAACCAGATTCAACACTATTCAAGTTGGATTCTGAACCCGGTTCGTGCATCTCTGTTGTAGGAGGAAGCATGCAGCTTTGTGGGAGTAGCCCATGAAAATAATTGGTGCATATCAAGCTATCTTGGCCCTAAACAGCCCAAAACTAATTAGGGGGCCAAAATATATGAAAGCTTGTAATGAAGTCGTCTCTGTTGGCTCTGGTTCTCTGGCGACCGAAATCAATCCGACTGTCGCTCATCTGATCCAAGTCCGACCCGTGACCGCTTACCCTCTTGTGATCTCTGCCGCACGGGCTCTCGTAAGCCCTAAGTCCCTAACTTTGATCGTAATTTCCTTAACCCATAATTTGAGTGAAATTGTAATCATTATGTGATTTTTTTGGGTGCTATTAGGATAAACTCTATGAATTTAGGATTGAGGATCTGTATTTGTATTTGTGAGTTTATCAGTTTGAAAGATGCTTTAGGTGCTATCTGATTAGAAGTTTCTGTTGATTAGCTTTGAGTGAGCCTGTGTTGCGATTAGCTTTATGTAGCATCAGATAAATTAGACAAGTTGCCTTGTTAGAGACTTAAGTTTGGGCTTACTGCCACTTGGGGTTAACCTTTTCGGAGGCTTAAAGCGAAATGAAAAATAGGTCTTTATCGAAAATCATTGCTATAGGTTTGTAGCCCTCCTCTCTCAGGGTTTGTGACTAATATGCTAACAAGTTTATAGCTTGGAATGTACATTACTGCGTTGCAAAGCCCATGAGACCAATAGGAGTGGCTGCTATGAGATTATCTGCATACACTATACCATTGAATGGGAGCGGCCTACGGCCTTCTAAGATAGAGAAAATATTTGCTCCCATCCTATCCTCCCTAGACTCTACCAACGCTTTTGGCTATGAGTGAGATTTTACTGGATACGTTTGTCTGTTTGTTTTAGTCTAACATGTGATTGTGTTAGTGAGTACAGACTTCAACAGCTCACTCTTCATCATCACCCATTGTGCAATTATATTTCTGATCTATAAAATCATGTTATTATTGATTCTTGGTTCTAAAATAGCTAAAAGACTACATACATATAAAAGACAAATCATGTCGAATAATTCTCAAAGTTAGAATACCACTTCTATTCTGGCGAATTGTAAACAATTCTCTCTCAAATTAAACTACTGAATGTATATTTCTTCTATTGCTTTTTCACCATGCACAGTGCAGCCCATGATTCACTAATAATAGGTTTTTTAGTTGTTTTCATTTTTATTCCCCTTCATTTTCATAGATTAGTGACTTGAGAGAGGTTTTATACTCAAACAATAAAACAATTAAATAAGCACTTGAGTTTAGCAAATCCTCAACAAATCGATTAGTTAAACTATCTTTTTCTTTAATTCATCTTCTTGTAATTCATATATGTGTGCCTTATCCACCGATTCTGATGCAAGTTTTCTTAGCAAACACGTTGGATCAAGAATTCCCAAAGCAGAATCAATACTAAAAGCTTCTTCAATAAAAATCATCCGCCTCATTCTAATGTCAAACCCATAATATAAACTATTCTAGATCCATAAAAATAGCTAACAAACCCAAGAGATAAAAACAAACTGATAAAGTCAAACAAAGATAGAATTAATAAAATCAAATAACAAGATAACGAACTCCTAGAGGCTTCCAGCTGGATCTTGATCTAGTTGGGTCACGGTTCGGTTGGGTCACGGTTTGGGTCCTGGATCCCCGATTTGATCCGCGTAGCCTGCATCATTCTCCCCCTCTTCGAAAGGACTCGCCCTCGAGTCAAAAGGGTCATCATCTTCAGGAACAAATGGTGAAAGATCAGCAACATTAAATGTGGCAGAGACATTGTAGTGTCCGGGCAAGTCAATCTTATAAGCGTTATCATTGATGCGTTTAAGAACTTTGAAGGGACCATCAGCATGAGGTTGCAGCTTGCCAAGACGTCCTTTGGGAAAGCGATCTTTACTCAAATGGATCCACACCAGGTCGCCCTCTTGAAAAACCACCCGCTTCCTATGCTTATTCGCATGTTGCTGGTATACAATGTTATCTTTCATAATTTGATCACGTACTTGCTTATGAAGTTGTTTGATTTGGGTTGACCGCTTTGCTCCATCAACACTGAAATGTTCCGTTGCTGGTAATGGGGTGAGATCTAGTGGAGTAAAAGGGTTCCTGCCATAAACAATCAGAAAAGGACTCATACCGGTGGACCGATGGGTGGATTGGTTATATGTGAACTCAGCTTGGGGTAGTACCATATCCCACTGTCGGGGATTCTTACCAACAAGGCTACGAAGCAGGTTTCCCAAGCTGTGGTTTGTAACCTCGGTTTGGCCATCACTTTGGGGATGATGAGCGCTACTAAAGTGAAGACGAGAGCCCAACCGTTTCCATAATGTTCTCCAAAAGTGCCCCACAAACTTGACGTCCCGATCCGAAGTGAGGGACTTAGGTACTCCATGGAGTTTGACAATTTCAGCAAAGTATAATCGGGGAATTTGGCTAGCATCGTAAGTTTTAGCACATGGAACAAAGTGTGCCATCTTGGAGAAACGATCAACCACCACCATAATTGAATCCTTCTGTCTTTGTGTCCACCGACGACAAAGTCGAGACTGATATCTTCCCATGGGCCGTCGGGAACCGGGAGTGGGCTATAAAGACCGGCATTTGAGTGGTGGGATTTAGCGATATGGCATATGCGACACCGGTCAAGGATTTGGGCGACATCCCCTGCCATCTTAGGCTAAAAAAATCTCTCCTGTACCAGCTTAAGGGTCTTGTCTCGACCAAAGTGCCCAGCAACACCTCTTTGGTGACTTTCTAGTATAATGGTGTCGCGTAACGAGCACCGTGGTACACATAAACGATTTCCCTGAAATAAGAACTCATCATGGAGTGTGTACCCTTTGGTGGGTGCTGTATGGCAGCCCTCCCACACCTCAAAAAAGTCGGGATCATCTGGATAAAGGCCTTGAAAAACATCAAAACCCCCCACCTGGACCTGTAATGATGCAAGTAAGGTACGTCGCCGGCTCAAGTCGTCGACAACAGTGTTGTTCACTCCGGCTTTGTGTTTGAGAACAAAGGAAAATTCTTGGAGGTACTCAACCCATTTAGCATGGCGGGGCCGGGGATTAAGTTTATGTTGTCCATTTATAAACCGTAACGCTTGATGATCCGAATACAGCACAAACTCATTTGGTAAGAGATAGTGGCGCCAATATTCCAGGCTGCGAATGATGGCGTAAAACTCTTTATCATATGTGCTATATCTTAGTTTTGCGTCGCTTAACTTCTCACTAAAAAAAGCAATGGGTCGGTTCTCTTGACTTAGAACTCCACCGATTCCCACGCCGGAAGCATCACATTCTACTTGGAAAGCAACTTGGAAGTTAGGCAATGCTAAGACGGGCGCTTGGGTGACTCGTTGCTTTAACTCCTCAAACTCCTTCGTGTCCGCCATCGTCCAAACAAAGTGGTTTCCTTTTAAACAATCAGTTAAGGGAGCAACAATGGAACTGAAATTCCGGATGAAACGACGATAAAAAGAGGCTAGGCCATGGAGGCTACGAACCTCATGAACGTGATTGCTTCGATCTTGGACTCATCCATACGTATGCCCTGTGCTGAAATAAGATACCCCAAGAAAAGAACCTCCTGTGATAGAAAGTGACACTTGGATCGGTTGGCATGTAGCTTTTGATCTCGAAGAATAGTAAAAACTTGGCAAAGATGACGAAGGTGCTGTTGCACATCTTGACTAAAGACCAAAATATCGTCGAAATAAACGACAACACAATGGCCTATAAGAGGTTTAAAAATATGATTCATCAGTCGCATAAATGTGCTTGGTGCATTCGAAAGGCGAAATGGCATGACCATCCACTCATAAAGACCATCTCTCGTTTTAAATGCTGTTTTCCACTGGTCTCCCGGTCGCATCCGGATTTGGTGATACCCATTACGTAATTCGATTTTCGAAAAGATGCGGGATCCATGCAGCTGGTCTAGTAGGTTATCAAACCGTGGTATCGGGAAACGAATTTGATGGTGGTTTTGTTAACAGCGCGACCGTCGATACACATCCGATAGGCCCCTCCGGATTTTGGCACTAGTAACGCCGGAACGTCACGTGGACTCATGCTCTCCCGAATAAGCCCCTTAGTTAGGAGCTCAGTTACTTGTCGATGTAATTCCTCGAACTCTTTCGGGTTCATACGGTAGGCGGGTTTGTTTGGGATGACTGCACCTGGAAGAAATTTAATACAATGTTGTATGTCACGCATGAGGGGTAGTCCGACAGGTATATCGTCTGGGAGGACATCCTTGAATTCATCAAGAAGGGCTTTTATTGCAAGTGGTGGTTCAGTGGAAGGCTGATTTTGCTCTAACTACCACTAGAGAATACATAAATGGTGGGTTGGTGCCTTGTGAAATCAATGAAGGCGGATTTGGTGAGGATAAATGCTTTTGTTCCTGTTTCACGAGTGTCAAGGGCAGCAAGGGTGATATGGATACCATCTTTTTGAAATGAATATGTGTTTCTGAAGCCATCATGTTTCGTTCTCCGATCATATTGCCAAGGTCGTTCTAACAATACGTGACAAGCATCCATTGGAATGACCTCACACCACACTTCATCCGAATAACGCTTGCCAATCGAGAATTGCACCAGGCAGCGTTGATTAACTTTGACGACATTTCCTTTTTTTAACCAAGTTAACTGATATGGCTTGGGATGGGGTTCGTCGTTCAGGCCGAGTTTTTCCACCATACTTGTTGCGACCATGTTCTCACAACTCCTACCATCAGTAATAATAGTGCAAATTTTCCCTTTGGCCGTGCACTTTGTTCAAAATATATTATTACGGAGCCACATAGTGTCATCAAGGAGTGGGGTGGAGGCTGTGCTAAGTACTCGCTGTGTGATCAATGCCTCCCCTTTATCTGGATAGATAACCTCATCATTTGCTTCTGTTTCTTCTTCATTCTCGGGTGTCATATATGGGCAATGTGTCTTCAGTAAAGGTGACGAGATGTTTATTCGGATAGTCTCGAGCAAAATGGCCCAACCCATGACACTTAAAACAACGAGTGAGAGACCAGCCACTACATCTGTGGATCCCACCAAATCATTCAACCTGGTGGCAGCTCGCTCTAGTGGTTGAAGTAGCCGGACCACCCGTTGATTCAGCTTTGATGGGGCTGAATCGGTTACCGGTGGATGCCGTTGTACAGGCATGATAATTCTCAACTTTAATTGGGCTGAGTTTTGGGGGTATGTTTTTGCTCCAACCTTTAAGTTGTTTTTCCTCCTTTAGGGCTAACCGACAGACATCATTAAAGCTCCAATATGGCTGCAATTGCACCATATCGGAGATATCGGGACGTAATGCCCCTAAGAAACGAGCAATTATTTGTTCTTCTTCTTCTTCCTCAGCACCACATCTCATTCTAAGCCTGTCAAACTCAGCAATCAAGTCCTCAATGGTAGAATTCCGTTGGGTTAAGTTATGGTATTCCAAGAAAGCGTCTTGGCGATAATTGATTGGCAAGAATTTTTCTCGTAACAATTTTTTCATTTTGTCCCAAGTTTCAACTTTGGATCTGCCCTCTTGAGCCCTTTTTTTCTTTAAATGGTCCCGCCACAAAGACGCATATTTACGTAGTTTAATAACAAGTTTTACCTTGTACGTGTCGGGAATGTCTTTGAGATCAAATATACGTTCCACCGTACAAAACCAATCAATAAATTCATCAGGTTGTGCTCGACCATCAAACTTCGGGACTTCAATCTTCATCCCCATGCTTCGGAGTGGATCCGAAGTATAAGGTTCCGGGCGTCGACTCCTCCCACCAAAAGGATTATTGTCACGGCCATCATCATCCCCGATAACGGTGTCAGTTCCAGTCTCCTCATATCGTTCCTCGTGTTGCAATTCCAGGTCCCGGACCCTATGTTGCAACCTAGCAATCTCTGCAATATCACGCGGGTCCCGTCCGACCCGTTGTTGCAACCTAGCAATCTCTGCAATATCACGCGGGTCCCGTCCTTCAGCCTCGTTGCCTCGGTCGGCGTCTCTACGGGGATGTCGACGAAATACTCCACGTCCTGCCATTGAATCTCCACTGGGCTCTGATACCAACTGATGCAAGTTTTCTTAGCAAACACGTTGGATCAAGAATTCCCAAAGCAGAATCAATACTAAAAGCTTCTTCAATAAAAATCATCCGCCTCATTCTAATGTCAAACCCAGAATATAAACTATTCAATCTATAAAAATAGCTAACAAACCCAAGAGATAAAAAAACTTATAAAGTCAAACAAAGATAGAATTAATAAAATCAAATAACAAGATAACGAACTCCTAGAGGCTTCCAGCTGGGTCTTGATCTAGTTGGGTCATGGTTCGGTTGGGTCACGGTTCGGTTGGGTCACGGTTCGGTTGGGTCACGGTTCGGTTGGGTCACGGTTCGGGTCATGGATCCCCGATTTGATCCGCGTAGCCTGCATCAGATTCCCTTTTGTTTTCATAGTATTTCAAGTGTAGAAATCTGGGCTGAATTATATTGTTGGTTTTTCATGGCTATTTAGTTTTTAATTGATTTTATTATAATTCACATATGTGCACCTAGGAAGCATTGGCAGTTTGGCACTCACAATTCCCACCGATCTGTATAAAAGGAACTTGTAATTCACCCCAACCCCAAATTAATAGAATATGAACATAATGGTCATGAAAGTTTTATTGAGAATATCATCCACAAATACACAATACAGTACGTATTTATAGTAGTTAGAACTAACTAACTATTTACACAATTAGTCCTTGCACTATACTAACTATACATCCTTGGAACAAACTTTATTACTATACTAACATAACAAACAAACAAACAAACAAACCCAGTATATCCCACTCAAGAGCAGGGTCTGGAGAGGGTAGGTGTAGGCGAGTCTTTCCTCTATCTTGTTAGGTAGAGAGACCGCTTCCAAAGAGACCCCCGACTCAATAGCAAAAGCCATACTGATAGCAAGACAACATACAATAAATCATACAACACATAGCATACAGTATACAAAAAAGCCATATCGCTAGCAAGACATCATACAATAAATCATACAACATATAGCCTACAGTACACAATAAACCAAACAACACATAGCATACAAATATCCTAGGTGCATGCAGAATCACTGTTAAAGGGCAGATATGGGCTACTTAGACATCAGGCCCCGCAACCAGACTTCAAATACCCTTCCTGCCTATAGTTCGAACTAGAAGTCCTTAATTTTAATTCTACGCCTCCACTCAGTCCTATCCTCGATCATGTGCTCAGAGAGGTGCAAGTGTATCATATCTCGCCTAATTACCTCATCCCAAGTCAATTTAGGTCTTCCTCTACTCCTCCTACCCTCTAAGATGATGTTCTCTACTGCTCTAACTGGTGCCGCCATTGGTCTCCTCTTGACATGCCCAAACCATCTTAATCTTCCCTCTCGTATTTTATCTGCGATACAGGCCACTTCTAGCTTCTGTCGAAACACTTCGTTTCTTATCCGATCAAGTCTTGTGTGACCGCACATCCACCTCAGCATTCGCATTTCCGCTACCTCTATTTGTTTCTCTTGCGATTTCTTTATGGCCCAGCAGTCTGTTCCATATAACATAGCTGGACGTACTGCCACTCGATATAGCTTTCCCTTTAGTTTTGCTGGAAACCTCTTATCACATAGGATCCCTGATGCTGCTCTCCACTTGCACCATCCTGCTTGAACACGGTGCGCTACATCGCTGTGTATCTCTCCGTCCTCCTGCAAGTACGAGCCCAGGTATTTGAACCTAGACGTTTGTGGGACCGCCATACCCTGGATACTGATGTGGGTGTCCTCTTCCGCCTCGCCACTAAAGTTACAATGCATGTATTCTGTCTTTGAGCGACTTATCCTTAAACCTTTGCGCTCTAGTGCTGCTCTCCACTGTTCTAGCTTTTCGTTAAGCACCCTTTTAGATTCCGATATTAAGACAATATCATCCGCAAAGAGCATGCACCACGGAACTGGCTGCTGTATAGACTTGGTCATCTCATCCAACACTACTGTAAAGAGAAATGGGCTCAGTGCCGATCCTTGGTGGAGTCCCACTTCCACTGTGAATGAGTCTGTGTCTCCGATCGGGGCTCGCACACACGTTTTTGCCCCCTCATACATATCCTTGATTATTTGGATATACCTCTCTGGTACCCTTCTAAGTCGTAGACTTTCCCAAATTAGTTGACGCGGAATGCTGTCATAGGCCTTTTCTAGGTCGATGAATACCATATGGAGGTCCTTTTTCTTTTCTCTGTATTTCTCCATTATCCTCCTTATGGCGTGTATTGCTTCTGTCGTCGAGCGTCCTGGCATAAATTCAAATTGGTTTGACGCTATCTGAGTTTCTCGTCTAATTCTCGTGTCAATAACTCTTTCCCATAATTTCATCGTGTGACTCAATAGCTTTATTCCCCTGTAATTTTCGCAACTTTGTACATCTCCTTTTTTCTTATATATGGGGACTATAACACTGGTTCTCCACTAGTCTGGCATCTTCCCTGTCGTAAAGATAGTGTTGAATAAATCTGTTAGCCATTTGAGCCCCCCATCTCCCAGGCATTTCCATACTTCAATCGGTATGTTGTCTGGCCCCACCGCTTTAGCCCTTCCCATTTTCTTCATAGCTCTCGTAACTTCGTCTACTGTGATGCTTCTACAATAGCAATTGTTTTGTTGTGTTGTTTGGGTTGTATTATCTATCTCAGCTTGTTGATTTGGGTTGTTTATGTTGTAAAGGTTATCGAAGTAAGTTTTCCATCTCCCCTTGATGTCCTTGTCGTTCACCAAAACTTTTCCATCCGCAGCCTTTATAAACTTCACAATTCTCAGGTCTTGTCTTCTGCTGTCTCTTGCCTTGGCTAACTTAAACATGTGATGCTCTCCTTCTTTCGTCTCTAGTCGTTTATACATCATCTCATACGCCGCGTTCTTTGCCTCTGACACCGATTTCTTCGCCTCTCTTTTAGCCTCCTTGTATTTATCTTTTAGCTCTGGGCGTTCTTCCTCATTGTTACAGCGCATAAGCTCTCTGAAACTTTGTTGTTTAATTCGTATCTTCTCCTGTACATTTTCGTTCCACCACCAAGATTCCTTATGGTCGCCTGTCCTCTTTGTTGTAACTCCAAGCGTTTCTTTAGCTGCTTGGATGAGCGTATTTGCCATGGCCTTCCACTTTTGGTTTGCGTCTTCCTGTGGTCCAGGATGGTTCATTGGTATGACCTTATCTCTAAAAATGGTAATGTTTTCGTCCTTGAGCTGGCTCCATTTGATCGTATGTCTAATTCTCTTGTTTTGTTGGACAATTGGTCTCTTCACGCGTATATCCGCCACTAACATGTGATGTTGTGTCACAACTGTCTCTCCTGGGATTGTCTTACAGTCCTTCCACGAGCTACGATCTTCTCTCCTCGTCAACAAATAGTCTATCTGCGTGTGTCTCCCGCCGCTGCTAAATGTGATTAGATGCGATTCTCTTTTCTTAAAAAACGAATTTATGATTCCTAAGTCATGCGCTATTGCAAAGTCAAGAAGCTCCTTACCGCCTTCATTCCTAAGGCCATGCCCGAATCCTCCATGCACCAACTGGAAGTGGTCATTATCCTTACCGATATGCCCATTAAAATCTCCTCCTATGTATATTTTTTCGTCTCTAGGTATGTCACCCATAACGTGATCTAAACTCTCCCAGAACTTTTTTCTTTCTGTTTCTCCTAGTCCGACATGTGGAGCATACGCACTAACTACTGCCACTACTTCATCCCCTATTACTATTCTTAACAGCATAATTCTATCATCGTATCTTCTTACCTCCACTACATTATCTTGGAGTTCCTTAGCAACTAGAAACCCTACTCCATTTTTCTTTCCGTCAGACCCTGAATACCATAGTTTATAACTATTGCACTCTGTTGCTCTCTCACCCCGCCATCTAGTCTCCTGGAGACACGCTATCTGGACCCTACGTTTTCTTAACACATCAATTAACTCTAGTAACTTACTAGTTAGAGTTCCTACATTCCACGATGCCACTCTTAATCTAAAATCCTTTTTCCTTGTATTCGCACCTCTCGTCACCGAACATGATCTCGGGGCAGCATAATGACACCTGCTGTCTATATTACCTGACAGAGTCCACTAGAACAACCCCTAAAAAGGAATTATAGCAGAAGTAAAGCACAATCAAAAGCAATCCATCACACGCGTTCAGCAGTACACGATGGACCAGAACTTAATCAAAAAAATAGCAACAATGATCACCACTTCACACAATGACACACTATCCTGAGTATAGATTCAAATAAACCAATGAAACCTATGTAGAGAACAGTTCTAAGATTGACCAGAAATGAGGACAACAGCCCACAAATACTCAACACACCAACTCAACCAACAATATGCAGCTTACTCAGCAATTAATATCAAAACACTAACAATTATACAACTAATCAGCAAGTTTTAACCACTAATCAATTAGACAAGAATTATATCACACAAGTGATGCACCAGAAAACAGATCACACAAGTGATGCACCAGTAAACCAGTAAACCTATAAGAAGCAACAGAAATCACACAAACCAGTAAAGAGCAACAAAACAGACAATAAACCTATAAAGATGAGTCAAGGATTAAAATCACATAAACCAGTAGAGAGCAACAGAAAACAGATCACACAAGTGATGCACCAGTAAACCAGTAAACCAGTAAAGAGCACCCGAAAGCAACACAGATATCTCAACAGCTGCTGGTACTCCTAACCCAGCCAATATTAGCCTAAACTAGAAACTAAAAGAGAGAGAGAAGGAACAATCTCACCAGATGTGCGGTTCTTCAGAATGTGCCCTAGATTTAGTAACCTTCACTTAAGGTTGCGAATCCAAGGCAGAAGAAGACTAACAGCAGTAAGATCTAGGGTTGTTGCCCTAGATTCGCGAAGGAGATGTCGAGAGCAGCAGATGTCGGGTTAGGCCGAGAGTTGTTGTCGGTCGAGAATCGGGTGAGGTGTTGTCGATCGAAGACAGCCGAGAGTAGCAGAGAGGCCGATCGAGTAGCCGGCGGGGGTTTGGCCGGCGGGGGCTGTCGGATGAGTAGCCGAGAGTAGCCGGGAGTACCGCGAAGTAGATGCTCTCGGATGAAGGAGATGCTCTCGGGTTAGGCCGGCGGAGGTCGCCGGTGAGGATAGGTCGGCGGAGGTCGCCGGTGGGTGGAAGATTTGAACGTTGCAGAGAGAGAGCGTTGCAGAGAGCGTTCGTTTTAGTTGCAGGAAACAGTGTAAGAGAAATAAAATATACAAAAACAGCAAAAGTAAACAATGACAACAGTAAAATAATGCTCTTGTATGTTATAGGGATGAACTCAAAAGGAAAAAAAAAGACAAGTAAAATAACATCCTTATGTTATAAGACATGAGATTAGAGATGCATTTTTCTTGTTGGGTCAGAGTGACAGCTCTAACATGTCAATGTGCAATTGCTTGTTTAGAAAGACGAAGAAAACCTTAACTAAAGGAGGTGAAATCCTCATTACCACCGATGATAAATCAACTAGGAAGTACATAATTTAAAAATGGAATTTCTTCTTTGGGTCACAATGATCAAATGTCAAGAAACAGACAAAATTTGTTGCAAGAAAATTGATTTTCGGGAATTGATGTAAAATTACCTAAGTGTCAACTGTCAACTTTAAACAAATGATTATCTGATGCTTATTCTAGTTTTAGATATATCATATAAGTGAAGCCCTTAACTTTTATTAACTTATAGATGAAATATCTTTCCTTTCACCTTTGAATCTCTGATAGATTTCATCTTTGTTTCTAGAAAAAAAGTTGCAGAAATGACTCTGTTGTGAACAATCAGCAAACTTTGGCTATCTCATATTCAATCATAAGCAAATTGCTAATATGTATACCATTCTACAATCACTCACCCCTAGCGATAGCCAAATTATGCTAATTATTCAAGGACCAACTATTTCTAGCTAACATAACTAATAGACAATAATTAAGATTCCAAAATCACAAAATATCTAATAATTATCACATGAATCCACATCCAGATGTCCAGTGGTACACCAATCAAACCCCTCCATAATCACAATTACACTTAAAACATGCTAGCTAACAAATTACACACACCCATAAAGCTCCAAATCACACAAACTTCACTAACTACATATTTTGTAAGGTTAAAGCCATTCACACACATTAACTCCATAAAGACAAACCAAATACACACTGCATTCTCCGATTACAAAGAAACGATCATAAAGATAATAAAATCCGCATAGAGGAACGGAATAAAGAATTTACTGAAGAGTAGGCACAATTCCAGACGGGTGCTTTGTGAGATCAACCGGCTGACTACCCTCCAACACTTGATCAGCCATTACCTCAAATCTACCTCAAACCCTTTGTAAAAGAATTAAACTAACAATCACCCCCTTAATTCTTTCATACAACCCACTCCAAGCAGCCTCTTCATATCAGTGAACTTCAGCCTAGGAAGAGCCTTTGTGAGAATATCAGCCTTTTGTTCCTCTCCACAAATATGTCTCACAACCACTAGACCCCTTTCTACACAACTCCTTATGAAATGATATCTAACATCAATGTGTTTAGATCTACCATGAAACACTGGATTTTTCATGAGTTGAATGGCTGACTTATTATCCACATTGAGTAGAATAGGACCTGTCTTAGTGCTGATCAGATCTTCCAAAACACCTTTCAACCACACTGCTTGTTGAGCAGCAGCAGTTGCGGCTATAAACTCTGCCTCACAAGATGATAAAGCAACAATTTCTTGCTTTTGGCTAACCCAACTAACCGGCCCACCTCCATAGTAAAACACTACTCCTGTAGTGCTTTTACCATCAGCCTTGGTAGGGGCATGAGGCTGTCACTATAACCTACCAGTCCATCAGCTCTTCCACTTTTATACCAAACACCATGATCTACAGTTCCCTTCAAGTACCTCAGGATATGTTTCACTGCTTGCCAATGAGTAGTTCTAGGAGATTCCATGAACCTACTGGCTATACCCACAGAGTAGCTTAAATCAGGCCTCGTTTGAGTTAAGTACCTCAAACACCCAATCACCCTTCTATACATGGTTGCATCCACTGCATCATGTTCTTCATCCTTTCCCAGTTTCAATCCAGGATCCATTGGTGTCTTTGTAGAATTACAATCCCCCAAATTCAGATCTTCTAAAATCATTTTAGCATACCCTGATTGGTTCAAGAAAATCCCATCACTTAATTGCTTCACTTCTATTCCCAAATAGTAATTCAGCAATCCCAGATCAGTCATCTCAAAGTTTGATTGCATCATCACTTTGAACTCTTCAATCATTCCTAAACTAGATCCTGTGACAATCATATTATCTACATAAACCCCAATTACAACAGATCCTTTTTCTGGCTGTCTTTTGTACATAGCATGCTCTTGAGGGCATCTTTTGAAACCTGAATTCACCAAAATATTATGCAACTTCTCATTCCAGGCTCTTGGAGCTTGTTTAAGTCCATAGCGTGCCTTAATGAGCTTGTACACTAACCCTTCCTTCCCATGCTTCACAAAACCTTCAGGTTGGGTTACGTATACCTCCTCCTTCAATTCACCATTTAGAAAGGCAGTCTTGACATCTAAATGTTGAACTTCCCATCTATTTGCAGTTGCCAATGCCAGGATCAATCTCACTGTTTCTAGCCTAGCTACAGGGGCAAATACCTCATAATCCACCCCATACTTTTGAACATAACCTTTCACCACCAATCTGGCCTTATGCCTAATAACCTTCCCTTGTGCATCTTTCTTGAGCTTGAATAGCCACTTTAACCCAATTGGCTTCACCCCCTTTGGGCACTGAACCAGTTTCCAAGTACCATTCTTTTCTATGCTCTCTATTTCATCTTGCATTGCCTTCTTCCAGTCAGAATTGTTATGATCAAAATTGGTAGGCTCTTTGATCAGCAACAGTTCTAACTCATTAAAGATAGGGGGCTCAAAAGGGATTTGTTCAAGGAACTCTGTCCTGCTGAACACATCATCAAGACTGGTGAATCCTTTTGGTGGGGTATCATCATAACTGGCCCTGGGCACCTGATCCTCATCTGATTGGTTGTCATTACCACCACCCCCTACACACTCTAATCCTTCTTCATGATCTGACTGATTAGGGTGTGTATTTAATGGACTAAAACCCTGATCATGAACGTCACACTCAGGTGCTTGCCTCTTGAGGAGGCATTACCTTGATCAGGAGAGGTTAAAGACAATCCAAACCTGGCATAACTTTGACTGGGTGTCTCTTGTTCACTGGTATCCCACTCCCAAGGCTTCTCTTCTTCAAACTTGACATCTTTACTTACAACAATCCTACAGTTCACTGGATTGTACATTCTATAAGTTTTTGTACTTGGTTCTATTCCAAGATGCACCATGGGAGTGCTTCTATCATCTAGCTTGCTGACTTGATGACTTGGGATCTTGACATGTGCCTTGCATCCGAATACCCTTAGGTGTTTCACCTTAGGCTTTCTTTCAAATAGTTTCTCATAGGGAGTCATGTTCTCCAATGCTTTAGTTGGACTTCTGTTTAACAGAAAGACAAAATGTCTGACTGCTTCAGCCCAGAACTCCAATGGCACATTCATAGCCTTTAGTATGGACCTAGTCATGCCCATAACAGTTTGATTTCTCCTCTCTACTACTCCATTCTGTTGTGGGGAGTAAGGGGCAGTTAAGTACCTTCTTATGCCATCAATATTGCATAATTGTTCAAAGGTCTTAGAGGTGAACTCTCCCCCCCTGTCTGTTCTTAAGGCTTTAAGCTTGTGAGAGATTTCCCCTTTGGTCTGAGACTGGAAAGCCTTAAAAGCTATAGGAGCCTGATCCTTTGACTTGAGCATGAATACCCACATGTATCTTGAATAATCATCGACCAGGAGCATGAAGTACCTGTTCCCGGCAGGAGTGGGTGGGTTTAGTGGTCCACAGAGGTCAGCATGGACCAGCTCAGGTGGTGTGTTTGCCCTGAAGCTGCTTACAGTTGGATATGGTTGACTCCTTTGTTTTCCAACTAAGCAACTCTCACACAACTGTGACTTATGGTCAATCTTGGGCATTCCCCTGACCATGTTGTGTTTGGACATTCTGTTTATTGAATCAAAACTTAGATGACCTAGCCTTGCATGCCATATCCATGCATGGCTGTCATCAAGCACTTTGGGGTGGCAACTTGCAGCTTTATCTTGTAGAGCATGTTATGTGATTTCTTCACCTTCATAAGGGTCTTTCCACCCTTCTCATAAATCCACAAATGCCCATCCTTCATAAGGATCTTGCATCCTGTTTCATCTAGTTGGCCCAGACTCAAAATATTGTTCCTCGAGGCAGGTATGTAGTAAACATTTGTTACTACCCTATGCTCTCCATTTTTACATTGAAAGCATATTGAACCTCTGCCCTTTATTGCAACCACCGACCCATCACCAAACTTTACTTTGCCACTAATGGCTTCATCTAGTTTAGTAAAGTGAGATCTCATTCCAGTCATGTGGTTGCTCGCCCCATTATCTAAGTACCATGAACATGAATCCTCTCCCTGTGGTAGAGTTTTGGGGAACACACCCTGTTCCTCCAGCAGGCCCAAGTCCATAGACACCTCTGCCATCAGCAGGGTAGATTCTTTATCTTCTTGGGTTTGGGCCAAGTGGGCTTCATGATCTGCCCTTCTTGGTGCCCCGCACTCACTAGAGAAGTGACCCAATCTGTCACAATTAAAGCACCTCATGCTTTTCTTGTCTTTCTTGTTGGTGTTGCTCTCTTTGTTACCACCATCAGGGTTGGTTTTGCCTCCCCTGGTCTTTGCATACTTCCCTCTTCCTCTTCCTGTTCTCTCCTGAGCCACTGGGCCTATGGAAATCTTGTTTGGATTCACTCCTAGACCTCTCTTGCCATTCATTCTTTGTCAAGAGCAACTGACCTGAAGAATTCTTCCCTTGGGAGGCAGGCTTCAACCTCTCTTCGTAGGCCTTCAACTCCCCACTAGCTCTTCAAATGTCATGGCCTCCAAATCAGAGAATTGCTCCATGGCAGCCACAATAGGGAGGAACCTATCTGGGGCTGCCTTCAAGACTTTACTTACTTGCTTGGAGGCTGCAACAGTTGTACCCAGTGCTCTGTATCTTGAGACTAACTCTCCCATCTTCCCTGCGAACTCATCTATCGATTCTGACTCCCCCATTGACAGCATTTCAAACTCATGGTCTAGAGTTTGGATCCGGGCTTGTTTCACTCTGTCCTCCCCAACATAGCGCTTTTTCAAAGCAGCCTATATGTCTTTCGCCGACTTGTGTGCAGCAACTTGCATCAGAACATCTTCCGGCAAAGATTGGAAAATGAAGGCTCTAGTCTTCTTGCCCACCTTGGCATCCACCGCGTCTTGGGTGGGAGGTTAAATGGCATCCCAGAGCCCCTGGGCATCCATGAACGCCTCCATCTTGATCGCCCAGGAGGTGGTAAGTAGTCGGCGTGAGAATTGGGATCCTGAATGAAATCGAGTCGCTATTGTCCTTCAGCGCCACCTGTCTGCTATTTTCTGCCATCGAATTGAATTTCAGGAACGAATTGGGTCAAGAATCACAGGTGATCGTGATCGACAGAGGTTACAAATTCGAATTCCACCGGAAACGAGGGGTTTGAATCGGTCTATCGAGGGAAATGGTTCAAGAATCGAATGAGGAAGACGATTGATCGAGAGCCTATAGTTGCTCTGATACCAAATAATAGAATATGAACATAACGGTCATGAAAGTTTTATTGACAATATCATCCACAATTACACAATACAGTACGTATTTATAGTAGTTAGAACTAACTAACTATTTACACAATTAGTGCACTATACTAACTATACATCCTTGGAACAAACTTTATTACTATACTAACATAAAAGAATTAAACTAACACAAATCACATAATTTCAATTATGTCAAAAATTGCAAAAAACATCAGCAAGTAAAAATTATGTAACTTCATATCTATACTGATATGATGTTTATACAAACAATAAGGCCAAAACGTCAACAATTTAAGGGAGGCGTCCATGGCATTTATAAAGTCATCTGTATAACTCCAATATTTCCAGAAACAATGGACAAACAGAGCAGGAATCAACGAATGAAAAGATCAAAATAATGATAAAGTAAAAGTAGACTGACCTCATGATAAAACAATGGTGGAGTCGGAAGAAACCATTGACCGGTTGTCGGGATTAGATACGAAGGAACCATCATCGATAGCAAACCTGTAAGTGCTGAAGCGCTATAAAATTTCAAGCCCATTTCAAAGTGGTGGCCCAATGCCCTTGCTTTACGTTGGCATAGTAGAGCTGGCTTTGTGGTTCCGTCTAGTTCCCTTGTCGAAACAAATGATTCTAGGACTTAAATTTGGGTATATGTTGGTGTTGGGAACCCTAGATTTTTAGGTGTGAATCCTTTATGTGACTTCTATGTCATGACATACAAAAAGTATTATATATATAAGATTTGTGATATAGTTTTTGAATTGTATTTGTATTGTAGTTTAGCGAAGATGTTTTCCACATTGTCCTGGAGCGAAACATGCAGCTTCACCCTCGCCATTTCGGTCGTGACCTTCGTGAAAAGCTTGTATCAAAGCTCATGAAAGACGTAGAGGGCACTTGCAGGTTTTAATTCCTGTCCTGTAACAACTGTTATTGTGGCAAATTGTAGTAAATTTACGTCTGGCACTTTTTTCTTTTTTGCCTTGCAGTGGCCGGCATGGTTTTGTTGTAGCAATAACAGGCATAGAGAATGTAGGGAAAGGGCTTATTCGAGATGGCACGGGTTTTGTTACTTTTCCAGTTAAGTATCAGTGTGTTGTCTTTCGACCTTTTAAAGGAGAGATCTTAGAAGCTGTGGTCTCCATGGTTAATAAGGTATATATGCGATACAGAGTATTTTGTTGAAAATACGTTTTCGACTAAACAACAAATAATCAATTTTGCCAACTTTTGCAGATGGGTTTCTTTGCTGAAGCTGGGCCTGTTCAGATATTTGTGTCAAACCATGTGAGTTTATCCTCTAGTGAAGCTTCATCATCCTGTTTTTTGTCTGCAATTTATACTTTGTGCAAGTGATTATAATCTTTCATTAGAATGATCTTAGTAATTATATAAGGAACGTATGTTTACAGAACTGTGGGTGTGTGTTAATTATTGTTATGAAAGATGATACTTTTTTTTTCTCTGTCTGCTTATGAAACTTTACTCACATTATAGTTATTTTTTTCTTCTTTAAGTTGATACCTGATGACATGGAGTTTCAGTCAGGGGATATGCCTAATTACACAACTTCAGATGGATCTGTATGAATCAATATTACAAATTTTATTTTTTCTGGTTCTACTTGCCACTGGTGATGTGTATTTGATATTATTCTGGTTTTGGATTATCAGGTGAAAATTCAAAAGGATAGCGAGGTTCGGTTGAAAATCATCGGGACTCGAGTCGATGCCACCGAAATCGTAAGACATGTTATTCCAAAAGTTCGATTATAAATACATACGCAGTTCATTTGAAGAAATTGGTTAATTGAAAGTGTTCGAGTAACTCTTTGGGCAACTGTCCACCTTATCAACCTGCTCGATTCGTTTCATTCATAGCAAAGCTTTTTAAAGTTGACCAGTTATCCAAGTCAAATCATTTTCTAGTTTATGTGTTTTAATTGTCACCTCTAGTACAAATCATCCTTTCTTCCACTATTTTTATTTATATCTGTGTTCTTTGTTTTACAAATTATATCTGCATTGCATTCCTTTGGAACATATGGGATTCATTAATCTTTGTGTTGCTTTGCAGTTCTGCATTGGTACCATTAAGATGATTTCTTGGGTGTGATTAGTGATCCTGGTACAACTTCTTAATGCATGGGACTTCTCAAGCCTTTTAGCGTTGGTACAACTTCTTGATGCATGTGATAGTGTTTCTTTTAGTAGGCATTCTGGAAAATGAATTCATTGTATGTACTGCTGTTATATAGACCTTTTTCCACCAACACAAAGATTCATACATTATTGCGTCCAAGTTGTTAATCGACACAAAACCTTAAAAACATAAAGATTACTCAGGGGCCACGCCCGGTCTATGTTGAGGAGTGCATGTTGCCAACGGACTAGGGTGGCTACTTTCGAAAAAGATCGATTAGGGTTGTGTTTTATCTTTTAACAAGTTTAATCAATTTCTTTACGATTCAAGAAGTTAATACCGCCAACTGTCTTGTAACTTTGGCTTTGGCTAGAGTTAACAAGCACCTCCATTGACATATAGTGATTCAACCATTAGTGGGGTGTTAATTTTTGACACGACATGAAATTAATCAGGTTCTGAGTTGTGATGTATAATATGTCATTAAAATACTGACAACCATTTAAAACTAAAATAATTTATTATGTTTGGATAATTGTATTTGATTTTTAGTTGGTTATGTTAAGGTAGATGTTTTTTTTACACAAATCAATATTATTAATTTTAAATTGTTGACCTGACTAGATTACCATTCTTCAAATATATTGTCTCACACGGATTTTCCTTTTACTAGAGCTATTTATCTATTCTATCTAACAAAAGAAGGGTTTTTTTTTTCACTTGTTATTTTCTTAACCTATTTTTTATCACTTGTCACTTTTTTAGACATTTTCACATCATTTTTCCCTATAAAAAGATATAATAATTTAAACACTCAAAGTAATTTCTCTCTCTTATTAAAAATCAATTTTATTAATTGTTACATTCTCTCTCTTATTTATAATTTTTTTTAAAATCAAACTATCATTTTAAAAATAAATTTTATTAAGGAAATTAAAAATCATAACTTTTTATTAAAATATAAAATAAAAAAATTATATAATATAAAATTTTCTAAAACACTAAACATTTTTGAAACAAAATATATTTTAAATCGGTCAATTTTTTAAAAAAATATAAAAAAGGTGAAATTTTCTAATAGCAGTCTTATAAAAACAAACTTAATAATTACAAACTAGAGTTTTTAGTAAACAAGATTTTTTTTTATTTTTTATAAAAGATCTTAAAATGAATGTTTAAAAATAAAACTATTTAGATCAGAGAGTTAAAAAATAGTATAATTGTAATCATATCTTATATTAAAATATCATACTGTAACTTTTTGTGTTTTTTACTAATTATATTCCATTTAATAAATGGGTTTCTAAACTATTTATATATGTCTCTATTTATAATTAAGAAAAATTAAGATAAGTCGTGACACAGTTGTAAGTATCATCATATTAATTTTCTTATTTCTTTCTATTATTAATAAAACTATTGAATACTAATAATATTACTCATATCTTTTTCAAATTAAAGAAATTATAATTTAATAAATAAAAACCTATTTTTTAATTAAATACATAGTTTTAAAAAACAAAAGTTTTATAAAATACAGAATGGAATGAGTTTTTTAAATAAAAATTATTTTTCTTAAAACAAAATATTTAAAAACCATAACTGTTTTATAAAACAAAATTTAAAAAATATATTTTTGTTATTTACTTAAAATAACTATTTATACGTGATTATAATCATATTTTATCTTCAAACATAGTTTTATAATTAATAAATTTATATTACTAATTATTTAATATTTTATTATACGACCCGTGTAATACATGAGGTACTGAGATATTGTTTATATATACAGTTGTTTTGATATGTGTGAAAATAGAGTGAAGATGCTCATGTTTTAGATCTTATCGATGATGTTTTCATTGGGAGTTGGCCTATACTCCTATAGCACCACATTGTTTACTGGTTTCCCTTTTGCATATCTTAGAATTCCAATTTGTGCTAATTCGAAAAGAAATATGTTGGTTACAATTCTCAAGATGAATTTTGATATTGCAAACAAGATATATGTTTTTGATTAGAGATTGAAATGGTTTATATATAGCCAATGATTTTAATACGTTGAAGTTTACTATTCAAAAGTTCAATTAAATGAAGAAATCGAAATACAAAAACCACATCTTGGTGAACAAACCAAAATGTTCTATGGAGATCCTAGTCGCTAAAAGAAACCACTCTACATACACACTAAATGGAAGATGGATATTTTTTCTATCAAACCCACATAGCTCCTGCCATTATCTAAAAAAATTTAAATTTAAATTGTCTTGAATATTATATTTGTATAGTCAAATCTGTTGTAACTTATACCATGCATATCTCTTATGTTGGTTGCATGTAATCTATGTAAATAGATATCTCCATTCTTAATGAAAGTAACAATTCCATCGCCTCTTCTTCTCTATGCCTTTATATGGTATCAGAGCTTAGTTCGAACCATTGCTCTACAAACAATTCTCCATCATCATCCCTTCTGTTACTCAGCATTTCGACCACTATGGTTAATACCGATAAATCTTCTCCTATGGTCAACACCGTGAACAACCTTACTATGGAAAGTTTCTCAGCAACACTAAAATTAAAATCTACAAACTATTTGGGATGGAAGACTCAAATTGAGACCTTACTACATGATCTCGATCTCTACCGGTTTATTGATGGTACTTACGTTGCACCAACACCAATTGTTGTTGCAAATGGACACAAACACCACATAAGGATGATCAACAGTGGTTCGCCAAGATCGGTTACTCTTTGGAGCTCTGGTTGGTAGTCTTTCTCCTGCAATCATGCCACTCGTTACCGACGTTGGTTCTTCTCAGAAGCATGGAAAATTCTTGCAAGCACATATGCGATTGTTATGCAGAATATTAAAACCGTGGTTGATAAACTCGCAATTCTAGGAAAGAAGATGGATGATGAATGTAAGGCCCGATTCCCGGGCACCTCACAGTTGGTCATTCATTGCACATAAAACATATCATTACAAAAATCACGCAGCGGAAATATTAAAAAAACATCCTTTTCATTTCAATAAAATGCTCTTACAAAATAGTCATAAACAGTGACCTCTAGTAGTTCAGGTCCCCGTTCTCATCTTTGCTCTTACAAAATACTATTACAGCTCATTACATAAGATCATTTCATTATAAAAGCTTTTGTGAAATAATACATTGTTAATCAATTACAAAATTGTTGCATTACATCATAAAAGCATTATATAAATGGATGCCATCCAAAAAGAGCTGAGTAGCCGTCTCGTGCCATCCTCAGCAACACTACCTGTCAACTGGAAACACATAAAAAGTCAGCGTTGCTCAGTGAGTTTTAGTTTTATAATAAAACACACTTTTCTTTTTTTAAAACCGTTCTTACATACATGCGATTACACAACATACGTACACATAGATAATATTATTATTATCTCCAGCATTCATTCATTAGCTTTCGTTCGTGTACCGTTCATCGTTAACATTCACATTCTTTCTTTTATTCGTACGTCTCTTATATACATTCATACATTCATTACATTCGTCTGTACGTTCGTTGCGTTCATTCATACGTTCATTACATTCATTCGTACGTTCATTACTTTTGGTGACATGTACAATACCCCAAACATTGTGCACTACTGCTGGTGCTGGACCTGTGGTAATGAATCATGAACATTGTGCACGAGTGTTGATCCAGTCACCTAGGGTAGGTACATGCACCACTTATCTTTCCTCATTCATTTTGGATCAATGCCATGTGCTATACCCCGAACATTGTGCACTACTGCTGGTGCTGGACCTGTGGTAATTAATCACGAACATTGTGCACTAGTGCTGATCCAGTCACCTAGGGTAAGCAGCAAGGATCCCGTACATATGGTCAATCACAAAGACTGGACCCCAGTGTGCATCCTTCGGGGTAGCTAACCCGTACACCGTTGAGCTAACACCTTCATTGAGTGTGCACCTCCATACATTGCTTGCAAGCCTTTTCTTACTTTCATTCGTTCGTTAATGCATGCATTCATTCATCATATTCCTCTTTCATTATCTTTCACTTTACGTTTCTTAATACTTTCATTTCATTCATTAACATAGCACGCAAAGTCACGGAAAAGATAAACATACATCGACACAAGGAACATCGGCATTTACCAGTCATTAGTCATTACCATCATACAGGGCCACATCATACTTAACATACATACATCATGCATATACATGCGATACTATCGTCATCGTGCCCAACGTAACTTCTAAGCTTCGACAGTTATCACACATGTACCTACGGGAGCTATCACATCACTACTTACCCTTGCCCTTTTCCCGAAGGTCAGTAATTGAACTATATCTCTTCTTGTACACAACAGCCCTACTAGGGCCATTGGGCACCCTTCAGTCGCATGGACTCCATGCGACTGAACACTATGCGATTGGACCAATGCGGATGAGCATCCATGTGGATGAACACCCAATCGTATGAATGGACTTTCTATCGTGCGAATGAACACTATGCGAATGGGCTTCTATACGACTGAACCCTTAGTCGTGCGACTGAACAACTATGCGAATGGAACTATGCGACTGAACTCTCAGTCGTATGACCTGTCGTGCTACTGAATCCCCAGTCGTGCGATTGAGCCTCAGTCGTGCGATTGAACCTCAGTCGTCCCTCAGTCGACCGATTGGTCCTCCAGTCGCCTAGCCCTAGCTGGGCAGCGACTGTAGTTCATCCCGAACTGCAGCCACGACATTCGGCCTTCAAACCCTTCCAAGCTCATTCTAAGCCCAATCAACCCTCCTAAACCTTAGGGAATCATACTATGACATCATACAAGCACATACAAGCCCAAAATCGCACTCTAAACACACTACACACAATTACACCCAAATAGGTCAAACACACACATTTCAAAAACGGGTTTATATGTGTTCCAGCCCTAAAATCGGTTGAAACAAGTAAATAAGGGGTCCTAGAACTCACACAAACAAGAAGAAGATGAATAGCTTCGTTTGGACTAGTTACTCGATGAGTTTCGAGCCCGAATCACCACTTTTCTCTCTTTTTCTCTTCTTTCTCTCTTCTTTCTCCCTTCTCTTCCTTTTGGCTGAGTTTTGCAAGTGTGGGGGAGGGGGAGATGGCTGCCCTCTCCCTTAAAGCTACAGTTCAATCGCTCGAACTCCAGGCGTATGGGCACACCAGTCGCCCGAACACCATGCGACTGGACCTTCAGTCGCCTGAGCTCCATGCGATTGGACCTCCAGTCGCATGACACTCCAAATCAAATTTCCGGACGTTACAAGTCCACCCCCCTTATTTAGGTTTCGTCCCCGAAACCTGTTATTTCTCGAACAAACGTGGGTAATGCTGTCTCATTTCTTCTTCGCTTTCCCACGTTGACTCGGATCCCTTCCTGTGTTGCCACTGTACCCGCACAAGAGGAACCATTTTATTTCTCAGTCTCTTTTCCTTTCGATCGATGATCGCCACTGGTTGCTCCACGTAATTGAGCCGTTCATCTACTTTGATATCCCCCAGCGGAACAATCATATCTTCATCTGCCAAACACTTTCTCAGATGAGATACGTGGAAGGTCAGGTGAATTCCACTTAACTCATCTGGTAACTCCAACCTATAGGCCACCTCTCCTACTCGAGCAATGATTCGGAAAGGGCCTATATACCTCGGGCTCAACTTGCCCCGCTTTCGAAAATAAATGATACCCTTCCAAGGTGAGACCTTCAGCATAACCCGGTCACCCATCTGGAACTCAATCGGTCTGCGTCGTTTATCAGCATACGACTTCTGTCGATCTTTGGCTGCCTTCATGTAGGCCTTGATCTTTTCAAGCTTTTCAGTCATAGCCTCGATCACTTCGACGCTCCCGAATTCCTTCTGACCAATATCACCCCAACAAACGGGTGTCCTGCATCTCCTACCGTATAGCATCTCATAGGGTGGTATGCCAATGCTGGCATGATAACTGTTATTGTATGAGAATTCAGCTAACGGCAAGTGGTCATCCCAATTTTCCCCAAAATCAATCACACATGCCCGAAGCATGTCCTCTAATGTCTGAATGGTCCTTTCCGACTGACCATCAGTTTGGGGATGATAAGCCGTGCTAATGTGTAATCTCGTCCCCATTGCATCGTGGAATTTCTTCCAGAATTTGGATGTAAACCGGGTGTCACGATCAGACACAATCGACATCGGCACGCCATGACGGGTCACAATCTCCTTGATGAAAAGATCGGCCAACCTCTCGGATGAATACGTCTCGCGCATCGGTAGGAAGTGTGCACTCTTCGTCAAGCGGTCAACAACCACCCATATAGCATCATACCCTTTTGGAGTACGCGGTAGCTTCATAATAAAATCCATGGTGATGTGCTCCCACTTCCATTCCGGTATATCCAAAGGTTGGATCTTCCCATACGGCTTTTGATGCTCGGCCTTCACTTGCAAACAAGTAAGGCATTTACTCACATACTCCACCACGTCACGCTTCATGCCCGTCCACCAATAATCTTTCTTCATGTCTTGATACATCTTTGTAGCACCGGGATAAATAGAGTATCGAGTCTTGTGAGCTTCATCCATAATCTTCCCCCGTAGATCCCCAAAATGAGGAATCCACATCCGCCTGAATCGGGTTTTAACACCGAGTGTGTTTTCACCCAATTCCTCAACCAGACCTCTCATTCTTTCAGAGTTAAGATGTTCGTCCTTCAAAGCCTCATCTTGAAACTCTTCGACTTGCTTCATCACATCAGAGGTCATAATCAACTGGTACGCTTTCACCCGAATTGGCTCGGGCCTCTCCTTTCGGCTAAGGGCATCCGCCACCACGTTGGCTTTGCCCGGATGGTAATGGATCTCACTATCATAATCCTTTATAAGCTCCAACCATCGCCTTTGCCTCATATTCAAATCCTTCTACTCGAAGAAGTACGTCAAGCTCTTATGGTAGGTGAAGATGGTGCACTTCGTCTCGTAAAGATAATGCCTCCAAATCTTTACTGCAAAGACCACAGCTGCTAGCTCCAAGTCATGAGTAGGATAGTTAACCTCATGGACTTTCAACTGTCGGGATGCATAGGCTATAACTTTTCCCCTCTGCATCAACACGCACCCCAATCCCAAGTAGGAAGCATCAGAATAAACCACCAGATTTTTACTTCCATCGGGTAATGAAAGAACAGGAGCTTGAGTCAACCTTGTCTTCAATTCTTCGAACGCCTTCTCTTGAGCTGGACCCCATACAAACTTTACATCTTTGCGGGTCAACTTGGTTAGTGGAGAAGCGATCTTGGAAAATTCTTGGATGAATCTCCTGTAGTAGCCCGCCAAACCCAAGAAACTGCGGATCTCGGATGGCGTCTTTGGAGACTTCCATTGCATCACCGATTCCACCTTTGGCGGATCCACCATAATCCCCTCCGGATTCACCACGTGACCCAAGAACTGAACTTCGCGCAACCAGAACGCGCACTTAGAGAACTTGGCATACAGCGTCTCCCTTCTCATCGTCTCTAACACCTCTCGAATGTGACCGGCATGCTCTATCTCACTCCTCAAACAAATCAGGATATCATCGATAAACACAATCACTGATTTATCCAGCATCGGTCGACACACTCGGTTCATCAGATCCATAAAAGCAGCTGGCGCATTGGTCAAGCAAAAAGACATGACAAGAAACTCGTAGTGACCGTAGCGCGTGCGAAAAGCTGTCTTAGGGATATCCTGCTCTTTCACCTTTAGTTGATGGTAGCCCGATCGAAAATCTATCCTTGAAAACCAACTGGCACCCTGAAGTTGATCAAACAAATCATCGATTCTCGACAAGGGGTATCGGTTCTTCACCGTCAAGTTGTTCAACTCACGGTAGTCAATACACATCCTCATACTACCATCTTTCTTCTTTACAAACAAGATCGGAGAACCCCAAGGTGAGATACTCGGTCTAATGAACCCCTTATCCAGCAGCTCTTGCAACTGTTCCATCAACTCTTTCATCTCTGTCAAAGCCAATCGATACGGTGCTTTGGCAACAGGTTGGGCACCTGGTATTAGATCAATCTGAAACTCAATCTCTCGGTCAGGTGGCACTCCTGACAAGTCTTCGGGAAACACGACTGGAAAGTCACACACAACCGGAACATCAGATAGTTGTGGTGTTGGCGTTTCCACATCCTTTACATAACATAAGTAGGCGCTACATCCACGCCTCATACATTTTCCCGCCACCGCCATTGAGATCACCTTCGGGATCGTCATGACCCGATCCCCATAAACCGTTACCGAACTCCCGTCAGGCGCTATCAAACGAATCATCTTCTTTCGACACACTATATTCGCCTCGAAGTCCGCCAACTGTTGGATCAAGGAAGGATAGGACTAGATCATTTTGTATAGGCTTAGAACTTTAATCAAGTCTTGTAATTAATGATTGTAACTAACTATCAGTATATATATGTGCATTGAATATATAGGTTAACCCATGTATATATGTGTCGCTTTGTGATGACAGGGAAAATCAATATACTTAGTAGGATTTCTGAATTTAGCCAAGTGTAAGAAACGTCTACGGATAAACAATAATGTTAATCCATAGATATGTTTCTTACAAGACCACATCACTCAAGTGAAGATTCCTGCGGATGATCAAGGATTGCATGAAGTGAAGACTTTAACGGAAGACAAACTTTCTACGGAAGAACAAGACTTCTACGGAAGACTAAGTCCTCTACGGAAGAGCAAAACTCCTACGGAAGACAAGGCTCCTGCGGAAGATCAGAACACTTGTATGATTTCAAATATCAATAAGTCAAACAAGTCAACCAATCATAACAAATCCCAAGAGATCCGGTGTTTCCTTAACTGACTCAAATCGTCTATAAATATGAGTCCTAGGTTTCACATCTCAGAGAACACAATCAAGCAATATTACGGCTGTCAAGCATTAAATCATTGTGCAACCCTAGCCGCCGTCACATCAACAACATTCATTCGATAGAAGAAAACATTGTTCATAGTTATTCATAATTATTCTTTTGTAATCATTACTTGATAATTAATGAAACACTTTTGAATAATTATTGTGTTCGTATGTACTGTGACATTGTGTTTGTGTTCTTCAATAACAATTAACACGATTAAACAACAATTAATGATAATTCCGCAATCATTAATTTGATTTTATTTTAATACTAATAATTCTTGAATTGAGATCCTTGGATTCACAGGTGGTATCAGAGCCAAGTGCTCATTGATTTAGATCAATTGATCTATCAGTATTAAAATTGTTTAATTGTCTTTTAAACAATTAATTCAGCGACTTATCTTTCAGTAAGCATTCTCTCATTGCTTGATTGATTTTGATCTATATTCAAATCAATTGAATACTAGATCTGAGTCTTTGATAGATTTGTCTACTTTAACATTCAAAGTTTGATTAATCAATATGAGTACTTTTGGTGGATCATATCAACCACCGAAGTTGGAAACAAAAGCTGATTTCAAGTCCTGGAAAATCAAGTTCAGGAATCATGTGAACTACACTGATTCTGACTTGTGGGAGTCCATCACTGAAGGTCCTTATATTCCACCCACTCTTGGGCCGGATTATAATGACAAGAATCAGCCAATCAGCACAAAAGATTTGTCACCTGATGATGTCAAAAAGGTTAAAGTTGATATTAAAGCATACAGTTTGCTTAGTATGGCTTTGCCGGAAGAGATATTGATCAGATGTAAGAATTATAAAACAACAAACTCCTTGTGGAAGATACTTCATACTCTCTGTGAAGGGAGTGATGAGATCAGAAGCATCAGGAAAGACACCCTCAAATCACAATATGAAACCTTTCATCATATTGAGGGTGAATCAATTCCTCAACAACTCTATAGATTCATGCAACTCGTTACTGAGATGAACATCTTGGAGTTGAAGTATACTACTGAGGAACTTAACAAGAAGATGCTCCATACTTTGCCTGAAAGTTGGAAGCAGACTGTGTCCATGTTCAAGAACACCCTAGATCTTAAAACAACTGGTCTAGACACACTGGTTGCTAAAGTAGAGGCTCTTGAAATGGATGAACAATCAAGAAACAAGAGTGTGAGAACTCATGTCTCACCTTATCACTTCAAAGAAACCAAAAATGCTGGAAGTGCATTTATCTCAAATAATAATGGTGATAACTCCTGTACTTTGAGTGATGATGAAGAGGAAGTCAGTTTCTATGCCTCTAAACCCTCTAAGAAAACAACTCAAACTAAAAATCAAAAGGAAAAAGGAAGATCTACTGAGAAAAGAGATACAACTACAACAACTACAAAATCTTCTCAACAAAACAATCAGTCAGAACCAATCACTTAATATTGGATTCCGAAGAACAAAAAGCGGCCTTTGCAGCTTTTAATTCTAGCTTTCAAGCATACCTGGGAAGCTCACTAACATCAGCAAATATTTGCCAGCAAGACCTGGAAGAACTACATCCTGATGTAGTGGAATAGATGGATCTACAATGGCAGATGGCAATGATTGCTTATAGAGCTAAGCAATACCTCAGGAGAAACAAGAATCTGGCCGCAGCAAGCAAAACATCTAAGATTGGTGTGGATAAGTCCAAGGTCAGATGCTTCAAGTGCAATCTCTATGGACACTTTTCTAGAGAATGCAATCAACAATCACCTCCGGAGATGAGACCCCATCAGTAGCATCGGCATCAGCATCAGCAGCATCAGCAGTATCAGCATTAGCAACCAACCTCTCAAAAATCTCTGCTCAGACAACCTCAACTGACAAATACATCCCCACCAGCCACAAATGAATCAGCAGGACCGAGTAATTCAAAGGAGTCGGGACTGATCATACTTGAAGATGGAACATGTGACTGGAGTATGTATGAAAAGGAAGTCTTAGAAGAGAATCAAGATTTAATGGCTCATATGGAAAACAAAGTTCCTCCAATGGCCAGAGAGGTAAGAGAAAGGTTATGTTCATCATCTTATGTTGAGGAAGTTGAACGTTATAGAGTCCATGCTCAACAGTTGGCTGACAAAGTAAAAGAAACCATGATTTTAAATGAATCCCATGTTAGAGAACATAAATTATATCAAATCAGAATTAGTTCATTACAAAAGGATTTAGAAAAATTTGTCTCTGAAAATTACAGCCTTAAAGCCCAAGTTGAGCATCTGACCACTTCCTTAACCAAATCCATGGCTAATCATGCATCAACTGAAGTGAAACTTCAGAAGTTTCAACTTTCATCTTAGTAATATGAGAAGTTGTTAAACTCTCATATTGAATCAAAAATAGGTATGGGTTGGGTTATAATGCTGTTGCACCACCTATAAATGATAATTACACAACTCTACCTGAAACAATGACAAACACATTGTCAAATCATTTTGTGCCAAACACCAAAATTGACATAAAAACAAGTCAAATAAACATTAACAATGAAGCTGAGGTGAGTGAAACTGAATCTTCTGAATCAGAATCTCTAAAACATAATGACTCAGAATTTGATTATGATAAATGTGATGACTTGGATGATTCTGATGAACATGACATTGATCAACTAAACATTGGTAAGAATGTTCAAGTTGAAACTGGTCTTCCAAAAGTTCTTGAAGAATCAAAGCTGCAATATCCTCCAAAGCAACGAAACATGCTGAAGACTATCTGCAAGAGGATTGCTAAACTGAATGAAGGACTTCAAGAACTAAATCTTCACAAAAGTTCATCAAAGGAAGTTTCTAACTGCGGATCCAGTAAGGTGTTACCTTTATCACATTCAGATTAAGGTAAGAAGCAACAAACTTCAACCAAGCATAAGAAAAATTCAAGTGTTGAAGGTCTGCGGAAGGCAAAATCTGAAGAGTCCGTAGAATATCCGCGGAAGGCAAAATTAGCCAAGTCCGTAGAACATCTGCGGAAGGTAAAAACTGCTGAGTCCGTAGAACAGCCGCAGAAGAGTAAAGCCGAATCTCCGGATGAGGCAAAAAGGACTGCCAACAAACATGCTCAGAAAACGTTGGATCTCAAGCAATAAAGAGCGACCAAAGGTAAACAAGAATCAGTTGATGATGCTCCTAACAAAAGCAAGAAAAAATCAAGTGATCCATCAGGAAAGGAGTTGAAGCCCAACAAACTGAACAAGAAGAAGCCTGAATCTGAAAACAACTTAGAAGAAAAATATTGCAAATGGTGTGATATGAAAAATCACAACACAGAGGACTGCTACTTCAGCAGCTACTGTTCCATATGTAATATAAACAATCACATGACTTCTGAGTGCTACTTCAATAAACATTGTGCAATATGCAACAAAAATAATCATTCAACTCAGGAATGTTATTTCAATAAAAAGAACAAGAAAAAGAGCACAAAGAAGTCACATGATGAAGTATCTGAATCAGATTCTCAATCTTCTGACAGTGATAAAGAATCAAAGTTGAAGAAAGATCAATCAAAATCAAAGCAAAAATCCTCTGCTGCGGATAAGACTTTGAAGAAAAGAGCACCAATTCAGTCTAAAACACCTCATAAAAAGGTGGATCTGTCAGACAAGAAGACTGAAATAAATGATGATTTCTTTGATAATTTTGAAAAAGGAACTCCTGTGCCTTAATCAAAATTGAAAGATGAAATAACTTTCAGAAATTCAGGATCATCCTCAAAATCAAAATATCAACCAAAACAAGACAAGATGAAGAAAGAATCAGACCAGCTAGAAGACAACCAAAAATCTGAATCATCTTCAACAGAATCATCCTCACCACCATCAAATCAAAAAGAATCAATTAATACTGAAACTTCAAGATTAATTCATAAAGGAGTAATTATTGTAGATACATTTGGCAAACCCAAGACAATTAAGGCTTGGGTTGTCAATTCTAATTGATTTCTTATTCTGTGCAGGAACAATCATGGAGAACTGACAACAAGTGGTATGTTGACAGTGGTTGTTCCAGACATATGACAGGAAACTGTTCTCTTCTCCATGACTTCAAACATAAACATGCCTCTTATATGGCATTTGGTGGGGATAAGAAGGGAGGTAAAATAGTTGGTGAAGGAATGGTAACAAATGGTGTGTTAACATTTAAAAAAGTGAATTACTGTGAAAATTTGCAGTATAATTTACTTAGTGTATCTCAAATTTGTGATCAAAACTACACAACATTATTTGATAACACTAATTGTTACATTCTTAAGTCAGGTTTTGCAGTTCCAGCAGAATGGATCCTTCTTAAAGCATCAAGACAAGGAAACACTTATGTTTTGGATATGAACAACATAACATTCACAAGCCATGAGACATGCCTGCTATCTTCAGAAGATGAATCATAATTGTGGCATAGAAGGCTTGTTCATTCCAACATGAAGAATATGAATAAATTAGTGAAAAATGACTTAGTCATTGGTTACCAAAGAAAGAATTTCATTGTTCAAATCATTGTTCTTCATGCTACAAAGGAAAACAACATAGAGTGTCTCATAAATCCAAATTAATCAATACTAACACTACACCACTCAAATTGCTTCACATGGACCTCTTTGGTCCAACCAATGTGATGAGCATTGGAAAAAGGCAATATTGCTTGGTGATAGTGGACGATTTCACTAGATTCACATGGGTATTTTTATTAAAACAAAAGATTGAAACATCTGAAACATTAATGGACTTTGTGGTCAAGATTGAGAATCAACTTGATTTAAAAGTTAAAATTTTCAGGAGTGATAATGGGACTAAATTTTATAATGCTAATCTGGATTCTTTTTACAGGAATAAAGGCATAGCAAGGCAATACAGTGCACCAAGAACTCCGCAACAAAATGGAGTGGCTGAAAGAAGAAATAGAACTCTCATAGAAGCAGTCAGAACAATGCTAGCTGAATCTCAGTTGCCCATCACATTCTGGGCAGAAGCTGTGAATACAGCATGCAATGTTCAAAATAGGACTTTAATTGTCAAAGAACATAATAAAACTCCCTATGAGCTCTTATTCAAAAGGAAACCTTTTATAGGATATCTTAAAGCATTTGGGTGTCATGTGTCTGTATTAAATACTAAAGAACAATTGGGAAAATTTTTGAAAAAGCCTATGATGGTTTCTTTGTTGGATATTCATCCACATCTAAATCATATAGGGTTTACATTCCAAAACATAACATTGTTGAAGAGACTCCTAATGTTTCTTTTGATGAATCCATGTTTACTATAACTGTAAAAGGATCATCTTGGTTATTTGATATAGATGCATTAACAGAATCATTTAACACTGGGTATTTAATCGATGCAGGTTCTGCTGATACATGTTATCCATTTGTTCCCCCAAGTTTGAATGAAGTGACACTATCAGCTAATCCTCCAAGAGCACAACCTTCAAGTATACTACAGCAAGAATCAAATACTCATCAGCAGCATGAAGATACATCCAGAGAAGAAAACCCTTCATCCACAGCTCAGGCACATACATCCACAGACGATCATACATCATCCGTAGATGTAAATAATGCTTCAACAGATGCTCCTAAGGGTGGAGATGGTGTTTTGAATCAATAAAACTTGTCAACAGCTCAACAATCTCAATCTGTAGAAGTTGATGTAACTCCTACGGAAGAACAAAATGCCTCCGTAGATGTTGCAGTTACTCCTACGGAAGAAGAAAATGCCTCCGTAGAAGTTCCTGTGGAAGAAGACCATGCAGCAACTGAAGCTCCAGCTGATCCTGTTGAACATGAACCCTTTGATTACTTCATAGACTCAACATCACAGCTGAATCCATCTGCTTTAATGGATTTCTCAAACTTAGAGTCAACCATCCCAGTTGATACTATTTCAACAAGCAGAATTCATAAGTCTCATCCATCAGATAATATCATAGGAGACCTGAATGCAAGAACTACAAGAAGCAAAGGGAGAGTGGCAAACATTTGCTTGTTCACCTGCTTCTTGTCTCAGACAGTTCCTGCAAACATTACAGCTGCTCTAAAGGACAATAGCTGGATTGAGGCTATGCAAGAAGAACTACAAGAATTCAGAAAACAAAAGGTGTGGAACCTTGTAGACTTGCCTCAATGTCAGCATCCAATTAGAACAAGGTGGCTCTTCAAAAACAAGTTGGATGACAGGGGTATAATTGTGAGAAACAAAGCCAGACTTATTGCTCAAGGATATACTCAAGAAGAAGGGATAGACTATGATGAAGTTTTTGCTCCAGTTGCAAGAATTGAAGCTATCAGGGTCTTTCTAGCTTATGCTTCATTCAAGAAGTTCACAGTGTATCAAATGGATGTCAAGTGTGCTTTCCTTTATAGGAAAATTGATGAAGAAGTATATGTGGATCAACCCCCTGGATTTGAGGATCCTGACTATCCACATAGAGTATACAAGCTAGACAAAGCTCTGTATGGACTTCATCAGGTATCGAGGAAGTGGTATGACACATTATCCTCCTTCTTGCTGAAGAATGGCTACAAAAGAAGGACTATTGATCAGAGTCTCTTTCTCAAACAAGAACATCAAGATCTTTTGGTGGTTCAAATATATGTAGATGACATAATATTTAGATCAACCAATAAGAAACTATGTCAAAGCTTTAAAGAGTTAATGAAATCTGAATTTCAAATGAGCTCCATGGGAGAGTTAACATTTTTCCTTGGCTTACAAGTTCATCAGAAAACAGATGACATTTTCATCAATCAAGAAAAGTACATTCATCAAATTTTGAAGAAGTACAATCTTGCTGATACAACTTCATGCAAGACACCTGCCTCAACAATAGACAAGATTGTGCCCGACCCTGCTAGAAAATCAGTAGATCAGAGATTATATAGATCAATGATCGGATCCTTAATGTATTTAACTGCCAGTAGGCCTGACATGATGTTTGCTGTGGGTGTATGTGCCAGGTATCAATCAGATCCAAAGGAGTCTCATCTGAATGCTGTAAAGAGAATATTCAGATATCTAAAAGGAAAACCAGCTCTAGGACTATGGTATCCAAAAGATGGAGATTTTAGTCTTTTCTCATATTCAGATAGTGACTATGGAGGGTGCAACAACAACAGAAAATCCACAACTGGTGGATGTCAATTTTTGGGACCAAGGCTTGTTTCATGGCAGTGCAAAAAGCAAACTAATGTATCTGTGTCCACAGCTGAAGCTGAGTACATAGCTGCTTCAGCTGGTTGCTCTCAAGTTCTTTGGTTGCAAAACCAATTACTTGACTATGGTTACAATTTCCTTCAAACACCAATTCACATTGACAATTCAGCTGCTATGTTCATTATTGCTAACCCAGTTCAACATAGTAAAACAAAACATATTGAAATCAGATATCATTTTCTGAGAGACTGCTCAGAAAAGGGTTTAATCAAGTTAATCAAAGTTGACACAACAAATCAGCTTGCTGATTTGTTCACTAAAGCCTTTGATTCTGTTAGATTTAACTTTCTGATATAATCTTTGGGGATGATTAACTTAGACTAAATTCTCAAAAGCATATGACTGTCCTTGTGTAGAGTAATCGTTGGGGATGATTTAAGTGTCTGATAGAATGTTTGTGCATGTCATATGTATGGGAAATGATAGTACACTATGCTTGGCTTTCTTTAACTAAAACCCAAACTGAATTGTAACATTTTGATATGTGAGTAGGTTCATCTTGAGTGGAAACTACACTAAGAGCATGCCAAACTAAATACAACAGGTAACTGTCTGTGGGAACTCCACTTTGAGGATCAGGAAAGCAAGTCATCTCCTGATGTGATCAAATCACTTACCAAAGCACACTATGTAAAATACTTTATAATCTTCTATCTTTGCAAATTCATATTCCCTCTGTTTTGTGTGAACAAAGACCTGGGAATATGATAAAGAGTGTGATCTTCATTCTGCCTCTATTTTGTGTAAGCAAAGACCTGGGTTAAGTACACATCTAATTTACGAAAGTAAAGACCTGGTGACTTTATGAGGATCACATCTCAGCTCTCAAAAGAATCACTTGAGATCAACTGTACATTAATTTAAAGAGCTTCAACATCAAAGCATTAATGAGACTGTAATATGTCTCAAGATAGAACTTATAACTTAATGTACATAGTCAATAAGTGTGAAAAAGTGGTGATTTGCCTAACCTACGGAGGACAAACTCTAATGAGAATTGAATGTGGAGCCCATGACAGTTAATGATTAACAAACTTCAAAACATGATAAATAGCATGCCTAGTTGATACATTACTCATGTATGAATTTAAGTGGACCTATATACTTACAATCAGGTGTGAAATAGATCAACTATTATTCAAATAATCAACATCAGTAGAAGCCTAGAGTCATAGTATGATCCCTCTATATATATGCGTGCTTATATCGTTTAAGTCATTTGTTTTATTTGTCCTCTTAACTGATTACCTCTCATTTAGACTGTCATATTCCTTTCATGCCTATTTCTAACATAAATTTATGATGAATGGAACAGTTTAACATTAATCACAAATTTAGGGGGAGTAGGTCATGCATGAAAAATCAATAAAAAGCTATGAATTCACTTTGAAGGAATTGGAACTTGAGCACTAACTTGAATACATGATACATGAAACTTGCTTTATTGTACTTAATTGCCATGCAAACAAAGTCAACAATGTCCAATATCAACACATGATTCTACTTACTTAGTAGATATCATACATTTAAAGTTTTAACAAAACCTTAATTTCCGCAGAAGTTTCAGTAATATTTCTCATCCGTAGAAGTAACATTGAAATTTCTGCATCCGCAGAAGTTTCAGTAATATTTCTCATCAGCAGAAGTAACAGTGAAATTTCTGCTTCAGCAGAAGTAACAGTAACAATGTAACTGTATAATCGTAGGATTGGTAAACTACGGATGTGCTAGTAACAGAGGTATTGCATTTGAGCTAAGGCATCCGCAGATGTTAAGACATCCGCAGATGTTAAGGTTCCGCAGATGTTCTGCGGAAGATGTGATACATCCGGAATAAACTTGGTATACGGAAAGGGATAAATGGGAAGTGGGCCCATCATATTTAATAAAATAAATTAATGTGTCCGCTTATAAATAAGGTTTATGACTTTAAGAATTTATTAATCACTTTTTCAGAGCACTTTTTAGTTTTCTAACCTAGAAAAGCGCACACTTCCCCCCTCATTCAAACTTTCAAAAATCCGTTCTAAGAAATCACAAACATCATTATTCAGTGATCGAATATCAGTGTCGCGAAGGTAAATCATGTTCTAATCTTCAGTACGGAACTGGTTAATCCTTGATTGTCATTAAAACGATACGAATTCATATGAGTTACACTAATGCTAAACCGATTTTCGTTTTACAGATGGCAAACAGATTCGCGAAAGAGCACAATGTGTGCGCATTCTTGAATACAGATGATCCTGCTTCTGAAGGATGTCGAGATATCATTCGATATCTTCGACGGTCTAGGCTCTTCTATGCCTTGACGGCAGATCCTGTGATTCATCAAGCACACATCATCAACTTCTGGAATACGGCTCGAGTAGAAACAGTTGGAGACGAGGAAGTGATTGTTGCTGACATCCTATCTGAAAGGATACGGATCAATGAACGCATAATCAGAAGATCACTCGAGTTGGGAGATCGAGAAGTAGGACACCCTGATGTATTTGAGAATGAATACATTGAGAAGGTGTTCAATCTAATGGGGTATGATGGCGATTTTGACAAAGGCGAGATCAAGAAGGGAAGGTTATGCAAGCCCTATCGGTTCCTATGCCACACCTATCTGAAGTGCATCTCTAACAAGAAGGCAGGGCTAGATAGGTTCTCTAGACACATCTCATCAGGAATCATCGGGATATTTGAGGGAAGAACATATAACTACTCCAAGTACATTATGAACTGCCTTTATGATCAAGTGAAACAAAGGAGTGACAAGATGTATATGTTTCCAAGATTCCTGCAACTGGTTATCAATGCTGAACTCCCAAGGATTGCAAGGGAAGGAGAGGTGTTCGTACAAGCCCACTTGGGAAGATCTGTACTTAACAAGATCAGTGGCAAATATCAAGGTGAAGATATGCCAATGTTTGCTCACGTTGTGGATGCACAGGCTGACATACCACAAGGACTGATATGGATAGATGAACAAGCAGAGACATTTGCTGATTCTGAACAAGCATCACACTCACCTAGCCAAACACCCCCTCATCAACACCAATCACCAGCCAGTATAAACACTGAACCCATCTCACCCATTCATCACCATGTATCCCCACAACAAATATCATCATCATCCACTAACCACACCCAGCCTATCTCACCAGTACAACAAGAATCACCTTCAGTTTCTCTCCCATCCTCACATAAAACACAACCACTTTCTCCAATCCAAATCCAATCTCCTCTTCATCCACTCCCTGATACACCAAAACAACCATCTCCGGAAAGTGCTAACACTGAACCCATAGACATAACTAAGTCTCTAAACTCTGTTCATACAGGGGAGACTGAGTTGATGTCTCAAGCAAGCACCATTCCTGTTTCAGTTACACATTCTGAGGATCAAGCTGAGTCTGATCACACTGCTCCAGTATCTCCAATTGAAAATCAGCAACATGTGCATTTGCAACAGCTTGAACATCAGGAAGAACAAGAGACTGAGGTGGATGTGATTGCTTACCATGAGGATGATCTAAGTGATGATGACATCCCTGTCAGCAAGAGCTATTTGGTTGCTGAGTACAACAAATTGGTACTCAAATCAAATAAGAGAAAACAAAGAATCCAAGAGCTCAAAGGAATTGTGAAAGAAAAGGATGAAGAGTTGATGAAGCAAGAAGCCAGATTGAAAAGGCTTAGAGATGATGCCAAAAGCAACAATGAAGTAATTGATGCACTTCTACAACATGAACAAGAGTTGCAGGTATCATTGAAAAATAAGAAGGTTGTAAAGGAAAAACTGGCATGAAAAGTGGATGAAATCAATGAGTTATTGTCTACAAAAGCTGAGTTGATCAAGCAGAAAGATGAAGAGATCTATCAATTAAAAATGAAGATTTATGCTTTGGAATCAAAGGCTGCCCCAAGTGTTGAACAATCAACACAATCTACTGAAGCTTCAAAGAAACTTATTTTGTATTCACGGAAGAGACAATACTTGGGCTCTATCAAGAAGAAAAATGAAGATGAAGGTTCCACCAAAAAGCAAAAGAACACATCTCCTGAGCATGCTCCTTCAGTAGATTTATCTACTGTGAAGTTGACATCAAGTAATAATGGTGACAGTGATGAAGAGTGGAATGAGCTAACCAAGATGGACTCACCAACTGCCATTAAAGACTCAAGGGCCGATGACCTTCTAACTACTGAAGACATTATGGAAGAGAGGCCTGAGTCAACCATGTTCATGACTCTTATAAATCATGGATTCCCATATGACATGGTTGAGTGGATGAACATGACTGAAATGAAGAATCTTCTAAAAGAGTTTGAGCTTGCAAGATTTATTCTACCAAAGTATAACTATGAAGCATTCACCATCTTTCAATCAGTTGGGAAGATCAAGAAAGAGTTGGGCCATTATGACACAGCCAAACTGAGCAAGTACAATATGACTTGCTGGTTACAAGGGCATAACTACAAACCACATGAGCTGAAAGGTAGATCAACTGGAGAGCTGAGAAGAATGATGGAACATGTGATGAAAGTGGAGCTTGATACATGAGTCACAGTCAGATTCAGAACTGAAGCTCCTAATCCTGCTGTTGAACATCATAACAAAATGGCTGCTGAACCAGTTGTGGTGGAAAGCAAAGATCAACCCAGGGAAAAAGATAAACTGATCAGAGAGCCAAGGGCAGTTATTCCAGGAAAAGTATGGCCTCTGGGAACAACAGTTAGAGAAATAACTGAGCAAAAATCAACTCTGATAGAACTGTATGACCACATCACAACTCCTAGTTCTGTGGAAGAAAATAGGATTATGGCCTGGAAATATGATCCAGACTGGGATTGTGCAATCATCAAAAGAACATCTGGAAGAATCCATTACTTCCATGATGTGGAAGCACTATTGAGTCTTCCTGAGAAAGACATCAAAGATCTGCAAAACCTACCTATTTCTAACTATCCAATCCATTCTAAGGGAAGAGACTTTTCTGTGGCTTTGAGTGGAATGAAAACAAGATTTATTGATGATGTGCTTAAACAAGCCAAGAGAGATGATATGGAGCACAAAAAGATAAATCAAAGTAAGAAAAGAAGAACAGCTAAAGTCTCATCTCTTGTAGATGATGACATGTTGAAGAGGGTTGGATGCATGAACAAAAATACAGAGTCCATCAAAAGCTTCAAGGGAAATCAGTATACTTCTCCCATAACAGAATGGGGTTATGTTGAGAGAACAAAAGAGCTAGTGCTGCTGAGAAATACTGAAGAGAAGAAAGCTGAAAAGATAAGAATTTTTGACCTAGTAGAGATCAAAATGCTTCATTCAAGCTATACATCATATCTACATGACAAATTCTTCCCAAGGCTAACTGATGAAAAAGCACCAAATGATTTATGCCTGTATGTTCATATGATTCAAGTAATAGACAAACTGCATGCTAAGGCATATAAGAGAAGAAGACATGAAGCTGGGCTGCTGAAAGGAACTACAATTGAAGAAGTTTCAGAACTCAGAATATCAGAGGAAGATGAGCTTGAAATTGTACATAATGACAGTGTAGTGGAAAAACTCACTACTGAAGAAGACATTTTGGGCTTGAGCTTTGAGACTCTGAAGAAGATCAGCAAGATGAAGATCAAGTACAAGTACGATAATCAGAAGACTGCTGTATCTTACTTCTACAACAAGATGATAGCAAGAGTCAAAGAACTTTCAGTTTTGAAGGACTGATTACAAGGATCTAAGCCTAAGGGGGAGTATTGTTGGATCTAGGAAGGATAGGACTAGATCATTTTGTATAGGCTTAGAACTTTAATCAAGTCTTATAATTAATGATTGTAACTAACTATCAGTATATATATATGTGCATTGAATATATAGGTTAATCCATGTATATATGTGTTGCTTTGTGATGATAGGGAAAATCAATATACTTGGTAGGAAATCTGAATTTAGCCAAGTGTAAGAAACATCTACGGATGAACAATAATGTTAATCATTAGATATGTTTCTTACAAGACCATATCACTCAAGTGAAGATTCCTGCGGATGATCAAGGATTGCATGAAGTGAAGACTTCTACGGAAGACAAACTTTCTACAGAAGAACAAGACTTCTACGGAAGACCAAGTCCTCTACGGAAGAGCAAAACTCTTGCGGAAGACAAGGCTCCCGCGGAAGATCAGAACACTTGTATGATTTCAAATATCAACAAGTCAAACAAGTCAACCAATCAATAACAAATCCCAAGAGATCCGGAGTTTCCTTAACTGACTCAAATCTTCTATAAATATGAGTCCTAGGTTTCACATCTCAAAGAACACAATCAAGCAATATTACGGCTGTCAAGCATTACATCATTGTGCAACCCTAGCTGCCGTCACATCAACAACATTCATTCGATAGAAGAAAACATTGTTCATAGTTATTCATAATTATTCTTTTGTAATCATTACTTGATAATTAATGAAATACTTTTGAATAATTATTGTGTTCGTATTTACTGTGACATTGTCTTTGTGTTCTTCAATAACAATTAACACGATTAAACATCAATTAATGATAATTCTGCAATCATTAATTTGATTTTATTTTAATACTGATAATTTCTGAATTGAGATCCTTGGATTCACACCAACCAATCCATCCCAAGCACCAAATCAAAACCACCTAAGGTCATCGCAAATGGTCTAACCGGAAATCTGTGGCCCTCTAATTCCACATCACAACCCTCTATCACCTCGGAAATCCTGGTAGACTTACCTATCGCAGAATCTACATCAAACGGTACGTCATCACGTCTACTACTAACAGGCAGTTTAGCACAGAAAGCAGCAGAAATAAAACTTCTACTGGCACCCGAATCAAATAATACAGAGGCTAAAGTTTGGTTCACCAGGAACGTACCGGACACAACATCAGGGTCCGTCCTAGCCTCCTCCTGTGTCATCGTGAATGCCCTGGTGCTTGCCCTTGGTCCTTCATTCCCCGTATTCTTCACGCCGGAACCCTCAGCCCTCGGCTTCTTGCAGTCTTTATTCATATGACCACTCTCCCCACAATTGAAGCACCTCATGCCCCTACACTCTCTAGCCATATGGCCAGGCTTTCCACACTTGAAACAGATGTTCAACCCCAGTCTACACTCCCCGCTATGCTCCTTCCCACATTTACCACACCTTTTCAGTCCCGTACCCGGCATGGCTACACGACGGTTATCCAACCGTGCCTTCTTGTTGCTCGTCGAAGTATTACCCCGACCAAACCTCTTCCCATTCCAATCTGTCACCAGCACCCTTCCTACTACCTTCAGCCACCACCACCATAGCCCGTTCATCATACAACCTTCCAGCCAAGTCCACCGCCGACCTAAAGGTGCTCGTCGGGCGGCGATCATATGCCTGCGAATATCCGCCGGCAAACCCTGAATATACCTCTTGATCTTTCGCGACAGAGGTGTCACCTGGTCCGGCACCAGACGTGCCATTTCGTTGAACTTTGTGGTGTACTATTGGTGGGTCATCATCCCTGCCTCCAGCTGCAGGAACTCTCTCTCAACCTTATCCATCTCTCGATGAGGACAGAACTCCTCGATCACCAACCTTTTCAGCTCGGACCACTTCATTTTCCCAATAGCCCTGCTACCCTCGGCTTGGACTATGTTGTCCCACAAGCATAGAGCTGAATCCGTGAAAGAGTGGGTAGCGAACTTCACTTTTTGGTCCTCCCGGCACTCGCTGATATCGAGGACAACCTCCAATTCTGTCACCCATCGGTGAGCAGCAGCAGCAGTGCCATTACCGTCAAAGGTAGGGGGCTTGCACCTCATAAACGCCCCGTAATTACAGCCTCGTGCCGACTCCTTTCCTCCTCCTCTTCCTCTTCATCATTAGAAAGAACCGTTTCCGGCTCTGGTTGCTCCTGTCTTCCTGAGGACCTATTCCTCTCTTTTCTTTCTCCTTCCCGGACAGCCTTTATCACTTCAGTCACCACAGATGGCAAGATCGTCTGCATGACCTGATGCACCTCTTCAACCACTGCCTCTTTTACCGAGGCTCTCAAATTGGCGCTCTCGTCTATACCCACCGGATGAGGGGTCTCGGGTTCTTCAGGAACCACTTTCTCCACCCTAGGTCTTCCTCTTGTGGCTCGTGGTTCAGCACCACGTCCGCCACCACCTCCACCCCGTGAAGCTTTGGATGATCTACCACCGGCCATCCACTAACACTCACTGAAAGATTCAAACACTACACGGTCATTCAAGGGAATAGCTTAGTTTATGTCAAGTATAGTAAGTCTCTAATTACAGTGGCCAGTTGTGATTAGCCACTTACTTTACTCTTCGTACCCCGAGCATTACCTGTCCTGACTATATTAGCATCTAAATCTACCAGCAACACATAAACACATAAGATGCGCACATAATACCGGTTAACTTTAAGAAAATACCTGATGTCATGCAGCTACTCAGATTGGCATCCCGTCCCTTTCCGTCCCATTTTCAGTTTAAGTTTAGGTTCATTTTGAAAATTTACTTGTTTCACTTAAGCTTTGGCTCTGATACCAACTTGTAAGGCCCTGTTCCCGAGCACCTCACAGTTGGTCATTCATTGCACATAAAACATATCATTACAAAAATCATGCAGCGGAAACATTAAAAAACATCCTTTTCATTTCAATAAAATGCTCTTACAAAATAGTCATAAACAGTGACCTCTAGTAGTTCAGGTCCCCGTTCTCATCTTTGCTCTTACAAAATACTATTACAGCTCATTACATAAGATCATTTCATTATAAATGCTTTTGCGAAATAATACATTGTTAATCAATTACAAAATTGTTTCATTACATCACAAAAGCATTATATAAATGGATGCCATCCAAAAAGAGCTGAGTAGCAGCCTCGTGCCATTCTCAGCAACACTACCTGTCAACTGGAAACACATAAAAAGTCAGCGTTACTGAGTGAGTTCTAGTTTTATAATAAAACATACTTTTCTTTCGTTAAAACCGTTCTTACATACATGCGATCACACAACATACGTACACATAGATAATATTATTATTATCTTCATCATTCATTCATTAGCTTTCGTTCGTGTACTGTTCATTGTTAACATTCACATTCTTTCTTTTGTTCGTACGTATCTTATATACATTCATTACATTCGTCCGTACATTCGTTGCATTCATTCATACGTTCATTACATTCATTCGTACGTTCATTACTTTTGGTGACATGTACAATACCCCGAACATTGTGCACTACTGCTGGTGCTGGACCTGTGGTAATGAATCACGAACATTGTGCACGAGTGCTGATCAAGTCACCTAGGGTAGGTACATGCACCACTTATCTTTCCTCATTCATTTTGGATCAATGCCATGTGCTATACCCAGAACATTGTGCACTACTGCTGGTGCTGGACCTGTGGTAATTAATCACGAACATTGTGCAGTAGTGCTGATCCAGTCACCTAGGGTAAGCAGCAAGGATCCCATACGTATGGTCATCACAAAGACTGGACCCCAGTGTGCATCCTTCGGGGTAGCTAACCCGCACACCATTAAGCTAACACCTTCATTGGGTGTGCACCTCCATACATTGCTTGCAAGCCTTTTCTTACTTTCATTCATTCGTTAATGCATGCATTCATTCATCATATTCCTCTTTCATTATCTTTCACTTTACATTTCTTAATACTTTCATTTCATTCATTAACAAAGCACGTAAAGTCACGGAAAAGATAAACATACATCCACACAAGGAACATCGGCATTTACCAGTCATCAGTCATTACCATCATACATGGCCACATCATACTTAACATACATACATCATGCATATACATGCGATACTATCGTCATCGTGCCCAACGTAACTTCTAGCTTCGACAGTTATCACACATGTACCTACGGGAGCTATCACATCACTACTTACCCTTGCCCTTTTACCGAAGGTCAGTATTGAACTATATCTCTCCTTGTACACAAAAGCCCTACTTGGGCGATTGGGCACCCTTTAGTCGCATGGACTCCATGCGACTGAACACTATGCGATTGGACCAATGCGGATGAGCATCCATGCGGATGAACACACAATCGTACGAATGGACTTTCTATCGTGCGAATGAACACTATGCAAATGGGCTTCTATACGACTGAACCCTCAGTCGTGCGACTGAACAGCTATGCGAATGGACCTATGCGACTGAACTCTCAGTCATATGACCTGTCGTGCGACTGAATCCCCAGTCATGCGATTGAGCCTCAGTCGTACGATTGAGCCTCAGTCATGCGATTGAACCTCAGTCATCCCTCAGTCGGCCGATTGGCCCTCCAGTCGCCTAGCCCTAGCTTGGCAGCGACTGTAGTTCATCCCGAACTGCAGCCGCGACATTCGGCCTTCAAACCCTTCCAAGCTCATTCTAAGCCCAAATCAACCCTCCTAAACCTTAGGGAATCATACTATGACATCATACAAGCACATACAAGCCCAAATCACAATCTAAACACACTACACACAATTACACCCAAATGGGTCAAACACACACATTTCAAAAACGGGTTTATATGTGTTCCAGCCCCAAAATCAGTTGAAACAAGTAAATGAAGGGTCCTAGAACTCACAAAACAAGAAGAAGATGAAGAGCTTCGTTTGGACTAGTTACTTGACGAGTTTCGAGCCCGAATCACCACTTTTCTCTCGTTTTCTCTTCTTTCTCTCTTCTTTCTCCCTTCTCTTCCTTTTGGCTGAGTTTTGCAAGTGTGGGGGAGGGGGAGATGGCTGCCCTCTCCCTTAAAGCTATAGTTCAGTCGCCCGAACTCCAGGCGTATGGGCACTCCAGTCGTCCGAACACCATGCGACTGGACCTTCAGTCGCCTGAGCTCCATGCGATTGGACCTCCAGTCGCATGACACTCCAAATCAAATTTCCGGGCATTACAATGAAGATGTGATTGATTTTGTCTTAAAAGGACTTGATCAGACTGCTTATAAACCTCTCCTCGATGTTTTTCATGCCAGAGACAACCCGATCTCCTTTAACGAGCTCCACGAAAAATTGATCAATCATGAGCTTACACTCTCTCAACAAATCGCAACCACTAGAATTATCAACCAGCTTCTGTTTTTCATGTTCATGGTCGCCAATCTTTTCAGCAATCTACCAACCCAAGGCAGAATCGTTCCTTGAATCAAGGTAATCACCAATCTGCTGGTCTGCTTCCAAAACCTAGTCTACTTCCAACACCTCAGTCTACTTCAAGTGCTCGCCCATTCCTAGGAATATGCCAATGGTTCCATGTAAAAGGTCATTCCCTCACTAATTAGACTCCTTCAAAGGGCATACCCACGTACCTTTATTTAAAAAAAGTTCGCAGGTGAAAAATACTCAAGTCAACATGATGATACCCAACCAAACACCAACACCAATTGGATTTTTGACAACGGTGCCTCACATCATGTCACAAACGACCTAAACAATCTATCCCTCCATTCACCGTATGACAACACTTAAAAGCTTGTGATTGGTGACGGTTGTGTACCCTCTTTATCTCGAAATGTTATCTTCATCTCGTCTTTATCAAGATAATAACTTTCTAATTGAATTCTTCTCTTCTGTTTATGTCATTAATGATCGTCAGTTAAGCTTCTCCCTCTTCCATGGAACATCAACCAAGGAATATACGAACTCTGATACTTCGTATCGCCTTCAGTTTTCACCTTACATCAACCACTTCTATGACTTGGCATCACCGACTTGGGCATCTAAACAATAAAGTTCTCAAGCAATTGTCATCATTTATTCATTCTTATTTACATTTTAATGGCGTTTGTAATTCTTACCGTATAAATAAAACTTATCGTTTACCTTTTACACTTTCTACACTTTCATCTAACGCTCTTCTTCACTTAATCTTTTCTGATATATGGTGTTCCCGCTGATTTCATTAGATAATACACATATTATATTATCTTTGTTGATCACTACACCAAATACATATGGCTTTATCCATTGAACCAAAAATTTGATTCACTCGCTACATTTATTTGCTTCCAAAGGTTGGTTGAAAATTATTTTCAAAAGAAAATCAAGCAATTGTTTTCTGACAATGGAGGTGAATATGTTAAAATCCTTCCCCACTTACGGGTCTGTGGTATATCTCACTTCACTACCCCTCTACATATTCACGAGCACAACGGGTATGCTGAACATGAAATCGACATATTGTCAAATAGGTCTTTCCCTACATTTCATGCCAAATTACTTGTAACCTTTTGGCCTTTTACCTTTACCACCGTTGCATATTTAATCATTCGTATTCCCACTCCAACTCTTAATAACACTTCTCCTTATCATCATCTTTCACCAAACTCCCAAACTACGGTGAACTTCATAGTTTTGGCTGTTTGTGTTACCTTTGGCTATGGTCTTACTCCGCAAACAAGCTCCCCCATGCTCAACTCCATGCATTTTTGTTGGTTATTTTCCTACTCAAAGTGTTTATTAGACTTTTGATCCAATAACAAACAAAACATATTTTTCTCGTCTAGTTATTTTTAATGAAACCACCTTCCCCTACAAAAAGCTTATTGTAACACCCGGAAATTTTGACAAAATAAAAGAAAGAAAAATAATAAGAAAAAGAAAAGGAAGTATCTTGAAACGAAAGGAAAAGAGGCCAAAGTGGAGGGGGCCAAAGTGTAAATAAATACAAAACCCGTTATTTTAATATATATGGGGAATGGCCGCCCATATCAGCCTTTCACATCTGCTTTTGTCGACCAAAAGAAGAAAGAAGAAGAAGATCAGAGTGTTCATCGGTTTTAGAGAGAGAAAGAAGCAGTTCTTGGCTAGGTAAGAGTTTTGTTGCATAATTGACTCGGTTTTTGTTATGTTTTCAACTATGAAACCGAGAGTGCATGTTCTTATATGCTATATGTGTTCGGGTTTGTGTGTTCTTGGTGTTTAGGTGTTAGAAACATCAAGATTTCTCAACTTTGAGAGAGTTGTGCTTGGAAGCTGCAAAAGGTGAGTCCTAGACCCCGTCTTTTACATGTTTTATAAATTATTTGGGGCTGAAAATGCATATAAATGATTTTTACAAAAGTTGTATGTATGCCCGTAAGTATTTATGCATGTATGTTGATGTTGTACGGTTGTTTATGCTTTGTTAGTGTTTAGAATGGTAGTGACAAGCTTAGGACAGGTTAGAATGATGTTTGGGACTGAAAAATAACTTAGAAACATGTATGTAGGTGGTCATGCGCCTAAACAGGGCCCATGCACCTGATAGTTGCCTAGAAAAACTTTAAGTGGGGGTCGTGCGCCCAAATAGGGTTCATGCGCCCAAAATATGGCCTGAAAATACTAAGTATGGACTCACGCACCCAAACAGTACTCCCATGTGCCTACATAGTATCCCATGCGCCCGACATTGCCCTTAAAATTTCTAATTGTAAGCCCATGCGCCTGAACTGTAGTTCATGCTCCTAAGTGTTAGGCTCAGACTCCTAAGTATACCCCATGCGCTCAAATAGTGCCCATGCGCCCAAATAGTGCCCATGCGCTCGAAGTGGCTCATGCGCCTAAGTGTTGAAACGCCTAAGTAAGCCCATGCGCCCGCATAGTTGAAAAACACCTAAACAGGCCTCATGCGCTTGCATAGTGCTAAAACGCCCAACACTTAGAAAATTTTTCTGAAATTTTAGGATGAACAGAATTATTAGGGTTTGACCCTAGTTTGACTTAAGGTTATAATAGTTTATATTATGCATGTTTATGGTCTGTTCTTATGTTCCATATTACTTGTTATTGTATGACTTTACGTGCTGTGTTTAGGATCATAGACGTAAAGTATTATCATTAATAAAAAGTGAAAGATTAATGATAAAGAGAAGTGGAACATAAATAATGAATGAAAGTCTTACAAGCAAATGAATGGAGGTGCACGACCATGTTGTCGTTAGCTCAATTGTGTGTGGTTTAGCTAACCCGAAGGATGCTCAAAGGGTTAATCAATGAGATTGACAGGACCCTTGTAGCATACCCTAGGTGACTGGGTTAGCTTCGTGCATAATGTCCGTGGTCTATTTATAGACCACAGGCCCAGCATCAGCTTCGTGCACAATGCTCGGGGTATTGCAAATTGGTCCGGATGAAAGTGAACGATAATGAAAAGAGTAAGAAACGAACGAGTGCATACGATAATGAATGAAGTTATACCTTGTTGTATGTATGATGGATGCTCACGTACGAAAGTAAATAAAGTATTTTTGTTAAGAAAGAGTGTTTTCTTATATGAACTGTACAAATTATTTTAATAGTTTAAAACTAGAACTCACTCAACAACACTGACTTTTATGTATTTTCAGTTGGCAGGTAATGATGCTGAGGATGGAACACGGGGCGGCTACTCAGCAGGACAAGACTGACATCCATTCACACATAAGAATACTGTTGTTTTGTAATGATAATGAACAATAATTTTATAATTTAACAATATTGTATTGCTTAACAACAATATTTATCTATGAAATGAATGGTTTTTATTAACTTACTTCCGCTGCTTATCTTATGAATTATGTATTGTTTTATGTAATAATGCGATGATTGTCTAGCTGTAAGCGTCCTGGTAACGGGGCCTTACAAGTTGGTATCAGAACTAAATTTTAAGTGAATTGGGTAAAATATTTTCAAAAACCTATTCTTAACCGAGAATGGGACTAAAGGAAAGGGATGCTAGCCCGAGTAGCTACATGCCATTAGGTATTTTTTTTACAAAGTTAATTGGAGTTATGTGCGTATGCTATTTGATTACGTGTTCTTAGTAGATTTAGATACTGATGTAGTCAGGATAGGAAATGCTTGGGGTGTGAAGAGTAAAATAAGTGGATAATCACAACTAGCCACTGTAATTAGGGACTTACTATACTCAACATAAACTAAGCTCCACTGTAATTAGGGACTTACTATACTCAACATAAACTAAGCTATTGTCTTGAATGACCGTGTTAGTATTTGAATCTTATAGTATTAGAGAATGGCTGGAGGTAGATCATCTAAGGCCTCTAAGGGTGAAGCACATGGTGGACGTGGTGCCAAACCACGAGTTACCAGGAATAGGGCTAAGACTACTAAGAGGACCTGTGAAGAGCCCAAGATGCATCATCAGGAAGGTGGTGATGAGAGTGCAAACTTAAGGGCTTCGCTGAAAGAGGCAGTAGTAGAGGAAGTCCATCAAGTCATGCAAACAATTCTGCCATCTATAGTGATTGAGGTGATCAAAGCCGTAAGGGAGGATGAAAAGAAAGAGAGGAAGGAAAAGAGGAAGCATACTGGGAGAGGGGAAAGAGAGCAATTGGAGGCTGAGACGTTTGTCTCTAGTGAAAAGGAGGAGGAAGAAGAGGTGCAGGGAACTACGCGGGGCTGTAATTACAGGGCATTTTGGAGATACAAGCCCCCAACATTCGATGGGAACGGTAATGCTGCTGCTGCTCACTGATGGGTGAGGGAGATGGAGGCAGTGCTTGATATCAGCGAGTGCCGAGAAGATCAGAAGGTGAAGTTTGCTACTCACTTGTTGGTGGACTCGGCCTTATACTGGTGGGACTATATTGTTCAGACCGAAAGTAGCAGGGCCATTGGAAAAATGAGGTGGCTAGAACTGAAGAAGTTAGTGATTGAGTACTTCTGTCCTCACCGGGAGTTGGACAAGATTAAGAGGGAGTTTCTTCAGCTGGAAGCGGGAACTATGACGCACCAATAGTACACCACCAAATTTAATGAAATGGCAAGGCTGGTGCCGGATCAAGTTATGCCGGTTTCAAGGAAGATCAAGAGGTACATCTAGGGATTGCCGGCTGATATACGTAGGCATTTGATTGCTGCCCGACCGGGTACCTTTTGATTGGCTGTAGACCTGGCAGGTAGGTTGTGTGATGAGCGAGATGAGACTGTGGTGGAGGCGAAGAAGACAAGTGGCGGTGATAAGAATTGGAACGGGAAGCGGTTTGGATGTGCTGGTTTCGCTTCAAATAAAAAGGATGGAGATTGTTAGGACCGTGTACGTACGGAGTACTAACTGATTCTTCGTTATACCAGATCAAATAGTGCGGAATCCTATTTGATTGGTGATCCAATCAGGGAGAACGCAATCAAGATCAATCCTAACGATTAGAAAACGTTAAGAATGAACTAGGAATGATCTGAGACGTTCTATGAATTTGGAATGGTCAAACAGGACGCTCTGGGTCGAGTAGGGTTTCAAGTATTCGAAGTGTTACGTTTTTCCACGAATTAAGTGGTATTTATAGGTTACAGCTATCAGTCGTACGACTGAGCCAGGCGATTGGCTCAGTCATGCGACTGAGTCATACGATTGGTTCATTTGGACGACTGAGTCAGTCTTATGACTCAATCGTACGATTGACTCAATCACCTGATTCATTCGTGTGACTGGCCCATTCACATGGTCCATTCGTGCGACTGAATCAGATAACTTAGTTAAACACATTCTTGAACCTTTGATGATTCAAAACTATGTCTAACAACTGTAAACCTATATAATATTGTCATATATGCGTGTACTAATAATTTATATGAATAGATATAACATGTAAACAACCAATAAACATAAACACAAGAGATTTTCATTATAATGATCAAACGTTACATATGTGTTACAAGAAGAAGTTCTATTACATTGTAGCTCACTAGACTAGAACTGGGGACATGTGTACCAACAAACTCCCCCTTGGACCTAGTTCTATCTAGACTTTGACTTCTTTCTTGAATTCTTCAAATCTCTTCTTTCTATCTTCTGTAGAAACCCCAGAGTGAATATCGAGTGCGAAGCATATACATATGACATGTTGAAACTGAAGTGCTTGCACGATATCCTGAGTGTCAAAAATAGTGGCCACTTGTACAAGATGTAGACATCTGAAGCAGACAAGTTGGTTAGCCACATAGGGTCGTATACCTAATAGTCTCGACCTTCCCTTCTTTTTCCAAAACTATGACTGCCTCACCAGTACGCCAGTCATAGTACCACCATTTAAAATGGGGTGCAAAATCCTGTGGCATTTCCCTTAAAGGAATACTCGACATTGTGCGCGGGGGATGCCATCTCAAAATCACTTTTGGCCTTCCTGAGGTGGGGTCAACCTCGGTCTTATGAATCAACCTTTTGGGCTGTTGAGGTTTAAAATTGACCCACCTCATAAGGTACTCTTTCTTCAGTGCCTTCTCGAACCATCCTGATATCTTCCCGGGGATAGCATATAGGAGGCTCAAGTTAGCTAGACGATTTAGCTCGAAACCAGGAAGAGTTTTCAGATCATGTGGGAATCTAAAATACCATATTCCCTTTTCTCTCTTCACGGCATATACCTTGAGATCCTCAAAGTATGCCTAGCTGATGATCTTGCCTAACACCTTCTGATGTTTCTTGACCTTATAGAGCTTGGTGTAGGCGTTTGACTTGTTTGGCACACGCTGTTTCTTCATCTCCTCCAGACAGGCAATCCATTCAGCCTTTTTGACTGCCATATCAGCATCATTTGCCTGAGGAGCTGCTGCTATAGCAGCTTTAGCAGCTGTCATCTCTTCAACCTTGTTGAAGATACTGCTATCAAAAGTTTCCCCCAGATCTGGGAGAACTTCGCCTTCGGCGTTAGTATACTGAGGATACTCATCAGCAGTGATGTTCTCAATCTCCACTTCATTGACGTCTTGTAATTCATCATCACTGACGATGTCGACCTCTGGAGCGTCTTTTACCAGCTCGTCAGGATTCAGACTAAACAGTTCAGCAATCTGTTCATCTGTTAAATCATGTATTATCTCCCCCTCTTCAGAAGTGTAACTGACAGATCGTTGTACGATCCCTTATAGATCGAGGATCATCGTCAATTTTGAATCGATGTGACGAAGGGGCACAACATCGTGCTCATCAACTTGTTTAGCTGAACCTGTTCAACAACCAAATACAGTATAAGTAAGTATTCATTAAGCACATAACAAATGTTGATTTAACCTTTTAATTTTATATACATAGAACAGAATTTTGATACAAGATTTCAAGTACAAAGATTAAATAATAAATAAACATCTAATCTTGAACTTTGCCTTGAATCTGAGCTGGTTCTTCTATAGAGTGAGAGGTAGACGGAGCAGAAGAAGAGGCCCTCTGATATTGTTTTCTTTTAGTTCTTTGTTCTTGCTCAGGATCAGAGGGAGATGTAGCAGCGTCTCCTTCATCGGCATCATCGTCTTTGTCCTGTGAATCTTCATCACCTTCATCATCAGCATCTTCATCATAGCATCTTCATCATCATCCTCGTCATCATCATCCTCATCATCATCATCATCACCTTCATCACCATCACATTCTCTAATCTTTAGAGTTTCTCTTTGAGTCCCTTTGAGCTTGAGCAGGATAGACTTGTTTGTAGCCTTTAACTCCTCCAACTTCCTATCCATCTCAATCTCGTGCTCTAGTAGACCAGTGATCTGATCAGTCTGTGCCGCGATCAGCTGAGCTTGAGATGAAGTCAACTCCCTTAACTGATGAATCTCAGCTGTCTGGGAGGAACACTGCTCTCTTAACTGCTGAATCTGAGCAGTCTTGGCCTCATCCGAAGCCATCAGCTTGACCACCATGCTGTTTAGTGCAGCAAGCTGCTCTACCACAGACACTGGTGGTATGAATGAGCTGGATGGAGCAGATGAGGGTCCGGTTTGGTGAGTAGTGGTGGTTGTGGTGGCTGTGGTGAATATGGGAGGCGATGGGAATGATGTAGTAGGGGGTACAGTGGTGGTGGTGGTGGATGTGGGAGTGTGAGATGTAGGAATGGTGGTGGTGGCTTGGGGTGTTTGGGATGGAGTGGATGTGGTGGCTGTGGTAGTGGATGGTGTAGAGGTATGGGTGTGGTGGTGGTAGTGAGCAGAGTAAGCCTTCGGCGTTTGTGCCTCTTCCCTCGGGCCTGAGCCATTCGCTTTATCCTGGATCCTTTGGATCCTGATGCTCCCCCTTGGCTACTGATTGGATCCGGGGCATATGAGGGATCTGATGTCGTTGCAGCATCCCCGGATTCCACTGGGCGTCCACCTACTGCCCTCAAGCCTCTTTCTGTGGCAATAACTTTGCTACCCACAGTCCTCGTTAGAGGCTCTTCATCTGACTCCTCCTCTTCTTGCATATGGAAATCATGGTGAATTGGAGCTGGTTCTGGTCCTCCCTGACCATCTCCTCCCTGATCAGTACCGTCATCGTTGTCGTCGGAGTCATCGGAGGGAAAAGCAATAGGCTCAACATCCGAGTCACTATCCTCGTGGCGCCACTTCCTTTTAGCTGGCGCCACATAGTCATCCCGGGCCAGATGCCCAAATAATCGCCTGACAGGGGGTTTTACCTGCTTCTCCCTGTATACCTTCATCCTGCCCAAGGTGGTATCATCCATCACCTCGAGCACCACAGCGTCTTCCCTTACCTTGGGCAGCATCGGAGCTTCTGATCAATAATCATCTGCATGAAGCGAGGGTACATGCAGAAGCTCTCCTTACCTTTCGCCTCTATGTTCTCCACTAAGTAAGTGAAGATCATCCATGAGAAGCTAAACGGATGGTTTAGCACCAACGCAACATATGCGCTCTGCATCTGCTCAGATAGTTCATCAAAGCCTCCTTTCCTTGAGGCAATGCATCTGGCAGCACGTGGGCTAGATACTTGAACTGGGGGCACAGATTGCTCTTGTTGAGCATACCTGAGTTGATGTCCCCAGAATACTTAGCCCGTAGAAAACACCCTCGAACCGTCAGCGGGTGTAGTCGAGTGGGACAGTCACTGTCATCCCTAAACTCGAGGACTGTCCTTAGATCCTCCCTGTGATCTCTATGGCATGGCTAAGGATAGAGCTCTTAATACGATAGGGCTCGACTGATCTGTCTACAGCAGCATTCTCCCAGAATGCCTGCTGTAAGGAGCGATACGGAGTGCGGGGTGTCGATATAGGTTTGAAAATCCTCGATCTCCTTAGGAATGAGATGATTCCAGAGAACTCTGCTACGTTTCTGGATGTCAGGTCTAAACGAGCACAGATGTTGTGCTTCGTGCTTATGATCCAACGACTTGCCATCTGTCACACAATGTAAGTAAACGTTAGTGCAGGCAGAAGATAGCAAATTTAAAGTCAATGAGCTTTACCCCTTGGTTAAGTCGGGTGACTGAGCAAACGAATGAACATAGTCGTGCGACTGAGTAGGACGACTGAGCTTTATATGTGTAAATTGGTTCATACGTGCGACTAAGTCAAGAGAATGGACATGGTCGGGCGATTGAACCATTCGTTCCTCTCAGTCGTGCGACTGAGACTAGTCGTCTTCTCAGTCGGGCGATTGAAGTTCATCAGTGTGTCCAGTCATCTACTCGACGGTTTGTCCATTCAAATTCTTGTTTTGAGCTATACTTGATGTTAAACTTCGAAATTAGACTCAATATACTCAGAAACCGCCGACTAAGCTTATTTTATGTTTTGTTTGAACTTCTATGATGGTCTATTTGTCCATTATGGTCTAGGTTACTGTTGGGTTAAAGTTGAGTGATTCTAGATTGCATTGAACGGTTTTATTTATGAGCCACCTCGAACATTACCTGTATAAGCACACTTGAATGTTAGAATGCACAAATAGATGGTAGATATGAATCGAACAAAGTTTTGGCAGCAGTTCGTTTAGGTCGTGCGGATAGGAGGCATTTGGGTGAATGGGCGACTGATGCCGATTCGACCTGTATTTATACTAGGGCAAATCCCAGTCAGGTGACTGAGCCTAGTCGCTTTGGTCAGTCGGGCGACTGAGCCTAGTCGTATAGGTCAGTCTTGCGACTGAGTCTCAGTCGTGTGACTAACCCAATCGTTCATCTCCAATCGGGCGATTGAGGTTCATCCAAATGACTGTTACAGCCTGTCACCTCCAATCGTTCGATTGGATTCATTCGCACTGCCCATTCGTACGATTTGACTCATTAGTGTGTTCCAATCGGACGACTGGACCATATTTATGGTTCAGTCGTGCGACTGGCCATCCTTATCATCTTTTGACCATATTACCATAACGACATTTAGTTCTATTTAATGGTAGATAAACGTTATGAACAAGTTGATCATCTCAGATATGACCATTTTAATAAAACAGTTTGATCACCTCAGACGTGATCCATTTATCCACCTGATCATCTCAGACATGATCCATTTATCCATCTGATCATCTCAGACATGACCCATTTATCCACCTGATCACCTCAGACGTGATCCATTTATCCAACTTATCACCTCAGACGTGATACTTTTATCCTTTCAGAAACAATTTGTTTAAGTAAACGTTAAGCTCATTTGGTGACGTTAACAGAGAACATTTTGCACAGTCCGACATTGACACATTTTACAGATAACTTGAAAGTGTTAAACTACGAACAAAAGAAAAAAAAATCTTTTTATGATTTTTGTTAGGTCAGGTTTGTGTAGCCCATTAGCATTGACATCATATCAAGGACAGACTTATATGGAATCAGACAGGCATAAACAGCATTACTTGGAACCTTTGATTTGTATTTAACTTTAAACACTTGCATATCACAACTTTCTCACTCATCTAAGACTTATAAGATCCAACTGGGAATCATTTTGATATGATACGTAACGTACTTTGATTATCAACTTCGGTCAGTGCATACACGACGATTGTCAGTATATTTGTCCACTTAAATCCATACGCAGACTTTTGACATGCATTGGTAAAGAATTAAGTTATATTATTTCAACCAACATTTGTGGATCCCAAGCTTATATGGTAATCAAAATTCCTTTGAGGACTTTCGAGCGGTCTATAGGTATTTTGACAAGAAGAGACTATTCTTAGAGCTTTCAAAGAGAAGCCAAGCCTCAGGTCAGTGCCATCGCACAGCAGAGAGGCGGCAAACAACAATGAATTCTAGAATATGTAGGTTATGCTTATCCTCAGGTCAGTGCCATCGCACAGCAGAGAGGCACACAACCTATCTCCTTGTTAGAGCATTTCTTATTTTTCTTTTTCACATAACGCACCAACAACAGTTTGTTATTAGCATGATTGCGCTTGTATTCAATTTTTTTTGCTTTGCTCTTTTTGTAGTCACACGCACACCTTTGGTGACGTTTATTTGCTCGTTATCCCTTATCGGAAATGGCTGATTGTGTTAACCAGTGATAAGATGGGAACCCACAGTTGATTGAACCATTTATTTTGATTAAGTTTACCAATGACGTCTACTCGTCTATTGTGTTGAATCTTCCGACACATCGTATAGTGAACTAGCACCTCCCTAGATCAACTTTCTCCGTGTAATTACAATACCAACCAAGCGTACTATCATCTTCCCATTTTGTTAGACTTAGACTTCTCGGATTTATAATTTTTCAGTGATTTAATTAACCTTGCAGAACAGAAAATCCTTTTGGTGTTCCAAGTAACCCGATGCCTGTGTACTATCACTTTCCATTTCATTTAGTCACATTTCCAGTCTTTATGTCTATGCCTTTTCAGCTTTACTTACATTCTCCTTTTTTTTTTTACGTAAATGAATACTGAAATAAATAATCTCCCCCTAAATTCTAAAACAGAAAATCTTTTTGTGTTTTTGGATTTATATACGACAAGGAAATTAAAAAAATTAAAATAAAAGAAATACGGAAAAATTAAAAAGGACGATGTCGGACTATGTATCTGTTTCTTCTAATATGACATCACTTTTCTTTTTAACCCCGTTGACCTCTAGCAGATAGAAAAATCTGGGTTTATCAAACGGTTTGGTGTAGAGGTCAGCGCGTTGAAAATCCGTGTTTATTTTGACCACATTAATTAAGTGTTTTTCATAGCAGTCGCGTATGAAGTGATACTTTATGCCTATGTGTTTGGTCTTAGGATGTTGAACCGGATTTTTAGTTACTGCAATTGCAGCAGAATTATCAACATATATAGGAGTAGAAGTGAAATGCAAACCGTAGTCCCGCATTTGCTGTTGTATCCAAATGATTTGAGAGCAGCAGCTGGCGGCGGCAACATATTCAGCTTCACAGGTAGATAGAGCAACTGACGTCTGCTTCTTGCACTGCCAAGTTACCAATCTTCTCCTAAAAAATTGACATCCTGCTGACGTAGACTTGTAATTCATTTTGCAGCCTCCATAATCCGAGTCACTATACGCCGTTAGCTCAAAGTCATCATCATGAGGATACCACAACCCCAGTGTTGGAGTACCCTTCAGATAACGAAAAATCCTCTTGACTCCAATCAGATGATTTACTTTGGGTTTTGCTTGATATCGGGAACACAGACATGTGGCATACATGATATCTGGACGCGAGGCAGTGAGATACATGAGAGATCCGATCATCCCACGATACATGGTGGCATCCACCAAATCCCCATTCTCATCAGGAGCCACATCATGATTTGGGGCGAGTGGTGTACCGGCACAGAGACATTTTCCATATCAAAGCGACTAAGAATGTCACCTACATACTTAGTCTGATGCAAAAAGATGCCGGTAGGGGTTTGATCCACCTGTAATCCTAGGAAGAACTTCATTTCTCCCATGGCACTCATCTCAAACTCAGCCTTCATCACAGATTCAAACTCTTTACATAACTCTTCGTTTCGTGAACCGAAGATTATGTCATCCACATATATTTGCACCAAAAGCAAGTCACCATCTTTTTCTTTGATGAACAAAGTACAGTCAATCACACCCCTGCGAAAGCCATGTTTCAACAGATGGGTGGAGAGCTTTTCATACCAAGCTCGAGGAGCCTGATGTAGCCCATACAGAGCCTTGTCTAACTTGTAGACTCTGTCCCGATGATAGGGATCTTCGAACCCTTCGGGTTGACTGACATATACCTCTTCACGGATTTCCCCATGCAAGAATGCACTCTTAACATCTAGTTGATAGACTTTGATCTTCATGTAAGAGGCGTAGGCTAGAAAGATGCGAATAGCTTCCATTCTAGCTACTGGAGCAAAGACTTTATTATAGTCGATTCCTTCGACTTGTCGGAAGCCCTGAACAACCAATCGTGCCTTGTTTCTGATAACGACACCCTGGTCATCCTTCTTGCACTTTAGTACCCATTTGGTACCAATTACCTTGACTCCTTTGGGTCGGTCAACAAGAGTCCACACTCCAAGTTTCTTGAACTGTAGCAACTCTTCTTGCATAGCATTTACCCATGCTTCATCCTTAAGGGCATCACTTACGTGTTTGGGTTCAATTTGAGAGACAAAACATCTGTAAGCTCCATCATTCACGTAGCCCTTTTCCATTACTTCAGCGTAATCAGCGGTGTACAATCGACTTCTAGTCTGCACGCCGGAGTGGAGATCACCAATGATAGCATCTGGCGGATGACTCGTACTGATCCTAGTCAAAGGAGTTGTAGGAACAACAACTTCAGAGTCCAAAGTTGTGACTGGAGGTTCAGTATCTGTATTACCAGATGTAGGTGCAGTAGCTGAAGAGCTTCCTTCTTGATCAACATTTGGAGCATGGCTAGTTTCAGTTGCTTCTTCTTCATCAGAAGAGTCCTCACTATCATCCCGATCAGCTGTGGCAGATCCCGATGAACCACTTGCAGGTGTTGCATTGCTAATATCCAGATTTGGTGAGTTTAGAACATCGTGCATCATCTGAGTAGCAATATCATCATCTGAATCTATCTGTGGAAGATTGAATGATTTGAAAAATCCATCATAGTCAAAAAATGACGATGGACCTTTTCCAGCAGGGGGGATAGTGAAGCGTTGAACATCAACATTGCACCATACTTCTACCTGACCAGTAGAGTTGTTGTAAACTCGTTTGTCAGGTATACTGTATCCCAGAAAGATCCCCTGATCTGCCTTTTCATTAAACTTGCCTTCTTGAGTTTTCTTCAGAAGTGTAAAAGGAGCACCGAAAGGTTCCAAATACTCCATGTTTGGTTTACGCTTCTGTAGTAACTCATAGCAAGTCTTCCCATGCCTTTTCACTACTGACACACATAGCAGGCATTTGCTACCGCTTCGTTCCAGAACTGCACTGGCAGTTTTGAGTCTGCTAACATAGTCTTGGCGGTCTCGATCAGGCTCCTGTTCTTTCGCTCAGCAACTCCATTCATCTGTGGTGTGTATGCAGAGGTGAATTGATGAACAATTCCTTTTCTTTGCAGAAAGCATCCATCCACTGATTCTTAAACTCGGTTCCATTATCTGAGCGAATCTTTCTCACCTTCAGTTTGTAGAGTGATTCTAGAGTGGTGACCAGCACTTTGAATGACTCAAAGGTTTCTGACTTTGCTTTCAGAAACATCACCCATGAGAATCGTGAGTAGTCATCAGTGACTACGAAGCAGTACCAATCTCCTGCAATACTCTTCATGCTAAGTGGACCGAAGAGATCCATGTGAAGTAGCTCCAGGGGCATCTCGATAGAATTGACGTTCTTGGTCTTGTGAGATTTCCTAGTTTGCTTGCCTTTCTTGCATGAGACACATAAATCAGGAAGCTTGAAGTTCTTGACAGGAACTCCATCAACTAAGTTGTTATGAATCAGATGATTCATCTTCCTATGATTAATGTGTCCCATTCTTCTGTGCCACGAAATAGAGTCCTTCTCTGTAGCTTTGGATAAGAAACATTGAACAGTAGAAGCACTAGTAGAAGCATTAGACATATCTAGAACGTACAAGTCATTATATCTAGATGCGGACATTAATACCTGCTCCTCTGGAATATCCATTTCTTTCTTCAGAATGTAACATTTGCGATTGTCAAACATGACTTTGAAACCCTTGTCACAAATCTGAGACACAGAAAGCAAATTGTTTTCTAATTGCTGAACAAAGTTGACTTTGTCGAACCTTACCTTTTCATTACCTACTTCGCCCTGAGCGGTAATGTATCCTCCTTTGTTTCCAGCAAAGGAAACGTGTCCCCCTTTAATTTGTTTGACATTGAAAAGGAGAGATTTATTTCCCGTCATGTGCCTGGAAGCTCCGCTATCTACGATCCATGTATTTGTAGACACACTATAGCGGACAACTGGCTCCCAGAGGAATCAACCATCAGTTGAAGAGGGGGAATCTCAACATTCAGCTTGTCCTTGCTTTCAGACTCATCAGTTGTCTTGGAATCTCAACAAGGAGACTCATCAGTTGGGACCCTGTGAAAGGAGTAAACCTTTGATTTACTGAGCATATGGTTTAGATTGAAACAGGTTTCGCCACCATTACAGACTTGTCAGTGACTTGTCTGTGTTGCCTTTTGGAGGACGAAAACGAGGTGTTTTAGACCGAATAGGTGTTTTCGATCTAACAGGAGTCTTAGATCGCTGTTTTGAATCTAAATTAACTTTGTTGTTCAGCTCGACCTTAATTCTTGGAGTCTGATAGCGAGGACAATTTGTCGAAATATGACCGCGCTGTCCACAGTATAGCAGGATCTCCATTCATCGGGGCTAGGAGATCTCTTGTGGGGCGGTGAATAAACTTCTGGTTCTTTCTTTTGTTCTCACCTTTAAGGCTTTCACCTCCCTTGACAAATTTAACTTGTTTAACATTATGTGTGTTTTGTCTTGTGAGAAGATGGGATTCTTGTTTCACTGATTTAGATTGAGTGGGTTTGGAATTCTTAGGTTGTGTGGTAGTCGATTTTTGACCCAACCCAAGGTTTGCTTCAACATTTTCTTCCACCCGGTTTCCAGTGATTTTTGTGTCAGTTGAGCCTGATGTAGATGCTTTCTGATCAGTGGCCGGAGGGGCAGATTTAACTGCTGGGTCCGGATCGCTGACCAGAGGAGTTTTAACCACATGATCCTTTATTGGGTTAGTATTAATTGGACGTTGTTTGGTGTTCAATAGGATCTCATGTGGTGGAGGCACAACCTTATATCCCAAACCTTCCCCGTTGTTGCGTTCTTTAACCAAGTTTTTCAAAATATGTGAGGAACTAGCTAGACTGTGGAGTTTTTGTTTCAAAGACTCGTTTTCAACTTGTAAAACCGCTCGTTCCTTTTAGTTTCTTCGATTATTTTTAAGTAAAATTTGATATCATTTTCTTGGTTAAAAACAACAACCTCATTTCTTTTAGCTATTTCTTTAATGCTTCAACCTGTTCTTTATAGCTGTTTTCATTTTGTTTTAAAGATTCTATTTGCCTCAGTGCACATTTTTAAATCATTTACTAAGTTATCATTGTGATCTAATAACCTAGCAAATTTTAGGTCAATGCTTTCCCTAAATTTATCACATTCAGGACAAACATGTCTAGCAAAGAGTTCATCTTTCGATTCTACCTGTGCAGATGTAGACGTTCCAGCCATGAAAGCATTTTGAGGCTCAGATTGTGCTTCAGATTCAGCATTCAACTCATTTTCAATAAGTTGATCAACAGCAGCTGTAACTTCATCCAATTCAGCAGTATCAGGTTCAGCCGAGTTCTCCCCCTCACTGGCTGAGTCTTCATTTAGATCATCAACGGATGCTATGTTGGCTTGACTATCAGATAAGAAACGAAAGGACCAGTCCTGTCCTTCATCACCTTGCGCCACCATAGCCTTTGAGTCACTGCTGGTTGAAGCTGGCCTCTTCTCTTTCTCTTGCTTTGTGAAGGAGGAGAATGGGTTTCCATTTCCAGTCTTCTTCGGTTTGACACATTCCCGCTTGAAGTGTCCTTTCTCCCCACAGTTGAAACAGGTGACTTTTGACTTGTCGAATCCGAAAGCCACCAGATTTTGACTGTTTTCTTCACAAATTTCTTTGCTCGTCGCACAGCACTTGCGAGAGCCCACATAATATCCATCCTCTCCAACTCATTTTCATCCACCTGCTCATAATCTTCATCAGCTAAGTGGCAGTTTCCTATCTTCCCAGCAACCAAACCATCATAGGAATGGACCACAGCAGCAAGCAGGTCCATGTGTTCCTTGGCAACTTCCACAGTTACCTTACCCAAGTTCTCTGTTACTAACTTTGTCGATTGAGCTTCAGTAACACTGTGTTGAACCCCTGATGAGACCATTGACTCACCAACAGATGATGAGCTTTGTCCAGATGCAGATGTATTAGTAACAAACGCAGTTTGCAGAGGAGCATTTGAAGACTTGGCAATAGGAGTTGGAGTTACATTGTAGAGTGTCGGATCCTGAGCATAGGAACCTTCTTTGCCTTGTACCTGTGTCTGACTTCTTCCTCTCGCAGTTTCAGGATAAAGTCATTTATATCCAATGTCTCAAGAACTGAATTGTGTCTCAAGGTGGAAATAAATGAATCCCACTTTTCAGGAAGTCCATCAGCCAAACTAGAGACATTTTCTTCTTTAGACGTGGTTATCCCATGAGTGTGAAGTTCACTCATCAGATGATAGAAGCGGTCAATAATGTCATCCAAGCTCTCATTCCCAATAGCAGAAAAATTATCAAACTCCTTTTTAAGTGCTTTGGCCTTCAAGGACTTCAGAGTTGAGCTCCCTTCATATCTTTTCTCGAGAGCTTTCCAGAATTTCTTACTTTGTTTCTGATCAGAATACTGATGAAGATCTCTTTAGGAATAGACTGGGTGAGCATCGCGTAGGCCTTCTTTTCAGCATTATAGGCAGTCTTTTGAGCATCAGTCATTCCACTCAAAGTTAATGGCAAACCATCAGCACCAACTGGCATGGTGTAACCAGTTTCAATAGAATTCCAAAGATTGGTGTCCACACCATTGAGATGAATCTCAAACCTCTGCTTCCACTGTGGGAACTCATCGATAGACAGAAGCTTAGGTGGCTTATTATGGTTACCAATCTCATTCTCCAGAAGCAGTAAGTTCTGGATCCTTGAATCTTTCCCTGCTGAGAACGCGAAGTTTTCGGAGTCCATAATGAATGTTGACTTAAACCTGAAAACAAAACTGTTAATGCGATTGGGTGAATCGTACGACTGGGATGCGATTGAGACTAACAGTATGCGATTGAACTCAAACGTGCGATTGAACAGGCGACTGAGACACTCGGGTGACTGAACAGACAGACTGACTCAAATGGGCGACTGAACTGTGCGACTGACTCAATCGGTCGATTGGACTAGATGACTGACACAATCGGGCGAATCAACAGGTGACTGGACTTCAGTCGTACGATTGAGATAATCGTGCGACTGAGACTGCTGAAATCGAGGTTTTTCGCAACTTTTGACCTAAAACGCAATTTTTGACACCCTAGACGGCTGAAAGTCGAAAAATATTGATTTTTCAGAACATGCAAACGTAAAGACTCGATTTTTATCAGAAAGATTGGATCTTTCGCGTTAAAAACATTGACTTTACCAAAAACTTGATTGAATCCACGAAGAATCAAGAGCCTATGCTTTGATACCACTATGGAGTACTAACTGATTCTTCGTTATACCAGATCAATATTACGGAATCCTATTTGATTGGTGATCCAATCAGGGAGAACGCAATCAAGATCAATCCTAACGATTAGAAAACGTTAAGAATGGACTAGGAATGATCTGAGGCGTTCTATGAACTTGGAATGGTCGAACAGGACGCTCTGGGTCGACTAGGGTTTCAAGTATTCGAAGTGTTACGTTTTTCCACGAATTAAGTGGTATTTATAGGTTACAGCTATCAGTCGTACGACTGAGCCAGGCGACTGGCTCAGTCATGCGACTGAGTCATACGATTGGTTCATTCGGACGACTGAGTCAGTCTTATGACTCAATCGTACGATTGACTCAATCACCTGATTCATTCGTGTGACTGGCCCATTCGCATGGTCCATTCGTGCGACTGAATCAGATAAATTAGTTAAACATATTCTTGAACCTTTGATGATTCAAAACTATGTCTAACAACTGTAAACCTATATAACATTGTCATATGCGTGTACTAATAATTGATATGAATAGATATAACATGTAAACAACCAATAAACATAAACACAAGAGATTCTCATTATAATGATCAAACGTTACATATGTGTTACAAGAAGAAGTTCTATTACATTGTAGCTCACTAGACTAGAACTGGGGACATGTGTACCAACAGAGATGGATGATCATAGGGTGTCATCAGGCCCGAGGCTGAGTAAGTGTGGTAGATGTGGAAAGGAGCGTACTGGGGAGTGCAGGTTGGGATTGAACATGTGTTTCAAATGTGGAAAGCCTGGTCATATTTCAAGGGATTGCAAGGTGTTGATATGTTATAGCTATGGCAAGGAGGGCCACGTGCGTAGGGACTGCAAGAAGCCAAGGGCCGAGGGTTCTGGAATGAAGAAGAAGCCAGAAGAAGGAGGACAGAGGGCAAGTGCCAGAGCATTAACAATGACCACAGTGGAGGCCAGGGTAGACCCCAACGTCCTGTCAGGTATGTTTCTAGTAAATCAAACTTGTGCCTCTGTGCATTTGATTCTGGTGCTAGTAGGAGTTCATATCTACTGCCTTCTGTGATAAATTGTCTGTTAGAAGTAGAAGTATCAATGAAACTTTTAACGTAGAAACTGCTATTGGTAAGTATACTAGAATTACTGATAATATAGAGGACTGTGTAGAACTAGAATGTCATAGGTTTTCAGCTAAATTACATGTGATACCCCTAGGCGGATTCGATGTAGTACTAGGGATGGACTAGTTAGCAACCTATGATTCAAACATCGTGTGTCACAAGAATATGATTTGATTAATTGCGCCCGATAAAAGTTTGGTGATAGTTTACGGTGATCGCGTCACTACGATTCCCAAGGTGATTTTGATGGCGGTGGAAGTGAAGTACATGAGATACGGATGTAGTGCCTACCTGGCCTACATGAAAGATGTGGATACGTCAGTACCATAATTGTTTGATGTGCGGTTATGCGTGACTTTCCGGACGTGTTCCCAGAAGACTTGCCAGGTGTGCCACAGGATCGCAAGATTGAGTTTCAGGTTGATTTGATATCCGGTGCTCAACATGTTTCTAAAGCACCGTAACGATTAGCTCCTATCGTGATGAAAGAGATAATGGCTCGGTTGCAGGAGTTGATGGATAAAGGGTTCATTCGACCGACTATCTCTACATGGGGTGCTCTAGTCTTATTTGTGAAGAAGAAAGACGGTAGTATGCGGACGTGCGTCGACTACTGAGAGTTGAATAAGTTGACGATGAAGAACCGGTATCCGTTACCGAGGACTGACGACTTGTTTGACCAACTCCAAGGGGCTTGCTGGTTTTCAAGGATAGACCTTCGATCTGGCTACCATCAGTTGAAGGTGAAGGAGCAGGATATTCTTAAGACAGCTTTTCGCACGTGTTATGGACACTATGAGTTTCTCGTCATGTCTTTTGGTCTAACTAACGCACCAGCTGCCTTTATGGATTTGATGAACCGAGTGTGTCAACCAATGTTAGATAAATCAGTGATTATGTTTATTGATGATATCCTGATTTATTCGATAAGTGAGGAAGAACATGCCGGCCTCATACGCGAGGTGTTGGAGACGTTTAGAAAGAGAAGTTGTACGCTAAGTTTTCTAAGTGTGCTTTTTGGTTGCGCAAAGTTCAATTTTTGGGTCACATGGTAAATGTTGAAGGAATCATGGTGGACCCAACAAAGGTTGAGGCACTGATGCAATGGAAGTCTCCAAAGACGCCATCCGAGATTCGCAGTTTCTTGGGTTTGGCAGGTTATTACAGGAGATTCATCCAAGACTTTTCCAAGATAGCCTCACCTTTGACCAAATTGACTCGCAAGGATGTAAGGTTTGTGTGGGGTTAGAAACAGGAGGATGCTTTTGAGGAGTTAAAGGCAAGATTAACTCAAGCTCCTGTTTGATATTGCCGAAGGGAGTGAGGACTTAGTGGTATATTTAGATGCTTCTTATTTGGGACTAGGTTGTGTGTTGATGCAACATTGAAAGGTAATAGCCTACGCATTCTGACAGCTGAAGACCCACGAAGTCAACTACCCTACTCATGAATTAGAGCTTGCAGCGGTGGTCTTCGCGTTGAAGATTTGGAGGCACTACTTATACAGTACGAAGTGCACCATCTTTACCGACCACAAGAGCTTGAAGTACTTCTTCGAGCAAAAGGATCTCAACATGAGGCAGAGGAGATGGTTAGAGCTCATCAAGGATTATGACTGTGAGATCCATTACCATCCGGGTAAGGCCAACATTGTGGCTGATGCCCTTAGCCGAAAAGAGAGACCCGATCCGATTCGGGTGAAGGCTTATCAGTTGGTCATGGCCGCTGACGTGATAACCCAGGTGAAATAATTTCAAGACGAGGCGTTAAAAGAAGATCGCTTTAATTTCAAATGAATGAAGGGTCTAGCCGCAGAATTGGGCGAGAACACTCTCGGTGTTAGGACCCGAAAGGGACGGATATGGATTCCTAGTTACGGAGACCTACGGGCACGAATCATGGATGAAGCTAATAAGACTCGATACTCAATTCATCCCATTGCCACAAAGATGTATCAAGATATGAAGAACGATTATTGGTGGTCGGGTATGAAGCACGATGTAATGGCGTATGTGAGTAAGTACCTTACTTGTTTGCAAGTGAAGGCAGAACACCAAAAGCCATACGAGAAGATCCAACCGTTGGATATACCCGAGAGGAAGTAGGAGCACATCACCATGGACTTTATTACTAAGCTACCTCGTACAATGACGGGGTGCAATACCATTTGGGTGATAGTTGATCGTCAAACCAAGAGTGCTCACTTCTTACCGTCCGCAAGACATATTCATCTGAGAGACTGGCGGATCTATTCATCAAGGAGATTGTAGCTCGTCATGGTGTGCCGATGTCTATCATGACACCCGATTCACAACAAAGTTTTGGAAGAGATTTCATGATGCAACGGGGATGAGGCTACACATTAGCACAACTTATCATCCTTTGACAGATGGTCAGTCTGAGAGAACGATTCAGACGCTCAAGGATATGCTTCGAGCATGTGTGCTCAATTTTAGAGGAAGCTGGGATGATCACTTACTGTTATCCGAATTCTCATACAACAACAGCTATCATGCCAGTATTGGTATGCCTTCTTATGAGATTATTGATACATGATGTCCCTAGTTCATTGTACTTTAATGTTTATGTCTTTCATTCTTACGTGTGTGTAGTACAATAGTATTGTAATGAAATGATATGTGTTTGAATGTCTATTTACTATTGAATGTGTAGTGTTCTTATAGTGTTTATGAATACATGCTTAAATGAATATTATATATGGGTTTGTAATAGTCAGTCACAGTTCTGAGTTAATAATGATTCAGGAATGTAGTTGACTTAGTTTTGTGGTTATTAATGCTAATGGACCATGCTTATAGACCAGTCGCACGACTGAACCAGGTGATTGGTTAGTCGCATGACTGAGTCATGAGATTGGCTCAGTCGCACGATTGGACTAAGTGTATGGTTCAATCGTGCGCATGAACAAATCGTATGGCTCAATCGCACACTGAACCATGCTAATGGCTCAGTCGTACGACTGTATACTGAAACCTATAAATACCACATAATTCGTGGAAAAAGGTAACACCTCGAATTCTTTCATACCCTAGCCATCCAGAGAGTTCTATCTCGTCCATCCAAGTTCATAGTTCGTTCCGGATCATTTTCTAATCATTCTTAAAGTTGTTCTATTGTTAGATCGATACGGGTTTTTCGTTCTTACTGATTGGATCGCCAATCAAATAGTATTCCGCACTATTTGATTAGGCTACACGTTGAATCTATTAGTACTCCGTTCGTACACGGTCCTAACAAGTTTTTGACGTTTTCTATTTAGAATCCTTGTTTTTGATACAAAACGAGTTTTTGACGTGTGCATTATTCAAAAGTTTTAAACTTTTCAACTTACAACAGTTTAGGGTTTGTGCAAAATCGTTTGAGTCGCACAATTGGCTTAATCGTGTTCAAAATCTCAAATTTTTTCAAATTCAGCAGTCTCAGTCGCACGATTGGCTCAATCACATGACTAAACCCCAATCGCACAATTCAATCGCACGATTGACTCATTCGTTTACTCAAACGCACGATTGACTTGAATCGTACGATTGATCCATTCACACTCTCCATTCGTACGATTGAACTCATTCGTATTGTTCAATCGCACGATTAACTCAGTCGCATAAGTGTTTCAAGTTTGAGCAGTTGACTTTGGGTAACCTCAAGTGTTGACAACATGGACGATCAGAACACCACGTTTACTGCTGGGAAGGACTCACGAATCCAAATCTCTTACTACTGGAGAATGAAATTGGAAATCACAACAAGCCTCCAAAATTGTTGACTTTGGATGAATACCCTCAACGGAAACAACAGTTTGAGATTTACCTTAGTGGAGTAGACCCGAACTTGTAGATTGCTATCGAAACGGGTTATTCTACACCTGTTGGAGCAAATGGTGTTAAGCTGACTTTGAGTGGGATGAATGAAGTTCAAAAGGTTGCTCATAATGTCAAGAAGAAAGCTTATGCCTTACTGACACAGTCGATTCCTAAAGATATTTTTCAACAATTTTCAGAACATAAACAGTCCAAGAAGATGTGGTCTGCTTTGGAAAAGCGATACGATGGTAATGCCACCTTAAAGGCACTGAAGGCCAAAGCCCGCAAGAAGGAATTTGATAACTTCTCATCCATTGGAAATGAATGCTTGGATGACATTATAGACAAATTCTATCATCTGATGAGTGAGTTGCACACACATGGGGTAACTACATCTATGGAGGATAAAGTTGCAAGCTTTGCTGATGGTTTGCCGGATAAATGGGATCCCTTTGTTTCTAATCTAAGACAGAATCATACTCTAGTTACTCTAGATATCAATGATTTTATTTTAAAACTAAGGGAAGAGGAGCTGAGGCAAAAGTACAAGTGAAAGAAGGGGTCATATACTCAGAATCCATCATTGTACAATGTTGTTCCCACACCTATTCATCAGGAGCACCTCTTCAAACAACGTTCGTATCCAACACATCTGGAAATTCTCAGAGTGGGTCATCTGGAAGTAAAGTGTCAGGATCATCGAGTACTCAGTACAATATCCCAGAAGCAAATACAGCAAAGCTAAAGACTGAGAATCTGGGAAATATTACTGTTGAAGTAGCCAAGGAACACATGGATCTTCTTGCTGCTGTTGTGCACTCTTATGACAGAATGGTTACTGGAAAGATTGGAAACTGTCATCTTGCTGATGAAGACTATGAATAGGTTGACGAGGCTAAATTGGAAAGAATGGATATAATATGGGCTCTGGCTAGTGCAGTTAGAAGAGCTAAAAAGTTTATGAAAAAGACTGGTCAAAACCTGATTGCTACTAAAGGCAAAACCTTTGGTTTTGATAAAACAAAAGTCACATGCTTTAACTGTGGTGAAAAGGGACACTTCAAATGAGAGTGTGTGAAACCAAAGAAGACTGGAAATGGTAACCCTTTCTCATCACAATCATCAGGAAAAGGAAAGAACATGACTTCAACCAGTCAAGATTCCAAAGCTATGGTTGCTCAAGGAGATGAAGGACAGGATTGGACATTTAGGTTTATCTCTGGTGGTGAAGCTAATGTGGCGTTTGTGGAAGATCTTAATGATGATTCAGCTAGTGAAGGAGATAACTTAGTTGATAATGCCAATTCAGACACCAAAGAAGCTATAGATGCAGTTGAACACTGGGTTGAAGACGAACTGGCCGCTGCGAGCACAATCTCTAACTAACGAGGAATCTCAGGCTGCTTTCTTGGCTGACACCTTTAGCACATCACAGGTAAGTACCAAAGATGAACCTTTTAATAAACATGCTTGTGAAGAATGCAATAAATTTCGTGAAAGCATAGATTTAAAATTTATTAGATTGTTAGATCACAATGACAGTTTAGTAAATGATTTAAACTATGCACTGAAGCTAACAGGGTGTTAAACAAAATGAGAGCAGTTTTAAAGAAAAGATTGACCTGTTAGGAAAGCAACTTAGGGAAACTGAGGTTGTTGCATTTAATCAAGCTATGATATTAAGTTCTATTTAACAACAATAGAGGAAACTAAGAAAGAAAAAGCAATTCTTTAAGTTGAATTAAGTCTTTAAATCAGAAACTTCACAGTCTTGCTAGCTCCTCTCACATTGTTAAGAACTTGGTTAAAGAAAGAAATATGGGGAGGGAGAGGGATTGTTTATCAGGTTGTGCCACCACCACATGCGATCCTTTTAAACACAAAATGTCGACCCATAAATAATAACCCAATAAAGGATCTTGTGGTGACAACACCTCTGGTCAGTGATCCAGATACCACAGTTAAATCTGTACCACCGTTAACTGACAAGAAAGCAACTACATCCGGTACAAAAGATGAGATTAAAATTGAGGATTGGGTTGAAGAGGATGATAGTGCTACGCCTAGGTTGGGTTCAAAAGTTTCTGCTTCAAAAACTAAAATTTTAGAATCAACTCATTCTAAAACTATTCATCATCATCAAAATCTCAACAAAAAGAAACGCAATGGTAATCAAAATGTTAAACAAATTAAGTTTGTCAAAGAAGGTGAGAAAGCTAATTTTAAGAAGAATGAGACCAATCCAAGACCATACTCCCCACCACATAAAAGATCACCCAGTCCTGTAGAATGGAGATCCTGTTTTAGATGTGGAGAACAAGGACATATATCTCCAAATTGTCCCTACTATCAGACATCAAGATGAAAGGTTGAACTTTGTCAAGATAATAAACCAAGGTTTACTAAATCAAGATCAAATACCCCTCCAAACACCACAGGCAACACAGACAAGCCACTGGCAAAGCAGTGATGACTGAGGTAAAAGTAGTTGATGAAAACAAACCACGGGTTCACACAAAAAACCAATCGTCTGTTTATCACAAACAGTCCTTACACAAAACTGGTCTGTGGAAAGCCAAATCGTCAGGTGTGTCTGAAAGTGAGGATGGATGAAGAATGTTGTCTCACCAACTTCCCAAGGACAGTGGGTAGAATTTGTTATGTATGATTCCTGTGGGAAACCCAAGCCAGTAAAGTCTTGGGTCCCACACTTAAACTAATTATTTCTGTTTTTGTGCTGGTTGGCCGCTACAACGCTATCACTAACACCTGGATTATTGATAGTGGGGCATCTAGGCACATGACCGGGAATTTGTCTCTCCTTTTCAATGTCAAGCAAATCAAAGAGGGACATGTATCTTTTGCTGGAAATAAAGGAGGCTATATAACAGCTCAAGGTGAAGTAGGAAATAGGAAGGTGAACTTTGATAAAGTAAATTTTGTTCAACAACTGGAGAACAATTTACTTTCAGTTTCTCAAATCTGCGATAAGGGTTTTAAAGTGATATTCGATGGTAAGAAATGCTACATTCTGAAGAAGGAATATGTTATCCCTGAGAAGCAAATCCTAATGTCAGCTTTAAGATATAATGATCTTTATGTCTTGGACATGTCAAGAGCTTCTACCACGAGTCAGCTGCACAGTGTTTCTTATCAAAAGCCACAGAGAAGGAGTCCATATCTTGGCACAGGAGAATGGGACATATCAATCCAAGGAAGATGAATCACTTGGTTCAAAACAATCTGGTTGAAGGAGTTACAGTTAAAAATTTTTAGCTTCTAGATTTCTGCATATCATGCAAGAAAGGGAAACAGGCCAAGAAATCTCACAAATCAAAGAAAGTTCATTCAATTGAGATGCCTCAGGAGCTCCTGCACATGGACCTATTTGGTCCTGTCAGTACTAAAAGCATAGCTGGAGACTGGTACTGTTTTGTGGTCATAGATGATTACTCAAGATTCTCATGGGTAATGTTTCATAAGTCTAAATCAGAGACATTTGAATCATTCAAGGTATTGGTCACTACACTGGAGTCTCTGTGTAAGTTGAAAGCGAGGAAGATTCGTTCAGACAATGGCACAGAATTCAAGAATCAGTGGATGGATGCCTTTTGTAAAGAGAAGGGGATCGTTCATCAATTCTCTTCTACTTATACTCCACAGATGAATGGATTTGCTGAACGCAAGAATCGAAGCTTGATTGAAACTGCAAGGATGATGTTGGCAGATTCAAAACTGTCTGTTCGATTCTGGAATGAAGCTGTTGGTAATGCATGCTACACTCTCAATCGAGTTTTAATGGCCAAGCGTCATGGAAAAAACTGCTATAAGTTACTTCAACAACGTAAATCAAATATGGAGTATCTCGAACCGTTTGGAGCTCCTTGTATGTTGCCGAAGAAAACTCAAACTGGAAAATTTAATGAAAAACAGATGAAGGCATTTTTCTTGGATACAATATCCCTTACAAACGTGTTTACAACAACTCGACAAGTCAAGTTGAAGTATGGTGCAATGTAGATGTTCAATGATACACCACCCCCTTACTGGGAAAGGTCCATCATTATTCTTTGATTATGATGGATTCTTTAAATCATTCAATCTTCTGCCTGAATATTCTGACGATGAGATCGTTGCTCAAATGATGTATGACGTTTTGAACACTCCAAATCTGAACTCCAGTACTACAGCTCCAGGTAATTATACTTCTGGGTCCTTAGGGACAGATCTAGAAGTAATTGACCACTCCTCAGATGATGAGGAAGCAGCAAATGTGGAGCACGACAGCCCAAGTGACAGTACAACCGTAGTTGAAAATGATTCGGCTGACTCCTCTAATGCAAAACAACAAACAGTCACAGACGTTGAACCAGTGATCACAAATTTGGAAAATGAAGTGGTTGTTCTCGCAACTCCTGTGACCAGGATAAACGTATATCATCCCAAGGAAAATATCATCAGAGATCTTCTCTCTAGGGTACAGACAAGAAATCAACTGTACACTGCTGACTACGCAGGTATAATGGAAAATGGATATGTGCATGATGGGGAATTCAAATATTTTGTTTCTTAAGTTGAGCCCAAGTATGTAAGTGACGCGTTGAAAGATGAGGCATGGGTTAATGCAATACAAGAATAACTTCTACAGTTCAAAAACCTAGGTGTTTGGACACTAGTGGATAGGCCGAAGGGTGCCAAGGTTATTAGAACGAAATGGGTTCTTCGCTGCAAGAAAGATGATCAAGGAGACATTATCAGAAACAAAGCACGATTAGTGGTTCAAGGGTTCAGACAAGTCAAAGGTGTGGACTACAATGAAGTTTTTGCACCAGTGGCTAGGATGGAAGCAATCAGGATTTTCCTAGCTTATGCATCCTACATGAAGATCAAGGTCTACCAGCTGGATGTGAAAAGTACTTTCCTTCATGGTGACATCCGTGAAATAGTATACGTCAGTCAACCTGAGGGATTTGAAGATCCTTATCATCGAGACAGGGTATATAAATTAGACAAAGCTTTGTATGGATTACATCAAGCCCCGCGAGCTTGGTATGAAAAACTCTCCACACATCTGTTGAAACAAGGTTTTTGAAGGGAGTAATTGACTGCACGTTGTTCATCAAAGAAAAGGGTGGTGATTTGCTGATGGTTCAGATATATGTGGATGATATAATTTCAGTTCTAGAAACGAAGATTTATGCAAAGAATTTGAATCAGTGATGAAAGCCGAATTTGAAATGAGTGCCATGGGTGAAATGATGTTCTTTCTGGGATTACAGGTGGATCAAAACACCGACTGGAATCTTTCTACATCAGACTAAATATGTTAGAGACATTCTAAGTCGGTTTGACATCGAAAATGTCAGTGTTGCCGATACCCCTCTTGCCACGAACCACGATTTGGCACCTGATGAAAATGGGGATTTGGTGGACGCCACCATGTATCATGGGATGATCGGATCTCTCATGTATCTCATGGCTTCTCGTCCTGATATCATGTACGCCACGTGTCTCTTCTCAAGATATCAGTCCAAACCAAAACTAAATCACCTCATTGGATTTTTTGTTATCTGAAGGGTACACCAACACTGGGGTTGTGGTATGCTCATGATGATGACTTTGAACTTACTGCATATAGTGACTCGGATTATGGAGGCTGTAAGATGAACTATAAATCAACTTCTATGGGGTGTCAGTTCTTTGGAAGGCGCTTAGTCATATGGCAATGCAAGAAGCAGACTTCGGTTGCTCTGTCAACGTGTGAGGCTGAATATGTTGCTGCTGCCAGCTGCTGCTCTCAAATCATTTGGATTCAACCACAAATATGGGACTACGGTTTACAATTTTCTAACACTCCTATTTTTGTTGATAACTCTGCTGCCATAGCTGTCACTAAAAATCCAGTACAACATCCCAAAACTAAACATATCGGAATAAAGTATCACTTTATAAGTGACTGCTTTGAAAAATAATTAATCGATGTGATTAAAATTAATACGGATTTTCAGCGCGCTGACCTCTATACAAAACCATTTGACAAACCCAGATTTTATTATCTATTAGAGGTTAACGGCGTCAAAATGAAAGAAGATGTGATTTGTGAGGAATCAAGTTAGTAGTCCGACATAGTGTCTTCAGTCTTTTTCAAAATTTTTTAACTTATTTTATTTTCTTTTCTCGCAACTGAAAATATTAATATCATAAAAATATTTTTTGTTTTAATATTTTAGGGGGAGAATTTCCAGAAAAAAATGTAAAAAAATAAAAACGGGGGGAGAAAAGGGCAAGTAAGCTGATAGGCAAAGACAACAACTCTGAGAAAGTAGTTCAACGCTATGGAAGTGATTGTACACAGGCATCGAATTATTTGAGACACCACAAAGACTTCTTTTTCGAAATTTTCTGATAACGTTAAAATCATAGAATATTATAAATCTGAGATGTCAAAGCCTAACTTGCTGAAACATGATAGTAAGCTAGACGGTTATCGTGGTAACATGGAGAAAGTAGTTCTAGGGAGTGCAAGTCCATCATACGTTGTGTTGGTAGATTCAACACAAATAGATTAGTAGACATCACTGGTGATTCACTTTAACTAAATCTATTACCAAGTTGTGGGTTTCCATCTTATCCCTGATTTGTACAATCAACTAACTTCAATAAGGGGTGAGGAGCAAATGAAAGCTCAAATGTGAGCAAATGACCAAAAATCTGAGCAATGAATATGACAAATGTCATAAGTCTTCAAAATAAATGTCTGAAAAATATTGCTCTAAAAGAAGATAGGTGTTGCGCCTCTCTACTGTGCGATGGCACTGACCATAGGATAAGCATAACCTATATATTCTAAGAATTTACTTCTGTTTGCGCCTCTCTGCTGTGCGATGGCACTGACCTGAGACTTTACACATCTTTGAAAGCTCTTAGAATAGTTTCTTCTTTGCAAAACACTCTTCCGTGAAGTGCATAGCACTGATCTGAAGCTCTGTGTTTATTTACCACTAGACCGCTCAAAAATCTCCTTAGGAATGTTGATTACCATATAAGCTTGGGATCCATAAATACTTGTTGGTATAATACACTTAAAATATCACCGATGGTTGTCAAAAATCTGTGTATGGATTTAAATGGACAAATATACTGACAATCGTCATGGCTGCATTTCCTGATGTTCAAAATCAAAGTGAACAGCATAGTCGTTTTAGCATGATTTGCTGTTAGTGCACTTTATTCTTGGATGGTAAAAGTCTGTGAATTGTATATACAAGATCTTTTTGTTACTGATATATTTACAGAATGTCCCAAATAACTGTGTTTTGTCTGTATGATTCCATATGAATTGTTCTCTAAAGGTAGTCAATGCTTGAAGCTGTTCTGTTCAGGGGGAGATAATACTCTAAATGAATAGAATGTGTTTTCAACCATCCCCAAATGAAAATTACAAAAAGATGTTTTATTTCATTTTAAAATTTCAAGTTTGTCCAGTTTTATTTACGTGTGCAATGTGTCAATGTCGGACTAAGTAACAAGATTTAACTTTGTGATACTCATAAAACTGAACCGAATTTTAACTGTGTAAAGCTTGTTTCTGAAAGATAAAATGAGATCACGTCTGAGGTGATCAACGGTATTTGATAAAAGGATCACACCTGAGGTGATCAATGGTTTTTGATAAAAGGATCACGTCTAAGGTGATCAACGGTTTCGATAAAAGGATCATGTCTGAGGTGATCGATAGATGAAAAGATCACATCTGAGGTGATCGATAGATAAAAAGATCATGTCTGAGATGATCGATAAGCAAGAAAGTTACATTTATAGTAACTACGTGCAAAACTGATCCTGACTTAGTCAAACCCATAAGTATGGCCCAGTCGCATGACTGAACCACGAGTATGGCCCAGTCATACGATTGAACCATGCTTATGGGTCATTCACACGATTAGATCAGGAGTATGGGTCAATCTCACGACTGGATTAAGAGCATGACCCAATCGCACGATTGGAAGCATGAGTATGAACCAATCGCATGACTGGACTTCAGTCGCACGTATGGAACATGCGATTAGGTTCAGTCGCACGACTGAAGTTCCTGAGGGTATAAATAGAGGCTCAGTCGGTCTTGACCCATTCACCTTTTCAAATTCTCTGAGAAATACCGACAAAGTAGTGATACCTTTTTCAAATTTTTTTGAGATTTAAGACCGGAGCTCGTTTATACACGATTCGAAGTTTGATTATAGGTAGGTTGATAATGAAATCACGATACATTAGGTTTAATCGGTCACTAACCCACATTTAAGAGTAAATCATAAACACTGAGAAAGAAATCTTAAAAGTGAACCTTGAATGAACTTAAAAGTAAAATTAAACCACCAAATGCATTTTAACTAATCGTGACGCATCCAAGGACAATTAAAACACACGGTTTCGATAACTAATTGACCTAAATCGATATTTCTTGGACTCGAACCGTCGGTATGCGACTGGACATCCGGAAGAACTTTAGTCGTATGACTGAACCATTCGCATGATTCAATCGCACGATTGAACCAATCGGTAATTCAGTCGCACGACTAGGTCAATCGGATGTCGAAATGTGCGATTAAGCTCAGTCGTTTGCTCAATCATACGACTGAGTTCATTCATATGTTTTAATCGTACGACTGAACCAGTTACATATGATCAGTTTCAAAGTCAAGTTATTTTATGTGTTAAACTGATCTAACATGATGAATGGGTGTTTGTTTCTTGTGTTACAGTAAAATGGCTGATCGGTGGCCAATGACCACCAAGCACAACATCTGTGCTTACGTAAACCAGACTTCAAGGACCGCTGCCGAGTTTGTAGGAATCATAGAATTCCTAAACAGATCCAGGATTCACCAAGCAATCTCCACTGCGTGCACTCCATATAGATCACTGCAGCATGAATTTTGGGAAAATGCTGAAGTTGACCATTCTGCTAAGCCTTACCGAATCAGGAGCTTGATTTTCAGTGAGCAGATAGATGTGGAGAAGATGATCTGAGAAGGGTACTGGGTCTGGGAGAAGATGGGGATCATCCAATCAAATTACATCCCCTGGTTGTACGAGGCTGCTTCTTGAGGATTAAGTATGTCGGTGACATCAATGCCGGTGTGCTTAACAAGAGCAACATGTGCCCACCCTTCAAGTACTTGGCTCATGTGATTCTCAGATGTATTGCATCACGTCGAGGTGGATTCGATGAGCTAAGCAATCAGATGCAGAATGCTTACGTGGCTCTAGTCCTGAACCATCCGTTTAGCTTCTCCAAAATGTTCTTTAACTACATGAGGGAGAACATTGAGGTGAAAGGGAAAGGAAGCTTTTGTATGTACCCAAGATTCCTCCAGATGATTATCAACGAGAAGCTTCCAAACATGCCCAAGAACAAGGATGACGAAGTCATTCTAGAGGTGATGGATGATACAATACTGGGTAGGATGAAGGTGTACCGGGAAAAGCCACAGAAGCCCCCAGCTCGACGTCTATTTAGGCATGTGGCTAAAACAGATTATGTTGCACCTAAAGGAAGGAGGTGGTGCCATGTTGATAGTGATTATGAGGTTGAAGATGTTGTGGTTCCTGATGAAGATGAGTATGATGATGATGATGACGATAATGATGTTTAAGGTGGTGGTGATGGCTCCTTTGCTGCTGGGGGTTCTGAGAAGGATGCCATTAACCTAGATGTCCCTATCATGGAGAACATTCAGAATATTGACTTAGAAGAGGAAGAAGCTGATTCTGAGGAGGAACCTCTGGTGAGGCAGGTTAGAGGGAGATAGGTGGCCACTGACAAAGGCAAGGAAACCGTTGGTGTGCGACAGACTAAGTCGGCTGAAGTAGATACAGAGGAGGCTGATCCTTCTTACACTCCTGATCATCCTACCTTAAAGGGAAAGGATGTTGCGTCTCTCTCTGGCACAAAGAAGAAGAGGATGGTCAGGACTTCCTATAAAAAGGGTAAGCGCCTGAGGGTAGTGCTTCAGAGCTCATCTTTGCCCTCCCAAATCTCTACTTCTGCACCTAGTGCCACTAACACAGTCCCACTTACTACCACCATCTTACTCCCCACTATACAGATACCTACACCAGCCTCACCGAAAAGAACCACAATTACTACTCCCCAAACCTTACCCATTCCCACACCTATATATACCACCTCCATAACCAATCTATCCACTTTCCAATCCAGCAGCTCAACCCAGCAACCTTCCCCTTCTCAGAGTTCCCCTCTACCCACAGTAGGTCTGGAGGAACAGCTTGCTAGCCTTAACAGGTTGGTGCTCAAGCTGTTGGTAGCCAACGATCTGAAGACTGGCCAGATTAACCAGCTGAGGTCAGTGAATGCAGCACAAGGCCAGCAAATTGCCAAACTGACTGAGAAGAATGAAGCCTATGAGCGTGCTTTAGTTCGAGCTCATAAGGCCCTTCAAGCTCAGAATGAGCTGGTGCTGGCATCCACCAAGAAGATTGAGGACCTAGAGAAGAAGAATAAGAAGATTATGCTGAGATTGAAAGGGAGGAAGGAGGATCCCTTGATGATAAAAGGTGATGGAGATGATGATGATGACGACTCGAGTGATGATGAGTCTGATGATGATGATGATGATGAGGTTGATGTGAAGGAAACTGATGAGGAGAAAAAGAAGGATGACAATGATGATGAAGATCAACCTCAAAGTGAAGGTAAAGCTCCAAGTTCATAGCAATCTGATAGGGAGAGAAGAACTAAAAGAAATCAAGATCAGGGAGCTTCATCCTCTGCATCTCAAGATAAAGACCGTCAAGAAACAGATCAATGTAATGATTGACATGATTATGTAATTTGAACTTATGTGTATTGACATGTTTTAAATTAATGAAACTGAATGTGAACTTATGTGAAATGCGATGATATTTATTAAACTTTGTTGTGTTTGTTTATTTTATCTAGCAGATAAATCTCACCAAATCGATGAACATGATGTTGCACCCCTTCAGCAAATCAAGACCCAATTCACTATGATTCTTGATTTGCAGGGGATTGTCAAACGATTGGTGAGTTATGCGCCAGAAGAAGGGGAGATCATTCATGACTTATCAGATAAGCAGATAGCAGAAATGTTCAGGCTCAACCCGATGAGATCATCAAAGATGCACCAGAGGTAGACATTATCAGTGATGAAGAACTACACGATGTAGATGAGATGGAGAATGAGGATGTCACGTCTGATTATTATCCTCAGTACACAACTGACGATGGTGATACCGTACCGAACTTAGGCGAAATGTTTGACAGTGACAACTTTGACAAGATAAATGAGAAGGTCACTGAGAAAGAATCTACAGAAAAGACCGCTCAAGCTGAGGATGCTGATGTTGAACAAAGAAAAACTGAATGGGATGAGTGTCTAGCTAAAATGAGGAACTAGCATGCACCACCAAGGAAAATGCCTACACGAAGCTATACAAAGTCAAAAGGCATGAGAAGGTATCGGGGAAGATAATCATTTGGGCTTACTTTGAAGACTTGAATACTTACGCTGTGAAAAGAGAGAAAGGGATAGAGTACTTCAGACATACTCATGATCTGAAGACTCTACCTGGTTTGAGCTGAACAGATTGGCAGGTTTAGACCTCCTGTATACTAACCCGAGAAAGATGTCAGGATGGTTTGAAAGAGCTTAAAAGAGAGAATATCTTACTAAGTGGTGAACTTCAAACCTCAACAACCAAGGTGGTTCCTGAGCAAAACAGATATAGATCCTATTTCAGGTAGACCAAAAGTGGTTCTGAAATCCACCCAGAACAATGACAAAGATTCCTTTGAGGAAAATGCCATGGAACTTCACGTCTCACTTCAAGTGGTGGTATTATGACTGGAGGATAGGTGAAGCCATGATTGCACTGGATAGAGATGGAAAGATTGAGACTATCAGGGTGTTTGACCCGATGTGGCTTACCAACTTGTCTGAGGATGATGTATACACATTATACAAGTGGCCACTGTTCTATGACACTCTGGACATAGTGCAAGATCTTCAATTCCAGCATGTCATTAGATTGTGCTTCGCATTCGAAATACATGCTGGGGTCACAAAAGAAGAAAAACTGAAGAAGTTTGCTGAGTGTGTGAAGAATTTAGACATTAGAGAGAACTAGGTCCAAGGGGGAATTTGTCGATACATGATGTCCCTAGTTCATTGTACTTTAATATTTATGTCTTTCATTCTTACATATGTGTAATATGATATTTTTTAATGAAATGATATGTGTTTGAATGTTTATTTACTATTGAATGTGTAGTGTTCTTATAGTGTTTATAAACACACACTTGAATGAATATTATATATGGGTTTGTAATAGTCAATCACATTTCTGAGTTAATAATGATTTAGGAATGTAGTTGACTTAGTCTTGTGGTTATTCATGCTAATAGACCATGCTTATGGACTAGTCGCATGACTGAACCAGGTGATTCGGTTAGTTGCACGACTGAGTCATGAGACTGGCTCAGTCGCACGATTGAACCAAGTGTATGGTTTAGTCGTGCGCATGAACAAATCGTATGGCTCAGTTGCATGACTGAACCATGCTAATGGCTTAGTCGTACGACTGTATACTTAAACCTATAAATACCACATAATTCGTGGAAAAAGGTAACACTTCGAATTCTTTCATACCTTAGCCGTTCAGAGAGTTCTATCTCATCCATCCAAGTTCATAGTTCGTCCCGGATCGTTTTCTAATCATTCTTTACGTTGTTCAATTGTTAGATCGATTTGGGTTTTTCATTCTCACTGATTGGATCACTAATCAAATAGGATTCCACACTATTTGATTAGGTTACACGTTGAATCTGTTACTACTCCGTCCATACACGGTCCTAATAGAGAAGCTATACGGTAGGAGGTGTAGGACGCCCATATGTTGGGGTGATATCGTACAGAAAGAGTTAGGAGGTATCGAGGTGATCGAGGTTACGACTGAAAAGTTAGAAAGGATCAAAGCCTTTATGAAGGCATCCAAGGATAGGCAGAAGTCGTATGCCGATAAGAGGCGTAGGCCGATCGAGTTCAACGTGGGTGATAGAGTCATGTTGAAGGTCTAGCCTTGGTAAGGGATTATCCGGTTCAGAAAGCGAGGTAAGTTGAGCCCACGGTATATAGAACCTTTCCGAATCATCCGACATTCCACGTATCTCATCTAAGAAAATGCTTAGCTGATGAAGATATGGTTGTACTACTGGAGGATATCGAGGTGGATGAACGACTCAATTATGTAGAGCAACCAGTGGCGATCATAATCGAAAGGAGAAAAGACCGAGGAATAAAGTGGTTCCACTAGTGCTTGTGCATTGGAAACACCGAAAGGGTTCGAAGTCTACGTGGGAGACAAAAGAAGAGATGAGACAGCATTACCCACAGTTATTTGAAGAGTGAAGGGTTTCGAGGACAAAACCTCTTTAAGGGGGGTGGACTTGTAACACCCGAAAATTTTGACAAAATAAAAGAAAGAAAAATAATAAGAAAAAGAAAAGGAAGTATCTTGAAAAGAAAGGGAACGAGGCCAAAGTGAAGGGGGCCAAAGTGTAAATAAATAAAAAACCCATTATTTTAATAGATATGGGGAATGGCCGCCCATATCAGCCTTTCCCATCTGCTTTTGTCGACCAAAAGAAGAAAGAAGAAGAAGATCAGAGTGTTCATCGGTTTTAGAGAGAGAAAGAAGCAGTTCTTGGCTAGTTAAGAGTTTTGTTGCATAATTGACTCGGTTTTTGTTGTGTTTTCGACTATGAAACCGAGAGTGCATGTTCTTATATGTTATGTGTGTTCGGGTTTGTGTGTTCTTGGTGTTTATGTGTTAGAAACATCAAGATTTCTTGACTTTGAGAGAGTTGTGCTTGGAAGCTACAAAAAGTGAGTCCTAGACCCCGTGTTTTAGATGTTGTATAAATTATTTAGGGTTGAAAATTCATATAAATGATTTTTACTAAAGTTGTATGTATGCTCGTAAGTATGTATGCCCGTAGTGACAATCTTAGAATAGGTTAGAATGATGTTTGGGACTGAAAAATAATTTAGAAAGATGTATGTAGGTGGCCATGCGCCCAAACAGGGCCCATGCGCCCAAACAGGGCCCATGCGCCCAAACAAAGCCCATGCGCCTGATAGTTTCCTTAGAAAAACTTTAAGTGGGCGTCATGCGCCCAAATAGGGTTCATGTGCCCAAAACATGGCCTGAAAATACTAAGTATGGACTCATGCGCCCAAACAGTACTCCCATGCGCCTAAATAGTATCCCATGTGCCTAACTATTGCCCTTAACATTTCTAAGTGTAAGTCCATGCGCCTGAACAGTAGTTCATGCGCCTAAGTGTTAGGCTCAGACGCCTAAGTATACCCCATGTGCCCAAATAATGCCTATGCGCCCAAATAGTGCCCATGCGCCCAAATAGTGCCCATGCTCCCAAATAGTGCCCATGCGCCCAAATAGTGTCCATGCGCCCAAATAGTGCCCATGCGCCCGAAGTGGCTCATGCGCCTAAGTGTTGATCCGCCTAAGTACGCCCATGCGCCTGCATAGTTGAAAAACGCCTAAACAGGCCTCATGCACCTATATAGTGCTAAAACGCCCAACATCTAGAATTTTTTTTGAAATTTTAGGATGAGCAGAATTATTAGGGTTTGACCCTAGTTTGACTTAAGTGTTATAATTGTTTATATTATGCATGTTTTTGGTCTGTTCTTATGTTCCATATTACTTATCATTATGTGACTTTACGTGGTGTGTTAAGGATCATAGACGTAAAGTATTATCATTAATAAAAAGTGAAAGATTAATGATAGAGAGAAGTGGAACATAAAATAATGAATGAAAGTCTTGCACGCAAATGAATGGAGGTGCACGGCCATGTTGTCGTTAGCTCAACTGTGTGCGGTTTAGCTAACCTAAAGGATGCACATAGGGTTAATCATTGAGATTAACGGGACCCTTGTAGCATACCCTAGGTGTCTGGGTCAGCTTCGTGCATAATATTCGTGGTTTATTAACACCCGGATATTTATAAACATAAGAAATAAATAATTAAAGTGGAGGAAAATCAAGGAAATACAATAAAACTCAAGTTGAGGGGTTAAATGTGAAAAAGGGACAAGAGTACAAAAAAAGTTGGTGTAAAAGGTGGGCATGGCCGCCCACCCTCTCTTCACATCACCTTTTCATTCGGATTTTTGAGAGAGAGAGAGAGAGAGCAAGAACTCTTGGATTTTTAAAAGAAGAAGACGGAAAGGCTGAATTCAAGGTAAGGATTCGTTGTTTTTGAGTGTTCATGTTGGGTTTAGTCTCGGTTATATGCTTATGTGTTTGTGTGTGTGTTCGGGTGTGTATTTGGTGGGTTTCTAGGTGTTTGAACTCCTTTACATTCGGGTTTGAAGAAGTCGTGCCTGAAAGGGATGGAAATATGAGTTCTAGATTCCCCACTTTACATGTTTTTAACTTCTTTAGGGATGGAAATGTATATATATAAATGTTTTTACAAAGTGGGTTTCACACCCATATGTATGTTTGCATGTTTATGTGGGTGGGGTGTGGGTTAGGTACTAATGGTGTTATGATCATGTTATGTGCATGTTTTGATTGTTTAGGTCGTTAGAACTAAGATTAGAACATGTTACATGATGTTTGGGACTGATTATGATTGTTGTTAGTGCATTATGGCTGCCCATGTGCCTAGGATTGGCCCATGCGCCCAACTGACTTAACTTCTCAAGTATTCCCATGCACCTAAGGTCCCATACGCCTGAATAGCACCCCATTCGCCTAAATAATGCCTTAAAATTTTTAAGAAGGTGTCCATGCACCTGAACAGTAGTTCATGTGCCTAAATTCTGATTGAAATAACTATATTATGGATGGGACGCCCGAATAGTGCCCATGCGCCCAGACAGGGCTCATGCGCCTAAGCAATTAAACTTAAGTATAGGCAGATGCGCCTACGTAGTTGTGAAACGCCCAGACAGGGCTCATGCGTCCAAATAGTGTAGATGCACCCAACACTTAGAAATAATTCTGGAATTTTCTTGGAATCTGTGAATTTAGGGTTTGACTTGGGTTTGACTGCGGGGTTATTAAATGCATATTTTATGCATATTTATGATTTGTCCTTACGTTCCATATTATATTAGATTATATATTGTGTAACTTTACATGGCGTGTTTACGATCGTAAACATAAAGTATTATCATTAATAAGGTGAAAGATTAAGGATTAAGAAAAGTGAAACGTAAATGAAAGAATGAAAGTCTTGCAAGCAAATAATGGAGGTGCACGACCTTGTTGTCATTAGCTCAACTATGATGCGGGTTAGCTACCCCAAAGAATGCACACAGGGTCAATCATTGAGATTGACAAGGACCCTTGTAGCATACCCTAGGTGACTGGGTCAAGCTTAGTGCACAATGTTCGGGGTCTATTTATAGACCTCAGGCCCAGCATCAGCTTCGTGCACAATGTTCGGGGTATTGCACATTGGTCGGGAAAGAAAGCGAAAGATAATGATAATGTATAAAATGAATGAATGAGCATGATAATGATGAATAAGGTATTACCTTGATGTGTGTATGATGAATGCTCACGAAAGAAAGTAAAGGATGTATTTTATTAAAAGGAGTATTTTCATATATAAAATGTACCAGGTATTTTAATGATGTGTGTATGATGAATCACTCGTAAGATCTTTAAACCCCTCAAAGTTATCAGCTTTCATGACACCTATTCATTTTCACTCTGATTTGTCATTTTTCTATTTTGTTGTACATTCTTTACATAGGATAGTTTATTCTTATTTCTTAGATTTCATAGTTTAAAACCCTTATACTTGTATAATAGAGGTAAGCTGTTTAACCGCTTGTGTATCTGTTGAATATAACTCTTTGTACTTAGTTTTGATTAATCAAGTGAATACTTTGAAAGAATATCTTGTGTAGTTATCTTTACTCAAAGCATTTATGTTTGTTAGTAAGTAGTTAACTTAGATTCCATATTTGTTAATCACTGATCAAATAGAAAAGTCTTGTTAATCTATAACCCCGATCCAACAAGTGGTATTAGACCTTTGGCTCTTAGTTTGCTTTAAGTCACCTTTCAAAAATCACTTGTTTTACACCAGGTCATGCAGACAGTTTTACCGTCTGTAGTGACCGAAGTCATCAGAGCTATGAGGAATGAGGAGAGGAAGGAGAAAGAAGATAGGAAAGGGTCAACGGACAAAGGAAGTAAGGGGGATGAGGAACGACCAGAGCCTGAGACCGTGTTGTCCGATGAAGAGGAGGATCATTTAGTGGGGGTGGAGACCAAGGGGTGCAGCTATGGGGCATTCCAGAGGTGCAGACCCCCGACCTTCGATGGCAATGGTAATGCTGCTACCGCTCACCGCTGGGTGAGGGAAATGGAAGCAGTGCTGGAGATTAGTGAGTGTCACGAAGACCAAAAGGTGAAGTTTGCTACTCACTCTTTTGTCGACTCAGCGTTGTGTTAGTGGGACAACATTGTCCAACTTGAAGGTGTCAGGGTCATCAGGAAGATGTGATGGAAGGAGTTGAAGAAGCTGGTGATCGAGGAATTCCGTCCTTACTTGGAACTCGACAAGATCGAGAGGGAGTTCCTACAGCTCGAGGCGGGAACCATGACCCCCCAGCAGTACACCACCAAATTCAACGAGATGGTGAGGCTGGTGCCGGATCAGGTGATGCCGGTGTCCCAAAAGATCAAGCGATACATCCAGGGATTGCCGACTGATATTCGCAGGCACTTGATCGCTGCCCGACCGAGCACTTTTAGGTTGGCAGTGGACTTGGCTGGGAGATTATATGATGAAAGAGAGGTGGTGGTGGTGGAGGTGAAGAAGACCGGTAGTGGTGACAGGAACTTGAACGGGAAGCAGTTCGGGCGCGGTGGTTTAACCCCAAACAAAAAGAAGATGAGAATGGATGACCGCAGGTTGGCGTCATCGAGTTTGGGACCAAAGAGATGTGGTAAGTATGGGAAGGATCATACTGGTGAGTGCAGGTTAGGGCTCAACATGTGCTTCAAGTGTGGGAAGCTGGGCCACATATCCAGGGATTTTAGGGTGCCGAGGTGTTATCCCTACGGCGAGGAGGGCCATATGAGTAGAGACTGCAAGAAGCCAAGGGCTGAGAGTCTCGGAGCGAAGAAGACGACCGGAACTGAAGGGCAGAAAGCAAGTGCTAGAGCTTTCACGATGACCCATGAGGAGGCAAGGGCGGACCCCAACGTCGTATCAGGTATGTTTCTTGTGAACCAAACTCTTGCCTCTGTATTATTCGATTCTGGTGCTAGTAGGAGCTTTATTTCTGCTGCCTTTTGTGCTAAATTGCCCATTAGGGGTAGGAGTATTGGTGAGCCCTTCGATGTAGAGACTGCCATAGGTAAGTCTACCAGGATTTCTGAGATGATAGAAGGTTGTGACATAGAATTAGAAGGTCATAAGTTTCCTGTTAGACCTTCGTGATGACCTTAGGCGGTTTTGACGTAATCCTAGGGATGGATTGGTTGGAGGATTACGAGGTGAACATCGTGTGTCGCAAGAAGATGGTCAGACTAACAGCGCCTGACAGGAGTTTGGTAACAATTTACGGGGACCAAGTCACAACTATCCCGAAGGTAATTTTTATGGCGGTGGCGGGAAAGTGCATGAGACGTCGATGTAGTGCCTATTTGGCCTACGTGAAGGATGTGGATACGTCAACACCACAACTGTCAGATGTGCCGGTTGTGTGTGACTTTGCGGACGTGTTTCTAGAAGATTTACTAGGTGTGTCGTCGGACCGCGAGATCGAGTTTTAAATTGACTTGATACTTGGTGCTCAGCCTGTAGCTAAGGCACCGTATCGGTTGGCTCCGACAGAGATGAAGGAATTGATGGAGCAACTGTAGAAGTTGCTCGATAAGGGATTCATTAGACTGTTGATCATCTCAAAGATCGCCTTGTAGCAACAGGATTCCATCAACGTACCGAAATTGACTATGTTGAAACATTTAGCCTGGTCATTAAACCAGCTACCTTATGACTTGTTCTCTCCCTTGATACTTCCCAAAACTAGACCCTAAGACAACTCGACATAAATAATGTGCAGGACCGGATGAAGGGTTTATCACTTTTCAACACAACAACACAATGAGGAGAGTGTATTAGAATACTTAATAGATCAAATGGGGAACCGATTTTGATGATGCTAAGAACACAAAAGTAAACTTAGAAAGACAGAACAAGATAACAACACAAGTGGTTGGTTTTCAAGGATGTTGTATATTGCTTCTCAAATTCAAAGCTACAAGTATTCAGCATGCATACATTACAAGACTTTGAGATACTATATACTACAACCTACAGACGGCCATACTTTGAAGGCCAGCTGGATACATGAACTAGACAACACAATCCATGTAGAGTCAAAAGGCAGATTGCCTTTTGGATAGTGACTATGACATGCCATAGCTCACATCCTAATGTATTACAAAAAGGATAAAGGTACATAAAGTAGAAAGGTTTGACCCAAGACCTCAATGTACAGTTTTCCTAAAGCGTGGACCTTTTCACCAACTCATATAAGTTGGTGACCAACGGAGTGGGCAGCGGCAAAGTGGTTTAGTTTTTCAGAAAAAGTACATCAGATAATAGCATGTATGATAAAAGTCTTCAGAAGAATTTGTTTTGGTTTCTTGGCTTCGGAATACTTTGACTTGAAACTAAGGAAGACTTCATTTCTGGCTTCAGAAGATATTGGTCTTGGCTTCGGAAGATTTTACACTTAGAATATTTCTGAAGTGAAGTGTAACACTTCCGTAGCATTTCTACTCATGTTTTGTGCAGCATGCAGGAAGACTTGATCATTACATGAAACTACTGAAAGAAGACTATCACAACTACTGAAGAATACTTCCAGCTGTTATGATAACTACTGAAAGAGGATCATCACGACTACTTAAGAGTACTTCTTTAGTTGTTGTGACAACTGCTGAAAACTGTCTTCAGACTTTGTTTTCAGACTTTGTATTCAGTTGATATCTTCACCTGATGTCTTCAGCTGTTGTCTTCAGCTATTACCTTCAGCTGTTGTCTTCAGCTGATGTCTTCAGCTGTTGACTTCAGTTGTTGTCTTCAGCTGTTACCTTCAGCTGTTGTCTTCAGCTGATGTCTTCAGCTGTTGACTCAGTTGTTGTCTTCAGTTGTTATCTTCAGCTGTTGTCTTTAGCTGATGTCTTCAGCTGTTGACTTCAGTTGTTGTCTTCAGCTGTTATCTTCAGCTGTTGTCTTCAGTTGATGTCTTCTTTAGTTGTTATGATCAGTAGATAGTTACAAGAGTGTTTTGGCTGCATTAGACTTCTAGGATCCTTACATAATGCATTCTTGCAACTTACTTTAACCGAAGATGTCTCCATGGCAAAACTTCCAGTTTCGTGAACCCCTCCTTTCCAAATCATGTTTACACAAGGCCATTTATGTCCTTTGACAGGCCTCTCGTGCATGGCATGATGAACTAAAATCATATATCTTATCATAAGGTTTCAAACCTACTATCTCGACTCCTCCCTCTTTACACTCACAACCGGTCCATCACCCATTTTCTCCTTGTTTGTGTTGATAATATCATCATTACCGGTCCTTCTATGACCCTACTTAATCATTTCATTCACTCTCTCACCACCAAATTCTCCCTCAAAGACCTTAGAAACTTATTGTATTTCCTTGGGGTCGATGTTCTTCCTCACACTCATGGTATAATTCTCTCTTAACAAAAGTACATTTGTGACATCCTTAAACAAGCCAAAATGAGTGATTGTAAACTGATCTCTACACCAATTACATGCCCTCCACTTCTCACGTTGCAAGGCGGCACATTATATCCATCACCTACCAAATATCACATTTTACTAGGAGCATTACAGTATCTATCCCTCACAAGACCTAACATAGCCTTCACGTGAATCAGTTATCTCAATTTATGCATGCACCAACTTCTCTACATTGGACTGCTCTAAATGGTTACTGTGGTATCTTAACGGTAACAATTCATTATGACATACTTATTAGCAAACACTCACCACTTCATCTCCATGCCTTTACCGACGCTGATTGGGCAGGTGATAAAGATAAATACCGAAGCACAACTGGTTACATTGTTTATCTTGGGTCAAATCCCGTATTTTGGAGCTCTAAACGACAAAGCACATTAGCTCGTTCCTCCATTGAAGCCGAGTTTAGAGTCGTGACTTCGACCACTACTGAAGTTCACTGGCTCACCTCTCTACTCAAGGAACTTGGTTTCAGCTTTCAAGTCACTCTAACAATCTATTGTGACAATCCAAGTGCACTACATACTCCGCTAACCTCGTATTTCATTCATGCATGAAACACCTTGCCTTGGACTTCTATTTTGTTAGTGAAAGGTGCAAGAATAGTTATTACATGTCACTCATATTGCTAGAGATGATCAATTGTCTAATGTACTTACAAAGCCAATTCTTTGACCATGGTTCAATTTACGTCTCTCCAAGATTGGTCTCATCTCTCGATAGTCGATCTTGCAGGGGCATATTAAACACTCGTAGCTCCTACCATTATCTACAAGAAATTGAACTTAAATTGTTTTGAATATTATATTTCTATTGTCAAATCTGTTGTAACTTATCCTATGTATATCTCTTATATTGGTTGCATGCAATCTGTATATATAGATCTCTCTATTGTTAGCGAAAGTAACAATTCTATCGCCTTTTCTTCTCTGTACCTTTATAATTTCTACTCATATCTTACATATATATCATACATATAATTTATGGAAAGGGAGGTCATGTACTGTTAGTGTAGAAGATATGCTTTTATAAGCCATAAAACACCTATTTGATTACAAGTAACTGCTTCTAACATGTATACCCAGTATCAGATTAAAGTTTAAATATTTATCAGCATAAGCATTCAGATCTTGATTATTAGATATCATTACAAAACAAGTCATTATTTAGGTGGGGCAATTATGTTGCGTGTAAAGATGCAGCTTGCATCTTTAGCTTTGAGCAAGACTAAACCTTTTATCTTCAAATTAAACATACTTGCTCACGTACAATGATAAAAAGTTTCACACAGAACAATAACTCACACAAAATATTGATGATGCCATTGTTTGGTCCATGGATTATACTCATGATCTGCTGGCAGACTAGAAACTTTTTGTCTTATTTATTTAGGTATCATGTTTTATGTTATCATCAAATTACATGTACATCAGCAAAGTTCATTAGGGAACCCTAAAAATTGAGTAATGGGGGAATCAGTACAATTGTATTTTGATTGAACTTATTTATATGGCATTGGAACTTGCTTATCCAACCAAATTTAGGGTTTAGCTTATAGGGTTTATATTTAGGGGGTTTGCAATTAGGATTTAGAATTTTGTTTTAGTGTTTAGTGTCTTTGATTTTGAGTTTCTAGGTTGGTTTGACGAGTTGGTTCCTATGTCATTGAAGTGTGTTCAATCGAAGTTCATTTGAGTTGTTCTCCCTTGGTTTTAATGTCTTGGGGATCCCTAATGAACTTATTCCTATGCAACGATCATCATAATCAATAAAATACAACTGATTCATTATGAACTCTTTAGCTACATTATTAGAGATTTTATGAAATATGGGTTTACACATATATTTAGACTCCATGTATTCAATATAAATAATAATTGTTTTTTTCTGTCGTGCTATGTGATACATGTTTTGTCATTCCCTACCAGTATACGTAGTGACTTTGGTCTTTATTGGTCCACCTTATCATAAAGCATAAGAGCAGATACCGACACAGGATTCTGTTGATCTATGAAAAGGATGAATCTACCGAAAACAACTTAAGGATTTAGTAGTGGCTGCCAACTGCCGATTTCTGTCAAGCCTTAATCAACTACCATTCAACATATGCTAAATGACTACCGATTATCATATGCTAAACCACTACCGATCAGCACTTACCTGATTTGCTACTGATTAGCACTAAACTCCATTAGCTGCTGATTAACTAGTTACACAAGACACGACTTTATGTACCGACAGCTACTGTGTTCTACCTTTTGGAGACAACATAGTACCGAAGCTGCCTAACTTTGATGTGCCGATTGTCTGTCTTATGGTACATTCTAAACATAGGATAGTTTTGTAAGGTTATATTAGAAAGGCTGATGCAACCAAAGAGCTTACAACATGCATGCACTGATGTACAAGGTAGACGTTACTTCAGAAGTTTTACACTCTCAATAGAAAAATATTCAAAGTGTAAAATCTTCTGAAGCCAAAGACCAAAACTTACGATGCCAAAGATGAAGTCTTCCGAAGCTTCAAAGACAAAGTCTTTCGAAGCCAATGAAGTGAAGACTGATTTTTTCCAAAGACAGAGAACACATGCTTTCTCTGATCAACTTTTGCATAAAGTTGTCCCACTTTCCGCTGCAACTCTGAAGACTCACCAACTTGTATTAGTTGGTGCAAAGGTCCATGATTTTGCAACTGTAGATTACGGTTTAGAGTCTGTAACTTTCTCTTTTGTAACTTTTATCCTTTTTGTAATATATTAGGATGTGAGCTATGACATATCATAGTCACTAGTCAAAAGGAAATTTGCCTTTTGACTCTACATTGATTTTTTGTCTAGATCAGTGTTTCCCGCTGGCTTTCAAAGTATAGCCGGCTGTAGGATATAGTATAAAGTATCTCTGGTTCTTGTATTTTTTTATGCTTTGTAGCACTAGTAATAGAACTAGAGAGCAATATACAACATTCTTGAAAACCATACTTATGTTGTTCTTGTTCTTTGTTTTGTCTCTTAGTTACATGTGTTGTTAGCATCATTTACTCAAATCCGGTTCCCTATTTGATCTGTTAAGTGTTCTAACACTCTCCTCATTAAGATAATGATTGTATTTACCACCCTTAACCGGTCCTACAATTGGTATCAGAGCACTTCAGGCTCTTGATTGTAATATCTCGCCATCTTAAATCCTCTCAATTTCAAAAATCACTTAACATCTCAAATGGCAGCTTCTAAGTCTGATATGGAAACCGGTACCATGGTAAAGTCCCCACTGATCACCCCTGATGATTTTGACACTTAGTGCCTAAGAATGGAAGGCTTCATCAATTCTCAAGATAGCAGGATGTGGGAGTCTGTTACCTCAGGACCTTACATTCCATGCACCTCTTCAGCTGCTGTTGGAGGTGGCATGATTCCAAAGGAAGTGGCTGACTACTCTGAAGAAGAGAGGAAGAGAATAGATGTAGATTGGAGTGCCATGACCGCCCTCCAAATTTCTCTTCCAAATTCCATCTACAGAGTCTTCAAGAAGTGCAAACTACCAAGCAACTATGGGATGCACTGAAGCTGTTATATGAAGGGTCTGGTGAAGCTAAAGAGAACAAGAAAGACCTTTAAAGCAACAGTTTGAGAACTTCAACTTCAAAACAGGTGAAACCATGACTCAACAATACTTTGGGTTTGTTGAGATTTTGGATGCTCTAATGGATGTTGGAGTAAAACTGAAGAATAGGGATATTATGAGGAAGTTCATGTCATCTCTTCCAAGACAATGGACACACTATTGTGTGGTCATTAAGAGGACTGAGAACCTCAAGACTCTTACTCTCACATAGTTGTATGACATACTCAGAGGTTATTAGATGGAGATGAGAATGCAAAATCTATCTGGTAACTCTAATAATCAACAGAGTTCAGCCTTTCATGTGGTTGAAAGGGATTGTAGAGAACTACACATCATCATATCTATTACCCTGACAACTCATAAAAAGGCCCTTTCATCACCTGCTTACAGAAACCAAGGGAGAACTACATCCAACGAAGCCCATTCCAAGAGACAAACACATCACAAGCCTTTATGTCTACTGATGAAAGCATAGGAAACTTCCTCTTCACCCTTGAAGATTTGGACTGTATCCATCCAGATTACCTGGAGTAGATAGACATAATCCAAGAGATGGCTCTTTTCACTCATAGTGCCAAGAAATTCTACAAGAGGATAGGGAGGAAGTTTCCCATTAATATGTCTAATGGAAAGTTTGGGCTGGACAAAAGCAAAGTGAAGAAGGAGGCTTTCATATTAAAAGCTGAGATCTGATCTTGAGTCCTTAAATATATTAAAAGCTGATTTCAAAAGAGCTAAAAATGGTTACAAACTTAAAATAGAAGATTTAGAGAAAACTATTTCCACTCTTGAACATGAACATACCAACTACAGGATTCAGATAAAAGATCTCATTACTAGTCAACTGAATGCCAAGTTGAGCTTGTGATCAGCAAATCCAGGGTAGAGAAATATGTTCTTGAAGAAGAGACCTTCAAGAACATAATATACTCATCCTTGCATCCAAAAGTGTGTTATCAGAACAGGCAGGGACTAAAATCTAATAAGATAGCTCTTCCACACACTCTATGGTCTGTAAGATCTCCCAGGTGTGAAACTTGTTAAGATGAGCTTTCATTACTATTGAAGAAGAGGATGAAGAGGAGATAGTGAAGGATAGATCTGAGATGAGTGAAAAAGATCATCCTAACAAGGGTCACTATACTCCTAAGGAGAGGAAGAAATCAGGGATGAAAAACTCTAAGATGAGGAACTTGATCCGAGTAGCCAAAAGAAGATCATAGAAGGCTTAAGAGATCAAGGCCACCTTCAAATCCAAGCATAAACAAGTATTTATCTCTACAGGGTTTGAAGTGGTGAAGACTGAGGACTTAACTCTGAACTCTAGTACCAAGAGTTGAAGTTCATGTCAACTCATCCCTGTGAATGAATGAAGGTTGATCAGCTGTGTAACACTGCTACATAGCCTGAACCATCCACCTCCAAGAGCAAGCCTCACCCTAGAAAGCTTGCTGCAGCATCTAAGAAGATGAAGATGGAGATTGAAAGTGATCAAGACCAGTCTTCTAGTCAAAGGAAGACTCTCCAAAGGAAGCATGTTGATTGCATTATATGTGGCAATACTTCTCATTTTGCTAAGGATTGTATCTATAATCCCAAAAGTATTGTCCATATAACCAAGAAGAAGACTTATGAGAAGAAAAAAGATGAATGTTTTGATAGGAAAATATCTTCCTTATGGAAGATCCAAAATGGAAATGAAGAAAAGTGAAAACTTGCCTTCGGAAGATAAATTGGTCTCGGAAGAAAGCAATGCTTTCAAAGCACTAAGGGTTGCTGCAGTGAAAGCAAGATCTTCTGAAGGGTCAGTCTCCAAAACTTCAGAAGTTGTCAAAACTTCTGATGTATTGAAGGTCAAGTCTAATCTTACCAAAATGGTATGGAAGATAAAGGAAGACCAAGTGATTGGAAGTTCTTTATTAACAAAAACAAATGGTCTCCAAAGTCTCAATATAAGATCAATTACTGTTACATTGTCTTCAGTCCATTTTGAAAAGCCCAAGACCAATGAGGCTTGGGTTTCCAAATATAACTAACTTTCTCCTTGTTGTGCAGGAACACCTAAAGACCAAGAGGAATGTATGGATCATTGACAGTGGCTGCTCCAGGCACATGACAGGCAACTGCTCCTTGCTTCAAAATTTTAAAAAATTAATGGAGGCCTAGTTGCTTTTAGAGGAGATGCAGGAGGTTACATTAGTGGAAGGGGCAGGGTGACAAATGGTAAGCTTATCATTGAAAAGGTAAACTTTGTTAAGGAGCTTGGGTACAATTTACTGAGTGTATCCCAATTTTGTTATCAGAGATATAACATGCTATTCACTAAGCATGAGTGCATTGTTCTCAAGCCTGGGGTGGTCATTCCTGAAGAGCATATCCTGCTCAGAGCCCCCTAAAAGGGAACATGTACAAGATGGATTTATAGGAAACATCTCCCTCAGGAGAAGTTTCTTGGTTTCTATCTAAAGCAAATAGTGTTGAATCATTCCTTTGACATAACAGAATGTGCCATGTAAACTTAGAACATAAATAAATTAATTAAGAATGATTTGGAACTAAAATGACAAAGTACAAGTGATGATCTTTGTGTTGCATGTCTGAAAGGGAAATAACACAAGGTGTCTCACAAGCTAAAGGAAAAGAACTCCATCACTACTCCCCTACACTTATTACACATGGATCTCTTTGGCCCTACTAGTGTAATGAGTCTAGGAAGGACCTCATATTCTTTAGTGATCATAGATGATTTCACAAGATTTACTTGGGTTTTTTCCTGAGAACTAAGGATGAGACTCCTAAGGTCTTGAAGAACTTTTTAATGAAAATTAATAATCAATATGATCATAAGGTCAAGACCATAACATGTGATCAAGGAACTAAATTCAAGAACAAAATACTTAACATATTTTATGCTGAAAAGGGTATTACAAGACAATATAGTGCTCCCAGGACTCCTCAGCAAAACAATGTTGCTGAGAGCAGAAATGTGCCACTTATTAAAGCTGCAAGAACCATGTTGTGTTGACTCTAAACTGCCCATCACCTTCTAGGCAGAGGCAGTCAACACCGCCTACTATGTGCAGAACAGAGTTCTAGTACTTAAAACTCATGGTAAGACTCCTTATGAACTGTGACACAAAAGGATACCTTTTATTGGTTTCTTCAGATCATTTGGATGTCCTTGCACCATCTTGAATACCAAAGATCAAGTAGCCAAATTTGCTGAGAAATATGATGATGGACACTTTATTGGATACTCTTCCCACGCTAAGCTTATAGAGTATACAATCTCAGAACTAGAGTAGTTGAAGAGTCATCAAATATGATCTTCAATGGCACACTCCTAGTGTGAAAGGTTCTGGTCCTAATTGGCTATTTGATATTGATTTAGTTACCGAATCTTTAATAAATCTTATGAGAATGTTTCAGGATCTACAGGTACTTACAAACAGGAGATCCTAACCCAAGATTTGAGCTGAGAAGACCAAGCAAGAATACTACATCAGCTTCAGTGGTAACTAACCCTACAAATGGAGTTCCTATCAGCACAACTATGACAAATCCAGCTGATACATTTAAGGTGTCTATAAATTTGACCTCCGAGGCACAAAACTCAAATGAGGGAGCTTCAAATGTAGGAGGAAATGATGGTGGTGACAGTGATAAAAAATTTCTTGATGCTGATAACCACTCCATGAAAGAAAACATCAATGATGTCACATACTCATTGGATCAAACTTCTCTTGATAAGTATGCTGATGTGGTGGAAGATACCCTATTACCAAATTAAACTTCACAAATTTAGATCTGTCCAATCAACTTGCTGTGATCCCTTAACTTAGGATCCACAAGTCACACCCACCAGAAACATCATTGGAGATGTTGATAAAGAGGTGAGAACAAGAGAACAAACCCATGACAAAAATGTTTGTATGTACTCTTGTTTCTTATCCCAGATAGAGCCAAAGAAACTTAATGAGGCTTTGAAGGATGGAATTTAGGTTAAAGCAATGCAAGAGGAGCTGCTTCAATTCAAAAGACAAAAGGTTTGGAACCTATGTTCTCTTCCTCAAGTGAAGACTACCATAGGAACCAAGTGGGTTTTTAGAAACAAGAAGGATGATAGAGGACATGTCATCAAGAATAAGGCAAGACTAGTTGTTCCAGGATACACACAAGAAGAAGGATTTGACTACACAAATGTCTTTGCTCCTGTGGCAAGACTTGAAGCTGTTAGGATATTTTTGGCTTTTGTAGCATCCAAGGATTTCAAGGTCTACCAACTTGATATCAAGTGTGCTTTCTTATATGGGTTGATTAATGAAGAGGTGTATGTCAAACAACTGGCTTTACAGACCTAGATCATCATGATTATGTCTACAAACTTGATAAAGCTCTCTATGGGCTGCACCAAGCTCTAAAGAAGTAGTATGAGACACTATCTCAGTATCTCTATTAGCATAGCTACAAAAAAGGTACTCTATATGGAACTCTCTTTATCAAAGGAATGGGGAATGACTTAATGCTGGTTCAAGTGCTTGTAGATGACATTATTTTTGGGTTAACTAATCCAAAGCTCTGTAAAGACTTTGAGAAGCTGATGAAGAATAGATTGGAAATGAGTGCCACGGGGGAACTCAATTTCTTTCTAGGAATTCAAGTGAAGCAAGTTGACAATGGTATCTTCATAAGTTAGTCAAAGTATGTACAAGACATACTTACAAGATTCAACATGACTAAATGTAAGGTTGCAAAGACACCCCCATAGCTAGAAACCACTCCCTTGGGCCTGATCTTGAGGGGGAGTGTGTAGTGAAACCTTTATAGGGCTATGATTGGGTCTCTATTATACCTCACAGCTAGCATGCCTTATATCATGTTTGCTACATGCATTTGTGCAAGATATCAAGCCAAAACCAAGATGTCACATCTAGTTACTGTCAAGAGGATTCTCCAATACCTCAAAGGTGCTCCTAAACTAGGCCTTTAGTATCCAAATAATTCTTACTTCAATATGTATGCTTATACAGATGGTGACTATGGTGGTTGCAACAATACTCCAAAGTCTACATCTGGGGGATGTCAATTCCTTGGTGGAAGGATAGTCTTATGACAATACAAGAAACAATCATGTGTATCTACATCAACTGCTGAAGCTGAATACATTGTTGCTGCTAGATGCTATACTCAAGTGCTTTGGATTCAGAATTAGATTTTGGACTATGGATTTAACTTCAAGGATATTCCAGTCCACATAGACAACAACAATGCTATCTCTATTACAGAGAATCCTGTGTAGCACTCAAGGACAAAACATATTAACATCACGTATCATCTATTAGAGATAATTTTGAAAAGGGATTGATAAAATTAGTCAAAGTTAACACGAATGAATAATATGCTAATCAGTTCACCAAGGCTTTTGATGAATATAGATTTAAATATCTTTTATCAGCTATTGGGATGATTAACTTTAATTAGATTTTCTTAAAACTTAATTCAAGACTATTTCTAAAACATGTGTGTCCTAAGTTGTCTAAACAATCACCATATAAGCCCAATTTACTTGGAGGACATATTTTTCAAATGATATTCCTTAAAATTTTGAAAATCTTAAACATAGTTTCTTTCGGAAGACATAAATAATGCCTTCGGAAGAATATTAAGTCTTCAAATCAGATAACTACTTTCAAGAAATTTACCTTCGGAAGAAATTTAATATTTTTTTCGAAACAAAATATGCTTCTAATTACTTATATGTATTTGAAGAACAATTATCTTCCGAAAGCAATTAAGTCTCGGAAGATTTATTCTCTTAAGAATAAAACTTCCAAGTTTAATCTTCCGAAACCAAATGTGTCTCAGAAGAGAAAACACTTAAGTATTTTCTCTTCTGAAGCAAATTTTCATAAAACTAAGGAATATCTTTCAAAGTCAAAATTGGCTTCGGGAATGTTTATAAAACTTCCAAAGAAAAAATACCTTCGGAAGATTTTTGACTTCCAAGAAAACTACCTTTTGGACACATTTTCAGAGGTAGGACCGACATTTGGATTTCAAAGTTTATCTTTTGCATTAACTTTGTCTTAAATCCGTTTCATATATATACACCCAATAGTTCCCCCCTCTTTCACTATCTTCTTCATCTACAGATTCTCTAACCTAAATTCACCCGCAAACCAACCTTGTTCTTAGCTTCGTTCATAACAAAGCTACCTCAAATGGCTAACCCTGACCATAGAAAGTAACCAGATTTCTCCATGTACCTTCACAGGAAACATAATCAAGTTGCTCTGTTGGACTCCGAGAAAGATACAGGTTTCTCAAAGGTTTGCCGCTTTCATACTTTATCAAACTACTTTACCTCTCTCACCATAGATCCTTCACTCTATGAAGATCAGCTATTGGAGTTCTGGAGGACCTGTCAAGAGGTCACGATGGATGGGGAGAAGGTACTGTCTGCCATAGTGCAGGGGAGGACAATCTTCATCACTCCAGCCTTAATAAACAATCATCTCTCGCTGGATGATGTAGAAGGTAAATTTTTCTTCCCTAACAGTTGTTAACCAGTCCTTTGGATATATGGGCTATGAAGGTGACTTCTTAGTTCGAACCTTCAGAAAAGGAAAGGTTTCCTCTCAATGGAAATACCTCCTCCATGTGGTCATTCACAGTCTATCTAACAAGCGTGGAGGATGGGACCAAATTCCTAAAGACCTTTCCTTTATAGTCCATAGGATAGTTCAAGGGGTCAAGTTTAGGTATTCATAATTTGTATATACTAATTTACTTGCAAATTTAGACTCCTTAGAATATTACATGTTATCTAGATATGTCCAGCACATTCTCAACTATGAACTAGGCTCACAGTTGAGGGAAACAGGTAATGTTCTAAAATTGGGGCAGATAAAGCCCGACATCTTGAAAACAATAAGAAAGCCTACTATGGGCTTCTTAGGGTAGAAAAACCCTTGTTCCAAAGATGTTAGAGATCATTGCTCAAGGTGGCAACCTAGCAACACCAGCTAGTGTTGAACCCACACCTACTACTTTACAACAACCCACACAGCCACAAATAACCATCACCTACCAAATAAAATCCAAACAAACCCCTGCACAAGTTACTTAGCTTGTGTAGGCCTCCATATCACCACCTATGCAGGAGGAAGTAGACACTAGAGCTCCCACTTCCTTGAGGAGCAAACCACTCCCATCTTACCAATGATCAGTGCTAAGGTTCCTCGTGCTTAGACTGATGAGTTCACAACCCCAATAGCCTTAAGCCTTAACTCAGAGTCTCAAAACTCTAGTGAACAACCTTCAGGGGACAGTTACCATCCTTAGCCACTTGATCTAAACCAACCAATTTCCAACCTAGAATTCTATGATGATGAAAATATGTGATTTAATGAGTACCATGAGTCTCTCTTCTCCACCCCTGCTCAAGTAGAGATGAGTACTCCTATCTCTCCGATATCTAGCCCACATCATTCACTTACTACTAAGGTGTATCTCTTTGAACCAGTTCAGGACATCCATATGGAAGAGGCTCTCACTTCAGTAAGTGATTACATCATTAAGACCTCAACCATGGTAACCTAGCCTATTGACACTTCAACTGAAGTTGTCAACGTGCAGGGAAATCCAGTAGCCAAGAGCAACATGCTGGTGATGAGGATGAAGACTTGGGTCCAATTCTCTCATCCCCCAATGATTCTTCTAATGAAGATGAGGGGGACATGAGACTAAAGGTGCATAAACTAACCAAAACATGCACCTGTTTAGTCTTCAAGGTTAGTCACTTGGAATCTCAAGTGACTACTTGCAAAGAAGGGTCCATAATTAACAACTTGAGATTTCTGATCTTAAGGAAAAACTAGCTGGGAGACCTTTCAGGAGGACTCAACCAGGGACACAAGAACCTAAGGATTGGATAGACTTAACCCTCATCTCACCCAGTGATGCTACTAAAAATGGGGAGAAAGTCCAAGCGATCATAAAACCTGGGAGTTCTTCACAAAGTATGGACATTAAGGATTCACAATCCTCACTTGCAATTATCCATATTCAGCAACCTCCTCAAGTCCATATTGATGTAGACTCACTCATACAAACCCTGTTTGAGAAGGGTATCCCAAGGGATATGTCTGCCCCACTTTATGGCGCTAAGAATGAAATACTAGGCTGGAGGTATGATGCTGATAAAAGAGCCCTGATATTGCACATATTTTAGGGGTAGTAAGAAGTCTTCAACTTTCAGACCCTGAACTACTATGACAATCTTCCTCTAGTCCATATGTCACTTGCCAACCCAAGTCAAAATAGGTAAGCTGACAGACTAGCTGAGAGGATTCAAGACAGGATTGCTGAAGAGTTCAGATGTAGAAAAAGATAAAGGCAAATAGGCAATGTCATTGGTCAATTGGATGTTGAGGTGGACCCTAAGATTAGCTTCAAAGGGGAAACCTTGACTGAAGGCCCAGTGATAGAACCTATGAACCTTGTCACAGGAACTACTTTAACATCCTCTACCCTCAGTGAGGCACCACCTGGTGAAGTTGCTTCACAGCCTCTTTCTAGCCAGAGCTTGACTACTAAATCAAGAAATGATGGTCAAAGCTCTCTGCACCCTGAGTCACCAAGCCTATGAGTGACAAAAGGAAAAGGAAGCTGACTCCTGAGGAGATTGAGGAGGAGGAGGAGAAAGAGAGGAAGAGGAAGCTAAGGGGATAGAGTTCAAGTGGGTCCCCAGGTTTTATGGAAAAGCTATAATCAAGGATGCTCCCAGACCAAATACTAAAGATGATGAGTTGAGGGCATCCAGATTAAACTACTTGGGGACTAGGAACTACAATGTAGATGAACTCATCTCTCTTCCTTTATAGGAACTTAATGAGCTGGCAGACATAGAGCTGTCTAAGGAGAGGAAGGAGGCAAAGGATGCAGATTTGCTCCTCAAGATTACAGAAGAAAAAAGGCAGAAAAGGATTTACAAACATGCTCCTACCCTCTCCCCAATTCAAGAAAGCCTTGAGACAGAGGTTGTGGCAACTAAACAACCTTAGGTAGACAAGGAAGTTAATACATAAAATATGATCAACTACCTAGTGCCATGGGTCTCTATCAGTCATCTTCACTTCTTCCCCTATCATATGAGTATATTGAATTCGAGTATTTTAAGCAGCTAGAACAAGTTATTAAATAACAAAAGGCTACAAAGAGAAAGATGAGGGAATAAGCTATAAAGTTAAGATTCATCATACAAAATAGCCAAAAGAAGTTTGCTGATAAGTAGAGGATGATGAGCTTCTTGAAGCTATATGGATTCTCCGGAAGGAGGCTTGGTCCAATGTCTCTATCCACTATGGATGAGCACATTAGAGTGATCAAGCAGATTAAAAAAAGGAGAGCTTGTTGACTTGTATTCTCCACTAAGTAAAGCTCCTTATGAGGTTAAGGTTAAGGTTGAACCCATTAAGACAACACAAACTGGACCTAGAGTTGCATCTCAGCCAACTTCATCTTCTAATCCATAGCAGGGTCCTACTTCCTTTCCTTCTGAACATGTGAGGGAGGAGGACCCAACTAACAAAGACAAAATAGAACGACCTGGTGCTAGAGACCAGTCTTCTGAGTTAAAGACATGAAAGAGGAGGAAAAGGATGTCTATGAAAAGTGTTTCTAAGAAGAAGTCAAGAGCATCCACTCCATACCTCAGGATGAGTAAGAGCATCCTGAGGAAGTGCAAAAAGAGGCTGCTCAACCAACTCCAACTCAAGCACAACCTCTTGTAGCTGGAAGACTGGTCCTGTCCTAGACCTTTGCTACAAATCCAGATAGGTGGTATCTCATCATAGATCAAGGAGGTCAAGATGTCTATTTCTGGCAAGACATGCTTGATCTACCTCTGCATGATCTCTATATCATGAGAAGGTATTATAGGAGTCTGATGGATCCTGACCAATTGATGAAGAAGGGAATGGTCTTGATCCTAATGAGTAATGTCAATATCTAAATAACCTTCTCTGTTTTGATAGCATAAGCCTAGGGGACTTGTAAGGTTATATTAGAAAGGCTGATGCAACCAAAACAACCAAAGAGCTTACAGCATGCATGCACTGATATACAAGGTAGAAGTTACTTTGGAAGTTTTACACTCTTCATAGAAAAATATTCCAAGTGTAAAATCTTCTGAAGCCAAAGACCAAATCTTTCTAAGCCAAAGATGAAGTCTTCTGAAGCTTCAAAGAAAGAGTCTTCTGAAGCCAATGAACTGAAGACTAATTTCTTCGAAAGACATAAAACTCATGCTTTCTCCAATAAACTTTTGCATAAAGCAGACCCACTTTCCACTACAACTCTAAAGACTCACCAACTTGTATTAGTTGGTGAAAAGGCCCATGCTTTTACAACTGTAGATTAAGGTTTAGAGTCTATAACTTTCTACTTCTATACCTTTTACCCTTTTGTAATATATTAGGATGTGAGCTATGGCATGTCATAGTTACTAGTCAAAAGGCAATCTGCCTTTTGACTCTACATTGATCTTGTTGTCTAGATCAGTGTTTCCAGCTTGCTTTCAAAGTATAGTCTGCTGTAGGATGTAGTACAAAGTATCTCTGGTTCTTGTATTTCTTTTTATGCTTTGTAACACTTTTAATAGAACTAGAGAGCAATATACAACATTCTTGAAAACCTACTTATCTTGTTCTTTTTCTTTGTTCTATCTCCTACTTACTTGTGTTCTTAGCATCATTTACTCAAACCTAGTTCCTTATTGGATCTGTTAAGTGTTCTAACACTCTTTTCATTACGAGACTGATTGTATTGACCACCCTTGACCGGTCCTGCAAGTTTATTCTTATTGCTTAGATTTCATAGTTTAAAACACTTATACGTGTATAGTAGAGGTAAGCTTGTTTAAGCCGCTTATGTATCTGCTGAATGTAACTCTTTGTACTTAGTTTTGATTAATCAAGTGAATACTTTGAAAGAAAATCTTGTATAATTATCTTTACTTAAAGTATTTATGTTTGTTAGTAAGTAATTAACTTAGATTCTACATTTGTTAACCACTGATCAAATAAAAAAGTCTTGTTAAACTATAACCCGGATCCAATAAGTGGTATTAGAGCTTTGGCTCTTGGTTTGCTTTAAGTCACCTTTCAGCAAATCACTTATTTTTCTTTTGATCACACTATCAAACACCATACTTATTCATACCTATGTATTCTTTCAAAATGGCTGATATAGCCATCTTAAGTAAGCATGACTTGGAGAATTAAACTCAGACCAAACCCCCCATGTTTATACCACATGATTATGATACTTGAAAAATTAGAATGGAAGATTTTCTAAGTAATCAAGATATAAGACTTTGGATCTCTATTCTAAATGGACCATATGTCCATATGGTTCAAGCAATTGGTGTAGGTGGAGCCATGATTCCTAAATATCCAAAAAATACTTAGATGATGATCTAAAAAAGATGCATATGGATTCAAAACCTCTATGGCTGATCAGAATGAGCATACCAAATAGCATCATCCATGGCTTCAAGAAATTTACAACTGCTTGGAAGTTATGGGAAGCATTAAAGGCCATATTTGAAGGAACTGGAGACTTGAAGGAGAACAAGAGATTTCTTTAAGCAGAAGTTCAAATATTTTCGGTTTCACTAGGGAAGAAATCCTGACTGCAACATTTGTTCGATATGTTAAACTACTAGACTCTCTAAATGAAGCTGGAGTGAAGATGGAGAATAATGATGTTCTCAGGAAAATCCTAAGTTCCCTACAAAAGACATGGATAATTTACACTATGTCCATCAGAAGAACTATGAATCTAAAAAAATGACTCTTGATGAGTTATATGGCATACTGAGTACTTATTAGATGGAAATGGATGCAGATAAAGAATCACTCGTAAGATCTTTAAACCCCTCAAAGTTATCAGCTTTCACGACACCTATTCATTTTCACTCCCACTCCAACTCCCACTCCCACTCCTATTCCCACTCCCAAGCCTATTAAATTCCTATAGTGACTCATGAATTGCTGATGATTACCTACCCTGAATCTCCAACTACGAAATCTTAGCTATCACCATCTTTAGCAAATGGAAGCAACAGACCTCATCATCCTTCATACCAACCTACTCTTCAAACTCAACCTTTGTTAGTGAATAAGCCAACTTCTTTCAACTATATGAAAAAGATCTGGAATGCATTAATCCAGATGATCTTAAGGAGACAGACATCAACTATCAGATAGCCGTGATCTCATACAGGACTAAGTAATTTCACCAGAGAACTGGAAGAAAGTTCCTAAGGTAGTGAATATCAGGTTTTGGGTTTGATAATAATAAATTAAAGTGTTTCAACTACAACCTGCTAGGACACTTTATCAAAGAAAACAAAGAACCTAAGTTAAACACATCTCCCCTAAGTTCATCATACTTCAAACAACCCCCAAGCTATCAAAGTCCCTCTATTTCCACCAGCCAAATGCATACAACAGTAGTAGCCTCAGGAGAATAAGTGATTGACTGGAACTTCTAAGTAGAAGTTGTCACTCCTATCAACAACACACTGATGGATGTAAGCTCAATTTCCTCACCTTAGGTAAATTCTGAACTCTGACGCACACCTAAGTGCATTGCTAAGGGAAACTTGTATGGAAATCACAATTTAGATCTCACGAAAGATTTTGAATCAATCAATATTCATAATACAAATTTTAAGAAAAATGATCAAGCTTAAAAGGAAAAGATAATAGAGCTAGAAAAGATTGTTTCATAACTAAAACTCCCAAAGTTATACCAAACCAAGAAAGGTTTAGGGTATGATACTGTAGAACCATCAATGATATACAATCTCACATATACCCCTAAGTGCAATTTGGAGGTAAAGAAGCAATTATCTAATGAACCAACCAATACACAAGCATCTGTTTCAAAGGTTGAAACTATAGAGAATGAAGAGAAAGAAGGAGTAGTTGAGTAAGTAGATGAAGAAGAGAAAAAAAAGGAAGAGGAAGAGAAGGAGAAGAGGAAGGGAAATCTCAAGGCTAAAGCAAAGCTTCAAATAAAGCACATCTTTCGAAAGATTAAGTTTTTAAAGAAAAATAATCTTCCGAAGTCAACAAGCCGCCTACTAAGTAAAAACTCTCCACCAAGACAAAGCTTCAAACAAAGCACATCTTCAACAAAAAGACTCACAATAAAAGCAGCTATGCAGGAAGCTCAAACTCTTCAAAAGTAAGCCCCCAACCATATATCTAAAAGTCTACTTCTGAATCAGTGAAGGTCCACAACAAGAGGTTCCCGAGAAAGAAGATAAATTATCCACCCATACTGATCACAAGATAAACAAAAAGATAGATGGAACAAGAGAAATCAACTGATGAAATCTTTTGAGAAGAAGGTAAAAACTAAATATTTCATTTATCATGAGTGATCTGAAGAGACAAGAAAGAGGAGATGAAAAAGGAGCTACAGGAGCTTAGGGAGAAGATCAAGTCAGCTAAAAACAGATAAAGATCACATGCCTAATGTGCGGGGAGGACAATCACTTAGCAAAACACTGCCAATACAATCTCATAGCACACTCCATCAACCATCCCAATCAGCCTAGACCCTTAAAAATGTCTGCAGCTGTCAATCAACCATCAAAAGGAAAAGATAGTGTTCACAAAATTTTTCGGAAGCCAAGTCACTCAAGTTCTGATTCCAAGGCAAAGTCAACACTTCTGAAGGATATACCGAATAAATCAATAGCTGCAAACTTGAAAAGATGAAGACTTTTGAGAAACTATAAGAGTTATTTTAAAGGCTGATGCTAACCAAAGATCTATTAGCATGCATTCTGAAGTACAAGGAAGTTACTTCGGAAGATTTGATAATGCACAAAGAAAAATCATTAAGTGTCAAATCCTTCGAAGCCAAACACACAAATCTTCTAAAGCCAAAACTAAAGTCTTCCGAAGCTTTAATACAAAGTCTTCTGAAGCTTAAAAACAGATTTTTTCCAAAGACAGAGAAGACATGCTTTCTCTGACATTACTTTTGAGAAAAGCTGAACAACTGTACATTATGGTGTTTGAGCCTGTAACTTTCCACCCTTGTACTTCAAAGTATGACCGGCTATAGGATGTAGTATAAAGTGTCTCATGTAACCATTCTCAGGACTAACCCTTGTAACAATTATAAAACACTTGAGAGCAATATACATCATTCTTGAAAACTAACACTTGTGTTCTTACTTTTGTTCATTGTTTCTTTTGCTTGATTCCCCATTTAATCTATTAAGTGTTGTATTCTCCATCTTATGAAACTATTGCATAACCATAACTAGTCCTACAATTGGTATCAGATCTTTTTAGGCTCTTGATTGTGAGATCTTACCATCTTAAATCTCTTCAGTTTCACAAAACACTTACTTCCTCAAATCATAGCTCTCACTAAAGTTGATATAGAAACTGGCACCATGACTAAATCTCCCCCGATCACTCCTTGTGGTTTTGATACTTGGTGTATGAGGATGGAATGCTTCATCAAGTCTCAAGATAGCAGGATGTGGAGATCTGTAGTCTTAGGACCTCACATCCCAAGCACTACTTCAGCAACTGTTGGAGGTGGGATGATACCAAAGGAAGTGGCTGACTACTCTAAGGAAGATTGGAAGAAGATTGATGTTGATCAGAAGGCAATGACTGCTCTTCAAAGTACTATTCCTAACTCCATATACAGAGGCTTCAAGAAGTGCAAGACTGCAAAAGAACTCTATGATGCACTGAAACTGATGTATAAAGGATCTGATGAAGCCAAGGAAAATAGAAGGACATGATGAAGCAGCAGTTTGAAAACTTCACATTCAAGAATCAAGATAGGTGAAACTATAACTCAATAATACTTCAGGTATGTTAAAATTGTAGATACTTTGATAGATATTGGAGTAAAACTTAAGAATAGGAACATTGTGAGGAAACTCATGTTCTCTCTTCCTAGACAATGGACACCCTATTATATGGCCATTAAGAGAAATGAAAATCTCTCCACCCTTACTCTCACCGAGTTGTATGGTATCCTCAGCGGTTACTAAATGGAGATGAAAATGCAAAATCCATCTACCATCTTATCCAAGAATCAACAGAGTTCAACCCTTAATGAAACTAAGAATTCTATCACCTCTTCTTCTCTATACCTTTATAATTCCTACTCATATCTTACATATAATTTCTAGAAGGGGAGGTCATGTACTTTTAGTGTAGAAGTTATGCTTTTCTAGGCTATAAAACACCTATTTGATTATAAATAACCGCTTCTAACATGTATTCTCAGTGTCAAGTTAACGTTTGAATACTTATGAGCATAAGCATTCAGATCTTGATCATTGGCCTGGATCAGGAGTGCTAAAGGTACGGGGTAGGCTACTAACACTAGACAACTGCCCGTTCCTGAGCCGACCAATGCCGATAGATGCAGCTTGCATCTTTAGCTTTGAGTAAGACTAAAACTTTAATCTTCAAATTAAACATACTTGCTCATGTACGATGATACAAAGTTTCACACTCAACAAAAACTCACACTAAATATTGATGATGCCATTGTTTTGTCCAAGGATGATACTCATAATCTGTTAGCAAACCAAAAAATTTTTGTCTTATTGATTTAGGTATCATGTTTTACATTATCATCAAATTTACATGTATATAAGCAAAGTTCGTTAGGGAATCCTAAGCACTGAGTAATCGTGGGAATCCATTTAATTGTACTTTGATTAAACTTATTTCTATGGCATTGGATCTTGCTCATCCAACCAAATTTAGGGTTTAGCTTAAGAGTTTTATCTTTAGGGGTTTGTGATTAAGATTTAGAATTTTGTTTTAGTGTTTAGTGTCTTTGATTTAGAGTTTGTAGTTTGGTTTGACGAGTTGATTCCTATGTCATTGAAATGTGTTCAATCAAAGTTTATTTGAGCTGTTCTCCCTTAGTTCCTAATGTTTTGGGATCCCTAGTGAACTCATTCCTATGCGTCGATCATCATTATCAATAAAATACCACTAATTCATTGTGATCTCTTTAGCTACATTATTAGGGATTTTATGAAATATGGGTTTACACATATCTTTAGACTCCATGCATTCAATATAAATAATAAGTGTTTTTTTCCATCGCGCTATATGATACAAGTTTTGTCGTTGCCTAGCACTATACGTAATGAGTTTGGCCATTATTGGTCCACCTTATCATAAAGCATTAGAGCAGATACCGACACGAGATTCGGTCAATCTATAAAGATGATGAGGCTACCAAAAAACTCAAGGATTCAGTAGTGGTTGCCAACCGCCGATTTCTATCAAATGCTTAATCAACTACTGTTTAGCATATGATGAATGACTACCAATCATCATTTGCTAAACCACTACTGATCAACACTTACCTGATGTGTTGCTCATTAGCACTAAACTCCATTAGCTGCTGATCAATTGTTACACATGACAATACTTTTTGTACCAATGGCTACTGTGTCCTACCTTTTGGAGACAACATAGTACCTAAGCTGCCTAACTCTGATTTGTCGATTTTCTATTTTGTTGTACATTCTTTACATAGGATAGTTTATTCTTATTGCTTAGATTTCATAGTTTAAAACCCTTATACTTGTATAATAGAGGTAAGCTTGTTTAACCGCTTGTGTATCTGTTGAATATAACTCTTTGTACTTAGTTTTGATTAATCAAGTGAATACTTTGAAAGAATATCTTATGTAATTATCTTTACTCAAAGTATTTATGTTTGTTAGAAAGTAGTTAACTTAGATTCCATATTTGTTAATCACTGATCAAATAGAAAAGTCTTGTTAATCTATAACCCCGATCCAACAAGTGGTATCAGACCTTTGGCTCTTAGTTTGCTTTAAGTCACCTTTCAAAAATCACTTGTTTTACTTTCGATCACACTATCAAATGTCATACTTGTTCATACCCCTCTATTCTTTCAAATTGACTGATATAGCCGTCTCAAGTAAGCATGACTTGAAGAATTAAACTCAGACCAAACCCCCTATGTTCACACGACATGACTATGATACTTGAAAAAAACAAATGGAAAATTTTCTAAGTAATCAAGATCTGAGACTTTGGCTCTCTACTTTGAATGGATCATATGTCCATATGGTTCAACCAACTGGTGTAGGTGGAGCCATGATTCCTAAATGTACAACAAAATACTTAGATGAAGATCTAAAGAAGATGGATGTGGATTCAAAGGATCTTTGGCTTATTAAAATAAGCATGCCAAATAGCATCATCCATTACTTCAAGAAATTCACAACTGCTCAGAAGTTGTGAGAAGCATTGAAGGCCAGATTTTAAGGAACTAAAGACATAGTCAGCTGTAGGATGTAGTATAAAGTGTCTCCTGTAACCAGTCTTAGGACTAAGCCTTGTAACAATCATAAAACACTTGAGAGAAATATAAATCATGCTTGAAAACCTAGTATTTGTGTTCTTACTTTTGTTCATTGTTTCTTTACCTGATTTCCTATATGATCTATTAAGTGTTGTCCCCATCTTGTGAAACTGTTGCATAACCATAACCGGTCCTGCAGAAACCTTCACTATCTTCAAAAGCTTTAGAAGGTAATCACAAAGAAAATGATGTCAGAGCATCGGGAAAAGTTATAAGAAAAGCCTGGAAACTAAAGACATCTATCGAATCATTAGACTACCCAAAACCAAAACACTCCCCTCAATATTTACCATTGAAAAACAATTTGCTGAAAACTGGAAGTCCTTAAGACTAAACAATCTTAGGTCCCCGTTCATCACTAACCAATTTGTTTAAATGTAGGATCATCCGCAGACCAAAAAAAACTTGTGGATTATGGATAGTGGATGTTACCCTCATATGATAGGTGATAGATCATACCTGTTGAATCTAGTAACATATGATGGTGGATCTATATACATTACTGGTAGGAGGACGATCCGCAATGGCAAGGTAAGCTTTGACAAGGTGAACTATGTGAAATAGTTAAATTATAATATGTTGAGCGAGTCTCAACTGTGTGATGAAAAACAAAACACTCTTTTCATAGAGTATGAATATATTTTCCTATCTCTTGGGTTTAAAATTTAAATGAGAAAATACTTGTAAGACCCTGTAAGGACAATATGTACATGCTTAACATGTAGAATGCATCATCTTAAGGAAATGTATCATGTTTTATTTCCAAATCTTCAATAAATGAATCCTCCCTTTGTCATAAAAGATTAGCACATGTAAACCTCAAAAACATGAACAAACTAGTTTGGAATGGGTTAGTCGCAGGACTACTGAACAATAAGTTTGCATGTGCTGACCACTGTGCTGCTTGTCAAAAAGGAAAGGAACACATATCTTCTCATAAATCCAAAGAATTGAATTAAGTCACAAATACTTTACACTTTTTACACATGGATTTGTTTAGTCCAACAGGAGTAAAGAGATTGGGAAGAAAATCATATTGCTTGGTAATAATAGATGATTTACAAGATTTACTTAGATTTTATTTATAGAAACTAAAGATGACACTGCTAAAATTATAAATCATTGTTATTAGAATTAGTAACCAAATTGATCAAAAGGTTAAATTATAAGGTGCGTTTAGGGAACAGAATTTAAAAACCACACTCTTGATTATTTTTTGTGAATCCAAAGGTATTGCTAGACAATATAGTGCTCGTAGAACTTCTCAGGAGAATGGAGTTGCTGAAAAGAGAAATAGGACACTTATTGAGGCTGCAAGTACCATATTATCTGACTCCAAACATTCTGGGCTGAAGCAATCAACACGGCGTGCTATGTTCAGAACAGGGTGTTGATAGTCAAGACAACTAAAAAACCTCTTATTAGTTGTGGCATAAGAGAAGACCATTAAAAGGGTTCCTAAGACCTTTTGTATATCCATGCACACTTCTAAATGTCAAAAATATCATTTGTCCAAATTTGTTGAGAAATCAATAGATGGGTTCTTTATAGTTTACTCATCACAAGGTAAGGCTTAAAAAGTATACAACAAAGTTGATCACACTATTGAGAAAACTAAAAATGTCATATTTAATGAAATTACTCAAACAGTGTTGGAAATACCCTAAGTTAGATTATTGATCTGAATGGATTCACAAATACATTTAACTATTTCATTGAGAATGTTTTAGGATACTCACCCAACAGATCAGCAGACATACAAGTCCTAAGTTTTGAAGACTATAGAGTTGATCTACCTTAGGGTCTCAGTCATAATAGGCTATCTGCTGATATAGTTCAGCACCATTCTACGGAAGTAGATGCTAGTATCACAAACAATGTGGGTCAACCATTACTTACTCATGATGACTCATCAGATGTGGAGTCTCATTATCATTATGGTACTAGGTAATCTCTTGAAAAGAAATCAAGTGTGTTAAATGCTAGAAAAGGAGTTCATTCGGTAGTTGAACTAGTCAATCTAGTTGCGAACTTTCTAAAACAAACATCTCCAATTTAGATTTATCTCAACAACTTCAAATGATCCAAAGACTAAGAATTTATAAAGAGCATCCAATTGATAATGTCATTGACAATGTTGATACTGGTGTCAAGATAAAAAACAGGGTGAATGAAAAAACATTTGTTTGTTTTCATGCTTGCATTTCCAACTAAAACCACAGAAAGTAAATGTGGCCTTAAAAGATATCAGCTGGGTAAAAGCTATGCTAGAGGAGCTCTTTTAGTTTGCTAGGCAGAAGGTTTTGAAACTATGTGCATTTCATTTGGGGAAGACCGCAATAGGAACTAAATGAGTGTTCAAAAGTAAGAAGAATGATAGAGGCATTGCTATAAAAAAACAAAGCTAGACTTGTGGTAGAAGGGTACACACAAGAGGAAGGGATTGATTATGATGAAATCTTTGCACCTTGGCCAGACATAAAGCAATCAGAATATTTCTAGAATTTGTTGGCTTCAAAGACTTTATGGTGTTTTAGATGGATGTCAATAGTGCATTCCTGTATGGTGAGATTGACGAAAAAGTTTATGTCTGCCAACCTCTTGGCTTTGAAGATCCCAAGTATCTAGATCATGTGTGCAAACATAATAAAGCCATTTCTGGTATTTATCAAGCTCCTAGAAAATCATATTAGATACTCTTTACCTTTTTTCTGAAGAATGGATACACCAGAGTATTTATAGACAAAACTCTATTTATTAAGAAAGTTAATAAAGGTTGATCAGGATATCATTTTGGTATAAGTGTATTTGAAAGTCTCATGAAGTTGAAGTTTGAGATGAGTTCAATGGAAGAACTCATTTTTTTCTTTGGCTGCAAGTAAAACAAACCTATGATGGAATTTTCATAAATCAATATAAGTATGTTCAAGACATCTTAGTGAGATTCCAATTACTGATGTTAAGCCTATTAAAACCCTCATGTTTAAGACATGTTCATTGAATCTGATCTTGAGTGGGAAGCAGTTAATAAGCACAAGTACAGAACCATCATTATATTTGACATGTACCTCACAGCCAGCAAACCAAGTATCATGTTTGTCTACAGACAAGATGCAGGCCTCTAAATCTCCTCCACGCAAAAAGACAAGGTTGGACACAAGGGTCCCAGCCAAGTCAAATGCGTCATCCATTCCTAAAAAGAGCTCAAAGAACAAGGTTTCTCTTACTTTTTCTGATCAGACCCAAACCAAACCTATTAGCACGCAATTAGAGTCTCAACACTTTATTAAGAAACAAAATAGGGATACCCATATTACTGAAACAACTTCTAAGTAAACAATCACATTAGGAACTAGTTCGCATCCCTAGCCATTAGACTCAACTCTTCAATCTCCCATACACATGTCTATTACTCAGGATGAAAATATTCATAAACCATTTCAGCATGACCCAATGTCCCCCCTTCTCAAACACTATAGATAGTGGAGACTGATGTGTTTGTTAAGGCATCTAACTCACATCCTTTATCCTAAGATATTGATCCTAGGATAATAACCCACTTCTGACATATCAATTCATTAGCAAGCAGAGATAACATACTTAAGACCACAACCACAACACCTCACCTTGAAAATGTCTCTTTGGATTCATTCTGTGGGTAAAGAATTTAGGGCGCTAAGAAACCACATCTGGTGGTGAGGGTGCAAAGGTTTGGCCTAGGATCTTATCTCCTAAGGATTCCACACCTTTAGATGAGGGAAGTCTAAAACAAATTCATAAATTGACGTCACATAACCTTGAGCTTCCTCAAAAATTAAATGCCTTACAAGCTAAAATTGCAAGGCTTCAAGGTTATGTTGAATGTGTCACAGTTCTCAAATTTGAGAACTATCTGCTGAAAGTTTCAGCTGATAAAGTTACTGACGTGTAAGCTTAACTTAGGATTCTCCAACATCAAGCTGCAAGAGTTTACAACTCTTCAACAATCTACAGCTAGGACAATGGATCTTGAGCACAAAGTTGAATCACTTTAACAGACTATTGACCTTTTAACAACCTATTATCCTAAGTCTTCAACTATCAGCAGCACAAGAACATTTGTATGTGCCTTCCTCTACCCATTCAGTGTTATCTAAAATCTCATGTGATGCTACCAAAAATGGGTAAGATGCACCAAAAGAACCCGAGGATATTCTCTAGGGATTGGCTTACCAAGTTATACAAGCTACATATCCAATCTTTTTTTTCTAAAAGGAACGAAGACTATAAGCCTGTATCTGATATGAGGCCAAACTTAATAATCTTCTAGATAGGTATGGCTATGATAGCTCAGAAGAGAAGGAGATGAAAGCTTGGAGGGTGATGAGTAGGATGAACCAAAAGGTTCAACTTGGTATGAGAAAATGGTTGCAATGAAAAGCTCTAGCACTTCTTCCTTGCTCTCTCTCAAAAGAAAAAATTGGTTTAAAAAATCATTAAATAGAGTGCTTGTGTTAGGACTTGGAAGCCTCTCCCAATGCATCTAATAAAGAAGAAGCACTATTATTTGGAGTTCTATTGGAACTTGTAGAAGTACTGAACAAATTAGTTGCTAATGCAATTGTCAAAAGTACAAGACAAGAGGATTTTTCAGCAGATAAATCCTCACAAAGAATGGTGGTTTACACTTGAGGCACCCAAAACATGGAAGATGACATGAAAAGGCAAGGGGTGAATCTTGAAGCTGAACGAGTCCAACTTCATAAGCGACATAAGGATACACTTGAGTCTGAATTCAGAAAATCAACTGAAGTGATATCTGGTCAAGCGAATATTGAAACTGAAACTCTTGTTAACTCTAACGTGAATGTGAAAACAAATGGCACAAAAATCACTAAGGATGCTAAGAGTGGTCAAACAACTACCGATGATTCCAAGTGAGCTAAGGTGTAACTACTAAATCTTTAGCAGTCAGATTTACTGCAATCTCTACCTCTAACAAATGTAACCGACCTATGATTGCTGGAAAAGAAATTGAAATAGATTCATAGAAAAAGAAGATCAAATTTTTGATAACTAAAAAGGTGGAGCTATACCCATGGAAGGCTGATAAAGAATATATAGAATTGAAGGCAGGCAAAGCTTAAGTATATTCTATAAAGAAGAACGTCATTTCCTTAATCATAAGTGCAAAGGAATGTAAAGCTGCAAGAACTACAATAAGAGAATTCAACCTTGTTGGAGAACCTAACAGAACAACACCAACAACTCCACCTAAACAAAACGCCAAAGTTGTCTAAAGAGTGCCATCAAAGTTATACAGACCAACTGCTGAAAGCACTCAAAGGGCAACCACTCATCAATCTCAAGTATTCATAATTTTTGAATTCATACTAATGGCCTACACTCAAAAAATAAAAAAAGAAAGATAAAGAGAAATGCCTTCTAGCAGCTCAACTTAAGTTGAAAGGATTCAAATTCAGGGAGGTTATGGAATGGAACATGGCGACATATGAAATCAAAACTGATAGCTGCAATTCATGCTAAAATGGAGAAATCAAATGAGTTGACTAGAAAAAGAAAACCTGAATCAGAGAGGAAGTAGGTAGAAAAAGTCAAACAAGAGTTCAGACACAAACAGCAAATGAATGTGTTCCTTAAATACTATAGTTTCTCTGGTAAACAAGTAGTACCAATGAGTATGTCTACTCTTGATCTGAATATGAGAAGAATCAAACAAAGAGTTTTTGCTAGAGAACTCCCAAAGTTTAAGGAGGCTAAGGAGAAATGGTAAAGACAACAACCTAGAGCAAAGTAAACTATTCAGAAGTCTTCCCATCTGTTGACTGAGTCTCCACCATCTAATTACTCTGAATCTACCACCACTAATGATAATCAACCAATCTCCTTAATCCTTTCCAAAAAGAAGATTATGCCTAAAAGATTATAAAGGCAAGGGTTATTGATCCAGAAGTACAGGAGAAGATACACAAATAAACCAAAGTTTTAAGTGTTTGGTATGTATCCCATATGAATAAATATATTATCAAGATGGCAAATGGAGAGATCATTGACCATGAAAATAAAGTACTTAATCTGCCCCTTGACATTATAGAGCAAATTACTGAGTATGTTAGCATTTTTGATGTAAGAATGAGAAGTCCAAAATGTTGTTACAAAAAGCATTATCCTTAGTAAAAACTGATGTTTGTGAAGAGATCCTGGAAACTCCACTATCAACTTATAATCCAATAGTGAAGTGGTAATATGATCAAAAGATAGATATCTACTTAATAACCAGATCAGTAGCTAAAAGGGTAACTTACTCAAGAAATAAACTTATGGGTTTCAATAGGTTTGAGATAGCTTACCTAACCAAATTAAGATTAAGGAACCCCAGCAATGATTCTAAGAAAAAGGAAGTGGAAAAGGTGATAGATGAGAATTTACAAATCTTATCTACAAAAGACAAGGTGGGCTTCAAAACAAGAAGAAAATTACAAGAGCATGAAGCTGCTGAAAACGACCCCTTATGTCGAACTTGCCCCATCACTCAACCACAACCAAATCCCACTACTTCTCTACTTACTCAAACTACTGAGCATGTTTTTCTCACACTCCAACAATCTTTTGAAATAGCTAAATCTCCAATCCAAAGTCGGTCTGATGATTCGGTAGATTAAGTGATCATCACCACTGTAGCTAAAAGAGTAAGACATGGCTTAGATAATCCAAAATAGGAAGAACAACTCTCAGAATCAGAGGAAAATAAAGACTCAAAGGTGATGATACAACCATTATAAAATAGGGGTATGACTTAAGAGCTAAAAGATTCTTTATTGAAAGAAAGAATAAGTCTAAGTCTTTATTTCTGACTTAGATCTCAACCTTAAAGAGTTAAAGAATATTTTTACTTAGATCTCAAAGTATGAAGGCATGCTATATAAGTACAAATCCATAGCCTTGATTCTGAAGATAAAGTTTGAAAATAAGGTTGAAGCTAAACAAGGAAGCGACAAAGAAGAAAATGGTCTTCATGTGACTTCATTGACCATTCATGACCCGGTCATACGTTGGAGCTACAATTCCTCAATCAATACTTTCTGTCTGACCTATGCTAGTGCCAGTAAAGTTGAAATCAAGGAGTATGATCTCTTCAGACTGTCTCGGCACAACATGAAAGACTTGGTCAATTTGTATCTTGAGAGACAGAAGAGATTATATGTATGAGCTATTGCTAATCAGGAGGGTAGAGGGATGAAGATATAGTTTTAGTAGCATCATAATAGGGGAATTTATTGATCTATGAAAAGTATGAAGCTACCGAGAAAAACTGGAGAATTCAGCACTGACTGCCAACTATCGATTTCTACTAAGTGCTTAATCAACTGTCGATCAGCATATGCTGAACCACTACCAATAAGCAATTACCTGATGTGCTTCTGATCGATTATTGCGGATAAACACTGAACTCTATAAGCTACTGATTAACTGTTACACAATGCAATACTGTCTGTACCAAAGACTGTTGTGTTCTACCTTTTAGAGACATCATATTAATAAAACTACCTAATTTTGATGCATCGATTGTCTGTCTTGTTGTATATTCTGAACATAGGATAGTTTATTATTATTGTTTAGATTTCATAGTATAAAACCCTCATACTTGTATAATAGAGGTAAGCTTGCTTGTTTAGATTCTATAGTGTAATCTTATGTACTTAACTTTACTCAAAGTATGTGTTTATTAGTAAGTAGTTAACTTAGTTTCGTATTTGTTAACCAAAAGTCTTGTTAATCTATAACCTCGATCCAACGGATTCGATAACACTAATACTAACAATGATAATGTTGTTTCGTTTCGTCATGTACCGTACCACAATGGTAACTACAACCCCTATTGCCTATAATATTTAAAAAATTACTCTATTTCAAATACAACTTTGATTTAAAAAAGTTAATGAAAAAAATTATTCTTGTGCGCTATGCAATGGGATTTGTTGTTTCCCACGCACTACGCGCTGTGAGTTTTGTCTTTTTCACCTTGGCTCGTTGAATGTATTTAAAAAAATACAAAACTAGTCCTGATAATACCAATATCGACAACAAATTTTCAAGTCAAGTTCGGTTCGGTGCAACTACGATCATTATAGCCTACGATACGAAAAAATACTCGATGTTGAATGCAACCCTATTTTTAAAATGTTACATTGGAACATTGAAAAATAATAATAAAGACAATAACACATTCTTTTTTATAAAAAACTAACAAATAAAAGTTGTTCCCTTGTGCCACATGACCGGAGTTTGATTGTTTTTCCCTTGCGTTACATGGAATGATTTTGGTCATAACCGACGAGGCTCGTTGAAAACCATTTAGCGACTATTAAAACCGGTTCTGCTAATGCTACTACTAACAATGATATTTTTTTGCTCATAATCGGTTACGTTCGTCACTGTACTGTAACAATAAATGCACTCACAAGAGCCTATGATACCGAAAAAAACTTGATTTTATATATGCATCCGTTTTGAAGAAAATGTATATGGGAATGTTAATAAAAATAAAGACAAGCTTGCATTACTTACTTAAAAAGGTTAACGAATAAAATTTCTTACAGAAAAGCTAAATTATTAGAAAAAAAAACGTGTTTAAGTATATATAATATGAGGGGTGAAAATGAAAATTAAAAAAACATTAATTATGTGACAAAATTATTAGAAAATAAAACCATTGTGGATAAACTTAAATGAATTAAAACAGATACTATTATTCTAATTTTTTTAATATATATATATACACACACATGCACATACTAGCTTTAAAAAGTCATGTATAACAGGAGTTGAATAATTAAAATTTTGTAACCATAAATCTATATATATTTTTAATTATTTAAATCAATTATTACATATAAAGGATGGATAAAATGAAAAATTTTCCCGAACATTAGAATCAACAACTATACAATAATAATATTACCTACACAATGATGTAACACCCGTGTTTTTGAAGGGAATAAAAGACAAAATAGAAAGAAAAAGAATAAAATGAAAGTCAACCCCAAAGTTAAGGGACCAAAAGTGTTAAAAATGATAAATATCTTGAAAAGTTTGTGTAAAAGGTGATATGGCCGCCCATAACCCTCTGCACACTCTTTCTTGTTCGGTTTTTAGAGAGAGAAACAGCAGAGACTTCGAGCTTTAGAGAGAGAAAGAAGAAGAATTCGAAGTTTGAGGTAAGATTAAGTGTTTTAAGTCGTTTTTGGTCTATCTAGTCTCGGTTGTATGCTCACATGTGTCATTGCATGTTCGGGTTGTGTGTTTCAGCGGGTTGTAGGTGTTAAAAACATCTGAGAAATTCAAGTTTTAGAGTTTGAAGGTTTAAAACAGCAAAAGTGAGTTTCTAGACCCCGGTTTTTACTTGTTTTAAACTCTTTTGGGGCTGAAAATGTATTAAACGATTTTTATTATGTTTATCTTTTGATACCCGTATGTATTTTGGCATGTTTGATGATGCTTATTAGATGTTTATATGTAGTTCATGTTTAGAAGTACCTTGGCAAGCTTAGAACAATTAGGCTTGATGTTTGGGTTTGGAAATTTCATAGTAATAAGTTGGACAGAAGGTTGATGAGCCTAAATAGTGCTCATACGCCCAAAATTTTGCCTTAGAAATGTTCTAAGTAGGGTCATGAGTCCAAATAGTTCTCATATGCCCAAACAGTACCTAATACGCCTAAGGCTCATGAGCCTCAACAGTGCTCATGTGCTTGAAAATGACTTAGAAAAAGTTAAGTGTAAGGTGATATGCCCAAACAGGGCTCTTACGCCTGAAAAGTAGGCTTAAAAGCCTAAGTGTAGGGTAATGAGTCTAAACAGTACTCTTGTGCCTAAAATAATGACTTAGAAAACTAAGTATAGGGTAATATGCCTGAATAGTACTCATACGCCTGAGATTTTTCTAAGTACAGGGTAATGAGCCTAAACAGTGCTCATGCGCCCGAATAGCTTATACGCCCAAAGTGAAAATATTTCTAAGTGTAGTCTGGTGAGCCTACATAGTGATGAAAAGTCTGAACAGGGCTCATGCGCCCAAACAGGGCTCTTGCGCCCAAACACTTAGAATTTTTACGGAAATGTTTCTGGGAAGTTTGTGCCTTAGGGGTTGACCGAGGTTGACTTAGAGCATATTAATGATGATGTTTCATGCATGATATGATTACTTATGATTGTTCCTTAATATAGTTATTGCTATTATTATTATTACTGTTAGTATGTGACTTTACATGGTATGTTATTATCGTAACGTAAAGTATATCGTAATAATAAAGTGAAAGAGCAATAAAGCAAAGAAGAGGAACATTAATAAAATGTTAATAAGTCTTGCAAGCACATAGGAGGGACACGACCGTGTTATCGTTAGCTCAACTGTGTTGCGGGTTAGCTACCCTTTATGCACACAGGGTCAATCAATTGAGATTGGCAGGACCTTTGTAGCGTGCCCTGGGTGATTGGGTCGGCCTTGTACATAGTCCATATAGCCCTTTCGAGGGATACAGTTGAACCCTTTCGGGGGGATACCCATAGCCCTTTCGAGGGATACAGTTGAACCCTTCGGGGGATACCCATAGCCCTTTCGAGGGATACAGTTGAACCCTTCGGGGGATACCCATAGCCCTTTCGAGGGATACAGTTGACCCTTTCGAGGGATATAGATGGCCCATCACCCGTTTTTCCATCGCGCACATAGTTAGGCATTGCGCACTGGTCCACATAGACAGTGGAACATAAAGTTAAAAAGTTTACAGACAAGCATACAGTACAGAGAACAAACAATATTTGTTCATACAGTTAATGCGTGCTCGCATACACAGTACAGAGTTATATTTTACAGAAAAGAGTATTTTCATATATTACACATATAAAGTAATTTATTACGTATAAAACTAGAACTCACTCAGCAACGTTGACTTTTATACATTTTCAGTTGGCAAGTAAATATTGCTGAGGATGGCACGAGGACGAAGCTACTGGCAAGACAAGGCTGACATCCATCCATATTTTGATTCTATTGTTTTTTTGTAATGCAATTGAACAACCGTTTTGTAACTCATGAACAACATTGTATTGCTTAACAACAGTAGTTAAAAGTAAATGAAGGGTTTTTATTACATGAAATTCCGGTGTGTATATTATGAAATGAATAATAATAGGTATCTATGATGCAATGAATGACCAACTGTGAGGTGCCCAGGATCGGGGCCTTACAAGTTGGTATCAGAGCCATAGTTTAAGTGAAATGGGTAAAAATTTTCAAAAGAAACCTAAACTTAAACTGAAAATGGGACAGAAAGAGGGATGTCAGCCCGAGTACTCCGTGCCATCAGGTATTTCTTTTCTTAAAAGTTAACCGGTATTATGTGCTTGTGCTATTTGACTTATGTGATCATAGTAGATTTAGATACTGATGAAGTCAGGATAGGAAATGCTTGGGGTGTGAAAAGTAAAGTAAGTGGCTAATCACAACTGGCCACTGTAATTAGGGACTTACTATACTTGACATAAACTGAGCCATTACCTTGAATGACTGTGTTAGTGTTTGAATCTTGTAGTGCTTAGGAAATGGCTAGGAAGAGACCTTCTAAGACTACTAAAGGCAGAGGTCGACCGCGTGCGACTAGGAGCAGCGCTAAAGCTCCTAAGACGACCCCTGTGAACCCCGAGATTCCTGACCGGAATGAAGAAACTGAGAATGCGAGCCTGAATGCCTCAGCCAGGGAGGCGATTGCTGATGAGGTACATCAGGTCCTGCAGGCAGTTATGCCGTCTGTAGTGACCGATGTTATTCGAGCTGTGCGGAACGAGGAAAGAAAAGAGAAAGAGGACAGGAAGGAGTCGACGGGGAAGGAAAGCAATAGAGAGGAGGGACGGCTAAAGCCGGAGAAGATAATGTCTGACGAAGAGGAGGATGTTGTAGTAGGGGTGACAACCAAGGGATGCAGTTATGGGGCATTCCAAAGGTGCAAGCCCCCGACTTTTGATGGTAATGGCGATGCTGCTACTGCTCACCGCTGGGTGAGGGAGATGGAGGCAGTGCTAGAGATCAGTGAGTGTCGCGAAGATCAAAAGGTGAAGTTTGCGACTCACTCTTTTGCCGACTCGGCATTGTGTTGGTGGGACAATATTGTCCAAGCTGAGGGTACTAGAGCCATCGGGAAGATGCGATGGAAGAACTGAAGCAACTAGTGATGGAGGAGTTCTGTCCTCATAGGGAACTCGACAGGATTGAGAGGGAGTTCCTGCAACTTGAGGCAGGGACCATGACCCATCAATAGTACACCACCAAATTTAATGAGATGGCGAGACTGGTACCGGATCAGGTGACGCCGGTGTCTCGAAAGATCAACCGTTATATTCAGGGACTACCAGCCGCCATTCGCAGGCACATGATCGCTGCTAGACCGAGCACCTTTAGGTCGGCAGTGGATTTGGCTGGGAGGCTCTGTAATGAAAGGGAAGTGACGGTGGTGGAAGTGAAGAAAACCGGTGGTGATGACCGGAATTGGAAAGGAAAGAGGTTTGGGCATGGTGGTTTCACCCCAAACAACAAGAGGATGAGGATGGATGATCGTAGGGTGTCTTCCAGCTCGGGATCAAAGAAGTGTGGCAAATGTGGAAGGGAGCATCCTGGTGAGTGTAGGATGGGACTGAACGTATGCTTCAGGTGTGGCCAGCCTGGCCATATCGCTAGAGACTATAAGAAGCCTAGGGCGGAGAGCTCTGGAGCGGGGAATAAGAAGCCGGAAGAAGAGGGCCGAGGGCAAGTGCTAGAGCTTACACCATGACCCGGGAAGAAGCCAGAGTGGATCCCGATGTCGTGTCAGGTATGTTTCTAGTTAATCAAACTTGTGCCTCTGTATTATTTGATTCCGGTGCTAGTAGGAGTTTTATTTCTACTACTTTTGTGTTAAGTTGTCTGTTAGCAGTAGGGGTATTAGCGAGCCTTTTGATGTAGAAACTGCTATCGGTAAGTCCACCAGAGTTACTAATGTAATAGAAGATTGTGCCATAGAATTAGAAGGTCATAGGTTTGCTGCTAAATTACATGTGATGCCCCTAGGTGGATTTGATGTAGTACTAGGGATGGATTGGTTAGCAACCTATGAAGTGAATATTGTGTGTCGTAAGAAGATGATTAGACTAACAGCGCCTGATGGAAGTCCGGTGACAATATATGGCGATCGGGTTACGGCGACTCCGAAAGTGATTTCGATGGTGGTGGCAGGAAAGTGCATGAGGCGTGGATGTAGCGCTTATTTGGCGTACGTGAAAGATGTGGACACGCCGACACCCCAATTATCCGATGTACCGGTGGTGTGTGACTTTCCAATGTATTTCCAGAGGACCTATCAGGTGTGCCACCAGATCGCGAAATCGAATTTCAAATAGACTTGATACCCGGTGCCCAACCTGTCGCCAAGGCACCGTATCGATTAGCTCCGACTGAAATGAAGGAGTTAATGGAGCAACTACAAGAATTGCTCGATAAGGGTTTCATCAGACCGAGTATCTCTCCTTGGGGTGCTCCGGTCTTATTCATGAAAAAGGACGGTAGCATGAGAATGTGTATCGACTACCGTGAGTTGAACAAATTGACGATAAAGAATCGTATCCGTTACCGAGGATTGACGACTTGTTCGATCAGCTCCAGGGTGCCAGTTGGTTCTCGAGGATAGATCTTCGATCTGGCTACCATCAATTGAAAGTGAGGGAGCAGGACATTCCTAAAACAGCTTTTCGTACGCGTTATGGACACTATGAGTTTCTCGTTATGTCATTTGGTCTAACTAACGCGCCAGCTGCTTTTATGGATTTGATGAACCGAGTGTGTCGGCCAATGTTATATAAATCAGTGATTGTGTTCATCGATGATATCCTGATTTATTCAAGGAGCGAAGAAGAGCATGCTGGTCACATTCGGGAGGTGTTAGAAACTTTAAGAAGGGAGAAACTGTATGCTAAGTTCTCCAAGTGTGCCTTCTGGCTACGCGAGGTGCAATTTCTGGGTCACGTAGTAAATGCGGAAGGAATCAAGGTGGACCCAGCAAAGGTTGAGGCTGTGATGCAATGGAAGTCACCAAAGACGCCATCCGAGATTCGTAGCTTCTTGGGATTGGCGGGCTACTACAGGAGATTTATTCAAGACTTCTCCAAGATAGCCTCACCTTTGACTAAATTGACCCGTAAGGACGTGAAGTTCGTGTGGGGTCGAGAGCAGAGAGTGCCTTTGAGGAGTTGAAGACGAGACTAACACAAGCTCCTATCTTGACATTGCCCGAGGGAAGTGAAGACTTAGTGGTATATTCGGATGCATCCTACTCTGGGCTAGGTTGTGTATTGATGCAACGTGGAAGGGTAATAGCCTACGCATCCCGACAACTGAAAACCCAAAGTCAACTATCCCACACACGATCTAGAATTAGCCGCGGTGGTTTTTGCGTTGAAGATTTGGCGGCACTATCTATACGGGACTAAGTGCACCATCTTCACAGACCACAAAAGCTTGAAGTACTTTTTCGAGCAAAAGGACCTGAACATGAGGCAGAGGCTATGGTTGGAACTCATAAAGGACTATGACTGTGAAATCCATTACCATCCGGGCAAGGCCAACGTGGTGGCAGATGCCCTTAGCCGGAAGGAGAGACCCGAGCCGATTCGGGTGAAGGCTTATCAGTTAATCATGACCTCCGACGTGATGACACAGGTTAAGGAGTTTCAAGACGAGGCTTTGAAAGAAGATCGTCTTAACTCCGAAAGGATGAGAGGTCTAGTTACGGAATTGGATGAGAACACTCTTGGTGTTAAGACCGATTCGGGCGGATGTGGATTCCTCGATACGGGGATCTACGTGGGAAGATAATGGACGAAGCCCATAAGACTCGATACTCCATTCATCCCGGTGCTACCAAGATGTATCACGATATGAAGAAAGATTACTGGTGGCCGGGTATGAAACGCGATGTAGTGGAGTACGTGAGTAAGTGCCTCACTTGTCTCCAAGTGAAGGCGGAACACCAGAAACCGTACGGGAAGATCCAACCGTTGGATATACCCGAATGGAAGTGGGAGCATATCACCATGGACTTCATTACTAAGCTACCTCGCACATCGAGGGGATGCGATACTATCTGGGTGATTGTCGACTGACTAACAAAGAGTGCCCACTTCCTACCGATCCGCGAGACGTATTCATCCGAAAGATTGGCGAATCTGTTCATCAAGGAAATCGTAGCTCGTCATGGCGTGCCGGTGTCTATCGTGTCGGATCGTGACACCCGGTTCACATTCGAAGTTTTGGAGGAGATTCCATGATGCAATGGGGACGAGGCTACACATTAGTACCGCATATCATCCTCAACGGACGGTCAGTCTGAGAGGACGATACAGACACTCGAGGATATGCTTCGAGCATGCGTGATCGATTTTGGAGGAAGTTGGGATGATCACTTACCATTAGCAGAATTCTCGTACAACAACAGTTATCATGCCAGTATTGGCATGCCACCCTACGAGATGCTATATGGTAGGAGATGTAGGACGCCCGTGTGTTGGGGAGACATTGGGCAGAAAGAGTTAAGAGGTATTGAGGTGGTCGAAGCTACGACTGAGAAATTGGAAAGGATCAAAGCCTTCATGAAGGCGGCGAAAGATAGACAAAAGTCGTATGCTGACAAGAGGCGAAGACAAATAGAGTTCAAGGTTGGAGACCGAGTCATGTTGAAGGTCTCACCTTGGAAAGGGATCATCCGATTCAGGAAACGAGGTAAGCTAAGCCCAAGATATATAGGACCTTTTCGAATCATCGCACGAGTAGGGGAGGTAGCCTATCGACTTGAACTGCCAGATGAGTTAAGTGGAATTCATCCCACATTCCATGTATCTCATCTGAGAAAGTGCTTAGCTGATGAGGATATGGTTGTACCACTGGAGGACATTGAAGTTGATGAGAGGCTCAATTATGTGGAGCAACCAGTGGCAATCCTCGATCGCAAAGAGAAGAGGCTGAGAAATAAGTGGTTCCTCTTGTGCGTATACAGTGGAAGCACAGAAGGGATCCGAGTCCACATGGGAGACTGAGGAAGAGATGAGGCAGCATTATCCTCATCTATTTGAGGAATAACAGGTTTCGGGGACGAAACCTATATAAGGGGGTGGACTTGTAACACCGTGTTTTTGAAGGGAATAAAAGGACAAAAGAGAAAGAAAAAGAATAAAATGAAAGTCAACCCCAAAGTTGAGGGACCAAAAGTATTAAAAATGATAAAAATCTTGAAAAGTTGGTGTAAAAGGTGATATAGCCGCCCATAACCCTCTGCACACTCTTTCTTGTTCGGTTTTTAGAGAGAGAAACAGCAGAGACTTCGAGCTTTAGAGAGAGAAAGAAGAAGAATTGAAGTTTGAGGTAAGATTAGTGTTTTAAGTCGTTTTTGGTCTATCTAGTCTCGGTTGTATGCTCATATGTGTCATTGCATGTTCGGGTTGTGTGTTTCAGCGGGTTGTAGGTGTTAAAAACATCTGGAAATTCAAGTTTTAGAGTTTGAAGGTTTAAAACAGCAAAGGTGAGTTTCTAGACCCCGGTTTTTACTTGTTTTAAACTCTTTTGGGGCTGAAAATGTATTAAACGATTTTTATTATGTTTATCTTTTGATACACGTATGTATTTTGGCATGTTTGATGATGCTTATTAGATGTTTATATGTAGTTCATATTTAGAAGTACCTTGGCAAGCTTAGAACAATTAGGCTTGATGTTTGGGTTTGGAAATTTCATAGTAATAAGTTGGACAGAAGGTTGATGAGCCTAAATAGTGCTCATACGCCCAAAATTTTGCCTTAGAAATGTTCTAAGTAGGGTCATGAGTCCAAATAGTTCTCATATGCCCAAACAGTACCTAATACGCCTAAGGCTCATGAGCCTCAACAGTGCTCATGTGCTTGAAAATGACTTAGAAAAAGTTAAGTGTAAGGTGATATGCCCAAACAGGGCTCTTACGCCTGAAAAGTAGGCTTAAAAGCCTAAGTGTAGGGTAATGAGTCTAAACAGTACTCTTGTGCCTAAAATAATGACTTAGAAAACTAAGTATAGGGTAATATGCCTGAATAGTACTCATACGCCTGAGATTTTTCTAAGTACAGGGTAATGAGCCTAAACAGTGCTCATGCGCCCGAATAGCTTATACGCCCAAAGTGAAAATATTTCTAAGTGTAGGCTGGTGAGCCTACATAGTGATGAAAAGTCTGAACAGGGCTCATGCGCCCAAACAGGGCTCTTACGCCCAAACACTTAGAATTTTTACAGAAATGTTTCTGGGAAGTTTGTGCCTTAGGGGTTGACCGAGGTTGACTTAGAGCATATTAATGATGATGTTTCATGCATGATATGATTACTTATGATTGTTCCTTAATATAGTTATTGCTATTATTATTATTACTGTTAGTATGTGACTTTACGTGGTATGTTATTATCGTAACGTAAAGTATATCGTAATAATAAAGTGAAAGAGCAATAAAGCAAAGAAGAGGAACATTAATAAAATGTTAATAAGTCTTGCAAGCACATAGGAGGGACACGACCGTGTTGTCGTTAGCTCAACTGTGTTGCGGGTTAGCTACCCTTTATGCACACAGGGTCAATCAATTGAGATTGGCAGGACCTTTGTAGCGTGCCCTGGGTGATTGGGTCGGCCTTGTACATAGTCCACATAGCCCTTTCGAGGGATACAGTTGAACCCTTCGGGGGATACCCATAGCCCTTTCGAGGGATACAGTTGAACCCTTTGGGGGGATACCCATAGCCCTTTCGAGGGATACAGTTGAACCCTTCGGGGGGATACCCATAGCCCTTTCGAGGGATACAGTTGACCCTTTCGAGGGATATAGATGGCCCATCACCCGTTTTTCCATCGCGCACATAGTTGGGGCATTGCGCACTGGTCCACATAGACAGTGGAACATAAAGTTAAAAAGTTTACAGACAAGGCATACAGTACAGAGAACAAACAATATTTGTTCATACAGTTAATGCGTGCTCGCATACACAGTACAGAGTTGTATTTTACAGAAAAGAGTATTTTCATATACTACACATATAAAGTAATTTATTACGTATAAAACTAGAACTCACTCAGCAACGCTGACTTTTATACATTTTCAGTTGGCAGGTAAATATTGCTGAGGATGGCACGAGGACGAAGCTACTCGGCAAGACAAGGCTGACATCCATCCATATTTTGATTCTATTGTTGTTTTGTAATGCAATTGAACAACCGTTTAGTAACTCATGAACAACATTGTATTGCTTAACAACAGTAGTTAAAAGTAAATGAAGGGTTTTTATTATATGAAATTCCGCTGTGTATATTATGAAATGAATAATAATAGGTATCTATGATGCAATGAATGACCAACTGTGAGGTGTCCGGGATCGGGGCCTTATAAATGATGATACTTATCATTTTATAGTTGTTGTTTCTAATATTTAAAAATATATATAATCCAAATATTTTATTCGAAATGCCAATTTAGTAAATTCTTTTTTTCCTTCCTGGTGACATTTTCATATTAAAAAAATCAACAATAGCACTAATCACATCTGTAAAACAAACAAAAATAAAAAAAATTAGTGTAATATATTTAAGTGTCATTGAAACACTAACTATAAATTTTATCGCAACACCACCTATCTCATCGATCTAGACTTCAAGTAGGCTTCGATCTTTGCTAGATTATAGCGTGCTAGTGGAGAAAATATTTGTTTAAAGATAGAAGCTAGATGAAGAAGATGAAGTGTGATGATGAGAAAATGTGTAGAGAGACATTGAAAAGACAAACTAATAACGTTAACGCAAAGATATGTTTGCACTAAAAGTATCATATGCAATAATTTTTACTTAATTATAGAAGATGTAAAAATATATAAATGTAATAAATATTATTAATTGTTAACAAAATTTAAAGAAATAACTTTAATCTCCATTTGAATTGCTACTATTGTAAGTTTAACCTATTAAATAAAATTATTTGTAAGTTTTTAAGACAAGAAAGGGTGTTATAATTTTATAGAAAAGTTTTATTGTTATTATAGATGTTTATATATAATAACTTTTAAATTAATTATGTAAGGCCCTGATCTCGGAACGATTAGAGTTGGTCATTCATAGCATAAAACATTTAAAACATGATATTTGCAGTGGAACGTAAACTCTTCATATATAATTAAAATACATAACAAAACATTGTTCTTGTAGTCATATCATATGACAATTACAATCATTGTCTTAAAATCTAGAAGCCAGACTCGAATCATCCCAGTAGCTATCGCATCCATGCCTGCATCCTCAGCATTACCGATTACCTGCTAACTATTATGCATACAAAAGTTAGCGACGCTGAGTGAATTCTAGTTTTATAATAAAATACTTTACTTCGTTAAAACACTTCTTTACATTCGTACGTGATCATACATCATACATACATCTTGATAATATTTATTCATTATCTTTTCATCATCTTTGATCATCGTTCGCCATCATTTATCATCATTCCTTTTCGTAATTTATTCATTAACATCATTCATCTTTATATAGATCCTGCCATATGCCAAACCCCCCACGTCATGCAAACGTTGGTATTGTGCCGAGGTTTATAAGTAAACCCCCACGTCATGCTCAAAAGCTGACACAGTATCGGGATAAGCAGCAAGGATGCCATCACATCTTGGTCAATCTCAAGGATTGGACCCCTGTGCGCGTTCTCAGGGGTTAGCTAAACCGCACACAGTTGAGCAAACAACTACCTCATTGAGTTATGAACCTCCATTCATTTTGCTTGCAAAACTTTCATTCATTTATTACGTTCCACTTTTCATCATCCTTATCTTTCACTTTCATTACATAATACCTATTCTTAATTAGTATATATCATACCAAGTAAGAGACATCGTGAAAACGAATTCACCTGTATACATACATACGCATTCTCATCAAAATGAATAACAAATAATAATATCCGACCCTCTACGGGACAGCGGGGTTCGGGGCCGACAGCCCCTGACAGCGGGGTTCTAGGGCAGCAGCCCCTAGTGGGATCCTAGGTGCAACGCCCCTGCCTGGGGCCATAAAAACGTATATTTAGTATACATAACAGGCCCACATAAAAACACTTATAAATAAGGGGATCTAGAACTCACCTAGTCTCAGCAAGTAACTCCAGCCCGTTTTTAACCTAAAAATTCAACTTTTTACACCCAAATCCTTCATTTTTCATCTAGAAAACTATATCTAAGCTTTTTACATGCTTTCATGCATAAAAACATGACTTTTGTAGGACTCTTGGTCACTTTTCAAAACCCTAAAAACCCTAGAATCCAAATGGTTGATTGGTGTTTGTATACACCGGGCGTTCACGGGAACTTAAGCTCGTCTAACACGTAACACATACGGTTAATTTGGTACATAATCCATTTTCATCTTATATATATTAAATAATCCCCAACTAAGCCCATTATTATAGTTGGCTCGTTTCGACTTTTTCCCGGACGTTACAAGTTCATCCCCCTTATTTAGGTTTCGTACTTAAACCTGTTAGTCGCTGAATAATTGAGGATAATGCTACCTCATTTCCTCCTCGGTTTCCCAAGTGGGCACTGACCCCTTCCTGTGGTTCCACTACACTCGCACAAGTGGGACCACTTTATTACTCAACCTTTTCTTTTTCTGTCAATGATAGGCACTGGTTGCTCCACTTAGTTGAGCCGTTCATCCACCTTGATATCCTCAAGTGTCACCACATATCCTCATCGGCTAAGCACTTCCTCAGATGAGATACATGGAACGTCATGTGAATTCCACGTAACTCATCGGGTAGCTCTACCTTATGAGCCACCTCTCCTACCCTCACGGCGATCTTAAATGGCCCAATATATCTCGGGCTCAACTTCTCTCGCTTTCTGAAACGGATGATCCCTTTTCAAGGCGAGACTTTAACATCACTTTATTGTCCACCTTAATTGATCGGGCTACGTCTCTTGTCGGCATATGCTTTTGTTTATCCTTTGTTGCTTCATAAAAGCTTTGATCTTTTCCAACTTTTCGGTCATAGCCTCGATCACCTCGATGCGTCCCAACTCCTTCTGCCCGATATCGCCCCAACACACGAGTGTCCTACACCTTCTACAGTATAACATCTCATAAGGAGGTATACCAATACTGGTATGATAACTGTTGTTATATGAGAACTCGGCTAACGGTAAGTGTTCATCCCAACTTCCACCAAAATTAATGATGCATGCCCAAAGCATATCTTCTAGTGTTTGAATGGTTCTCCCCGACTGACCATCTGTCTGAGGATGATAAGTCGTACTATATGTAACCTCGTCCCCATCGCATCATGAAATCACTTCCAAAACTTGGATGTAAACCGAGTGTCACAGTCAAAGACGATAGTCACCAGTACACCATGACGAGTCACAATCTCTTTGATAAACAGATCTGTTAATCTCTCAGATGAATACGTCTCACAGATCGGAAGGAAGTGAGCACTTTTCATCAGACGATCAACTATCACCCATATGGCATCATATCCCCTTGCCGTACATGGCAACTTCGTAATGAAGTCCATGGGGATGTGCTCTCACTTCCACTCGGGTATAACCAAAGGTTGGATCTTCCTGTATGGTTTTTGATGCTCCGTTTTCACTTGCAAACAAGTAAGGCACTTACTCACATACTCCGCTACATTGCGCTTCATTCTAGGCCACCAGTAATCCTTCTTCATATCTTAATACATTTTCATATCACCGGTATGAATTGAGTATCGAGTCTTACGAGCCTCATCTACGATCTTCCCACATAGATCCCCATAACAAGGAATCCACATCCTCCCCCGGGTCCTGACACCAAGAGTGTTCTCCCCCAACTCGGTGACTAGACCTTTCATCCTTTTGGAGTTAATCTGATCTTTTTTTAGCATTTTGTCCTGAAATTCTTTGACCAGCTTCATCACATCGGAGGTCATCATCAACTGATAAGCCTTCACCCGAATCGGCTCGGGTCTCTCCTTTCGGCTAAGGGCATCCGCCACCACGTTGGCCTTGCCGGATGGTAATGGATCTCATAATTATAATCCTTGATAAGCTCCAACCATGTCCTTTGCCTCATGTTCAAATCCTTTTGCTCGAAGAAGTACTTCAAGATTTTTGTGATCAGTGTAGATGGTGCACTTTGTCCCGCACAAGTAGTGCCTCCAAATCATCAATGCAAAGACTACAGCCGCTAACTCCAAATCATGAGTAGGGTAGTTAGCCTCATGAATCTTCAACTGTCAAGACGCATGGCTATAACTTTCACCCTTTGCATCAGCACGCAACCCAATCCCGAATAAGAAGCATCCGAATAGACCACTAAGTCTTCGCTCTCATCAGGCAACGTCAAGACAGGAGCTTGAGTCAATCTCGTCTTTAGCTCTTCGAAAGCATTCTCCTACTCTAGATCCCATACGAACTTCACATCTTTACGGGTCAACTTGGTCAACGGAGAAGCTATCTTAGAGAAGTATTGGATGAATCTTCTGTAGTAGCCCACCAAATCCAAGAAACTACGAATCTCAGATGGCATCTTTAGGGAATTCCATTGCATCATTGCTTCAACCTTCGCTGGGTCCACCATGATCCCTTCAGGATTAACAATATCACCTAAAAATTGAGCCTCTCACAACCAGAACGCGCATTTAGAGAACTTGGCATACAGCTTCTCCCTTCTAAGTGTCTCCAGTACCTCCTGAATGTGACCGGCATGTTTCTCCTCGCTCTTTGAATAAATAAGGATATCATCAATGAACACAATCACCTTGGAGCTGATCAAACAAGTCATCAATCCTCGGTAACGAATACTGATTCTTCACCGTCAATTTGTTCAGCTCACGGTAGTCGTTGCATATCCTCATACTACCGTCCCTCTTCTTTACAAAAAAGAACGGAGAACCCCATGGAGAGATACTCGATGGAATGAACCCCTTATCTAGCAACTCTTGCAGCCGAGTCATTAGTTCCTTTATACCAGAGAGAGCTAAATGATAATGCACCTTAGTAACAGGTTGGTCACAGGTATCAGATCGATTTGGAACTGAATCTCACGGTCATAGATCCTCTAGGAACACGTCTGGGAAATCACACACGACTAGTACGTCCGACAATCGTGGTACTGTTGCATCCACATCCTTCACATATGCCAGATAGGCACCACATCCACGCCTCATATACTTCTCCGCCACCACCATCGAAATTACTTTAGAAACCGTGCAAACTCTATCGCCATAAATCGTCACCAAACTCCCATCAGCGTGATCAATCGAATCATCTTCTTACGACACATGATATTTGCCTCATAGGCTACTAGCCAATCCATCCCTAGGACTATATCAAATCCTATTAAATTCATCACAAACAGTCTAGCAGGAAACCTATGACCTTCCAATTCTATCACACAATCCTCTAAGGAATCACATATCCTAGTGGTTTACCAATAGCAGTTTCTACGACAAATGGCTCATCAATCTTTCTATCCTGGCAGGCAACTTATCATAGAATACAGAAGAGATAAAACTCCTACTAGCACCAGACTCAAATATTACAAAAGCACCTACATCATTAACTAAAAATGTACCTGATACAACATCGGGATCCACTCTGGCTTCCTCCGTGGTCATAGTGAACGCCCTGGCTTTAGCCCTCTGCCCCTCCTTCTCCTTCTTAGTCCCCTTCCTTTCCCTTGAGCTCTTAGCCCTTGGTTTCTTGCAGTCTCTGCTCATATTTCCCGCCTCGTCGTAGTTAAAGCATTTCACCACGCAACAATCCCCTTCTATATGTGCCTCTTTCCCATACTAAAAGCAGAGATTTGATCCCCACTTGCATTCTCCTGCATGCTATTTCCCGTACTTCTTGCATTCCTTCCCTCCTTTTTTAACACCTTTCAATCATCAACCCTCATCTTTTTACCACCAGCTACAAAACCACCACTATTAAACCGCTTCTGATTCCTATTATTCCACTTCTTCTTCGCATCCACCACTGCCACCACCTCTCGCTCGTCATACAGTCTCCCTGCCAGGTCTACCACCAACCTGAATGTACCTGGCCGAGCAACGATTAGATGTCTGAGGACATCCGCCTACAAACCTTGGAACTATCTTTTGATCTTTCGTGACACGGGGGTCACCTGATCTGGTACCAGCCTTGCCATCTTAATGAACTTGATCGTATACTGCTGGTGTGTCATAGTTCCCGCCTCTAACTGCAGGAACTCCCTCTCGACTTTGTCGAGTTCCCTGTGAGGACAAAACTCCTCGATCACAAACTTTTACAATTCATTCCATCTCATCCTTCTAATCGGCCTGCTTCCCTCTGCCTGGACAATATTGTCCCATGAGCACAAGGCCGAATCCACAAACGAGTTGGTAGTGAACTTCACCATCTGATCCTCTTGATAGTCATTGATATCAAGTACCGCATCCATCTCCTTCACCCATCAGTCAGTGGCGGTAGCACTCCTATTCCCATAAAGTGTCGGGGGCTTGCATCTCTGGAATGCCCTGTAGTTACACCCCCTTGTAGTTTCCTGCAATGCTTCCTCCTAATCATCATCACTGGAAGCAACTGTCTCAGCCACTGGTTGCTCCCATTCTCCTCCCTTTTCACCCCCTCTCTCAGTAGTTTTCCTCTTCTCCTTCTTCTCTTTCTTCTCATCCTCCCTTACAGCTCTAATAACCTCAGTCACCACAGATGACAGAATCGTCTGCATGACCTAATAAAACTCCTCAACTACAGCCTCCTTTACTGAGGCTCTCAGACTAGCGCTCTCATCCCTGCCTCATGGTGATGAAGCTCGGGCTCTTCAAGTGTCGTTTCGATAGTCCTAGCCCTATTCCTCATAACACGCAGTCCAGCACCACGTCCACCACGTCCTCCACCTCGAGAAACCTTCGAAGATCTACCACCAGCCATCTCTAAGCGCTATAAGATTAAAACATCAACATGGTCATTCAAGGTAATAGCCCAGATTATATCAAATATAGTAAGTCCCTAATTACAATGGCAAGTTGTGATTAGCTACTTACTTTACACTTCATTCCCCAAGCATTTCCTATCTTGACTACATCAGTATCCAAATCTACTAACAGCACATAAACCACATAACACGTGCACATAATTCCTTTTCATTAATGTACATAAAGCGTTTACGTAAAACACTTATATTAAAGTTTTAACTGTATGCATGTAGCTATTAGGACTGGCATCCCTTCCCATTCCGTCCCATTCTCAGTTTAAGTTTTAGGTTATGAAAATATTTTACCCAATTCTCTTAAGTTTTGACTCTGATACCAACTTATAAGGCCCCGATCCAAGGACGCTTACAGCTACTCATTCTTAGCATAAAACATTCAAAACATGATATTTGTAGCGGAATTTAAACTTCTTATATATATTAAAAAAATACATGACAAAACATTGTTCTTGCAGTTGTATCATAAAACTTGACAATTACAATCATTGTCTCAAACTCTAGAAAGCCAGACTCGGATCATCCCAGTAGCTATCGCATCCATCCCTACATCTCCTCAGCATTATCGATTACCTGCCAACTATTATGCATACAAAAGTTAGCAACGATGAGTGAGTTCTAGTTTTATAATAAAATATTTTACTTTGTTAAAAACATTTCCTTACATTCATACGTGATCATACATCATACATACATCTTGATAATAATTATTTGTTATCTTTTTATCATCGTTTGCCATCATTTATCATCACTAATTTTTGTAATTTTATTCATTAACATCATTCATCTTGATATAGAACTTGCCATATGCTAAACCCCCCACGTCATGCAAAAGCTAGTACTGTGCCGAGGTTTATAAATAAACCCCCACGGGGCAGTAGGGGTTTGGGGGCAATGGGGGTTCGGGGGCGGCAGCCCCTGACAGAGGGGTTCTAGAGGCAGCAGCCCATAAAAACGTATATTTAGTATGCATAATAGCCCAGAACATAGAAAAACTTGTAAATAAGGTGATCTAGAACTCACCTAGTCTCAGTAAGTAACTTCACACTTAGGTTATCTAAGCTATGATCAAGTTACATGGTCTGCATATAAGTTAACACACAAATATGTCATTTTCTACACAGTTTCGCATGTAGTTACGCATGTAGTTTCGCATGTCGTTTCGCTGACAATTTCGCTGCCTGTTTCGCTACCAATTTCGCATGGCAGTTTCGCTGCCAGTTTCGCATGTAGTTTCGCGAACTTTCGATAGAATTCCATGGCTGTGAAATTATCAGGGAAACTATAGTTTCGCTGGAAGAAATCCACAGTTTCGCTAGAAGAAATCCACAGTTTCACTGAAAGAACTGTTAGTTTCACATGACGAACTCACAGTTTCGCACGATGCATAAAAATGACGTTCCAGCCTATTTTTAACCCAAAAGTTAAACTTTTTACACCCAAATCCTTTGTTTTTTATCCAAGAAACTATATCTAAGCTTTTTACATGTTTTCATGCATAACAACGTGAATTTTGTAGGATTCTTGGTCATTTTTCAAACCCCAAAAACCCAAGAATCCGAATCTGCTATAAAGAGGTGTTTGGATGATGATTCTTACCTAGATTCTTGCTCTTTTCTTGTTATTTGATGATCAAAAACACATATCTTCAATCCTTTGATCTATAGAGCCTCAAATCTTGACTTTTCTCTACTTTCTCTCTCTACTCTCTCTCTCTCTCAAAAGTTGGGGATTTGGTTGCAAATAAGGATGAATGACTGATTGGTGTTTATATACAGTGGGTGTTCACGGGACCTTAAACTCGTCTAACACGTAACCCGTGCGGTTAATTTGGTCCATAGTCCATTTTCATCTTATTTATATTAAATAAATCCTAACTAAGTCCATTATTATTAATTTTCTTGTTTCGACTTTTTCCTGGGCGTTACAAATTGTTATATCATTTGGTTCTTAAATTCGATATGTGTAAGGCCATGTCTCCAAGCAACCTCAGTTGGATTTGAACAATGGAAACACCGGTTCTCAAACTATGAATTTCATTAATATAAGCAGCTGTACAAAATACATTATCATAATTTAAAAATTACATCAACAAATAAAACTTTAACTATCTTTCTTCACTCTATGCCGGGATGGAAGTCTCGATCATATGCCAAGTAACTTTTAAATACATGCCAAGCTCATAACTTATTTATCTAACATACCCGTCAATCTAATATGCATACAAAAGTCAGCGACACTAAATGAGCTCTAGGTTTACTTTATCAAATTACTATACACGCACTTTATCAAGAATATACTTTAACAACACATGCACTTTAACTTTACGCTTACGTTAAGGTAAGACTCCGCTAGCTTCTATTATACTGACTCTTTACCATACTTTATCTTTTACTTTATAGTTTCTTTATCATAGCTTTATCTTTACCTTATTGCGAGCATGTACTTTGTACAACACTTCTTTAGCCATTGCTCATGTAAACATAAGACTTTACTGTCCATTGCCATTACGCAAGACTCTTGTCTGGCTTGCAATACATGCAAGACTCCTGCCACTTGCTATTACGCAAGACTCGTATGTTGAGGCTTGAAACACGTCAAGAACTCTATGCTTGAAAAACTTCTTTAGCATACTTTAACATTTTCACAGTTGTGCTTTAACGGCTAACTATTCTTTAAATTATTATTCAATTTCTTTAACATATCACATATGAACTTTATTAAGTTTACTTTATTCTTTAACTGTAGTAATACAAATATCTTTTTTATCTATAAGTTCTTTATTTAAACAAGCTTTAACACACACAATACGATGGTATCTATACGTGAATCTAACTATAAACCCATGGGAAATCCATCCATGTGAGTACTACCATTCGCATGATAGCTTATAGGGCATTAACGGGATCGTGCGACAACTTTATCACCTTCGAACTATACTTCGTGCGGGAACTTTAGCACGCAAGAACAATCCATCGCACGATAACTTGCCATGCAAGTCTCACCATTCGCCCGATAACTATCATGAATAACTGCCTTAAGCAAGAACTATAGCATTCGCACGGGAACTATAGCATTTGCACGAGAACTATAAAGTTATTCGAAACTTCAGTCCCAAGTTATCGATTCTCAAGCTATTCTAAATCCCAAATACATTCTATAACAATCAACACTTTTATACTTTATCAAACATTTATTAAGGTGTGCATATTATCCCCAAAGCATAGAAAACATATAAAAGAGGGGTCTAGAACTCACCTTATGATATTTGCATAAGATAACACTAAAACTAGAGCTTTTCGATCAGGAAGTATATAATCATGCACTAATATCATTACCAAACATTCATAACGGCATAAATATACCGAACATCATTGAATACATACCTTATACACCACTTTGCACCGCTTTGTCTCTCTAACATTTCGCCACTCTCTCTCTCTCTAACCACAACAGTGGAACTTTTCGCATGAAATGGAGAAAATTGGGTGCTTTGGCCTATTTATAGGGTTTCCATCCTTCGTAGGTATTCTCGCACGATAACCCTTAGTCATGCGAGAACCCCTTTCCACGTGAGAACTTTCTTTTTTTTCTTTCTTTGAAAAAACTCGGGGTGTTACAGTCCGACTAGTTGAACTGTCCGTCCAGTGAACCCATAACTCGTCCAGTTTACTGTCCGGTCTGATTTTGAAAAATTATGTACATAATAGCGTTAGAGGATCATAAAAAAGTTACGTGCACACACGTAAAGGAGAGATATAATAAATAAATGAAGTCGCTTTAATAACTACTCTCTCCCTTAGAACTCATGAAGGATTAGAAATATATATGAGAGTATCTCCTACTTTAATAAAATGATAATTGTGGATTTCACTTGTCACATTTCTATGCCTCCTATTTTAACTTCTCCCGCCCAAACGAGATTAATATTTTCCAAACACGCAGATCTCTTTTTTGGTCCATAACCCAATCCGTCTCAATCGGTTCTCTATTCTTTATTCAAAATTGACAAACCCTAGAACTCCTCCCTCCCTCGGCTGAACTTCTCCATGAATCAGTAATTCTTTTTCCTCTCACGTTGTCTGATGTTGGTTGTTGGTTGTTTATTTCCTTTGTTTAGGTTGATGGTTGTGCGATTATCGTTGTTTCTTTTCTTCATCTTCATCTCAGGCTTCTTTAATGTTGTTCTCGTGTAGAATGGTGATTCGTGTTTCTACTGACTATAGTGTGATATAATTCAGGAACCACCTGCACTTTCAGTGACTTGTATTGATTTTTTAGGTGTTAGCAACTCCAATCGTTTTTATATTTTTGTGATTTTTTGGACACAGGTTTACCGAATGATTACCATTAAGATATCTTATGTTGTTAACTGTTTTAGTATTTAAGCCTTGCTTTGACGACCTCTATTTGTTACAGATTAGTATTATAGTCACAATTCATTTGTTATGACATATGTTGTTAGTTGTGAAACTGTGGATTTTTTAAGATATGTTTACCGAACGATTACCGTTAACATATCTTATGTTCTTGTTTTGTTTGTTTTGTAAGCATTGCTTTGATGTCCCCTATTTGTTAGAAATTAGTATAATAATGACATTACATTTGTGATGACATCTATTGTTACTTGTGCAACTGTGATTGTAAGCTTTGCGATCATGTAGCTTTGCGATAATGACCTTATACAATCCTTTTTCAGTTGGATTTCTTAATTATTTGTAATATCTATGTTTTGTATATAATGCTTCTTTACAGTGCTTCTAATTTCATAGGAACTAAATAGTATTCTTTGATCTTTATTTTTCATAAAATAAGAAGAATAAGAAGTTTTAAGAATAAAGAAATGTAATCCTTACTTTTGGAAGAGATTCTATTATGCGATGGGGACGTGGCTACACATTAGCACAGCTTATCATCCTTAGATAGATGGTAAGTGTAAGAGGACGATTCAGACGCTCGAGGATATGCTTCGAGCATGTGTGATCGACTTTGGAGGAAATTAGGACGATCACTTACCGTTAACTGAATTCTCATATAACATTAGTTATCATGCCAGCATTGGTATGCCTCCTTATTAGATGCTATACGGTAGGAGGTGTAGGACGCTCGTGTGTTGGGGCGAAATCGGGCAGAAAGAGTTGGGAAGCCTTGAGGTGATCGAGGCTATGACTGAAAAGTTAGAAAAGATCAAAGCTTTTATGAAGGCAGCCAAGGATAGACAGAAATCGTATGCTGACAAGAGGCGTAGACCAATCGAATTCAAGGTGGGCGACCGAGTTATGTTGAAGGTCTCACCTTGGAAAGGAATTATCCGGTTCCAGAAGAGGGGCAAGCTAAACCCGAGGTACATAAGGCATTTCTGAATCATTGCTCGAGTAAGAGAGGTGGCCTATCGATTAGAATTGCCGGATAAATTAAGTGGAATTCATTCGACATTCCATGTATCTTATCTAAGGAAGTGTTTAGCTGATGAGGACATGATTGTTCCACTGGAGGATATCAAGGTGGATGAACGGCTTAATTATGTGGAGCAGTCAGTGGCAATCATCGATTGAAAAGAGAAAAGACTGCGAAATAAAGTGGTTCCACTTATGCGGGTGCAGTGGAAACACAGAAAGGGTGCTGAGTCCACATGGGAGACTGAAGAAGAGATGAGACAGCATTACCCATAGTTATTCGAAGAGTGACGGGTTTCGGGGATGAAACCTCTTTAAGAGTTGTAACACCCGAAAATTGTGTCAGTTAAAAGAAAAAGCAAAGAAATAAGAAAAAGGACAAGAAAAGTATTTTTGTAAGAGAAGAAAGGAGAGCCAAAGTAGAGGGGTTAAAAGTATAAAAATGGCAAAATAATATTATTATTTAGTTTAAAGTGGGCATGGCCGCCCACTTCTCTGATCACCCCAACTGCTCGATAGTTTAAGAGAGAGAAAGCAGAAAGATCTTCAGTTTTAGGGTGAGAAAGTAGCTGAATTCAACGAAGGTAAGAAAATTTAGCATAACTGGTTCGGGTTTTATGGATTTTTGACCATGAAACCGATTTCTACATGTTCTTATGTGTGAACATATGCTCGGGTATGTGTTTTTGACATGTATAGGTGTTAGAAATCTTTGAAAAGTTCGAGTTTGAAAGAGAGAGCTTGGAAGCAGTCAAGGTGAGTTCTAGACCCCGTCTTTTACATGTTTTATAAATTATTTGGGGCTGAAAATGCATATAAATGATTTTTACAAAAGTTGTATATGTGCCCATAAGCATTTATGCATGTATGTTGATGTTGTATGGTTGTAAATGCTTGGATTATTGTTTAGAATGGTTGTATGAGCTTAGAACAGGGTAAACTTATGTTTAGGCATAAAAAATATATTAGAAACATATAAGTAGGTGGTCATGTGCCCAAACAGGGCACATGCGCCTGGAAAATAGACTTAGAAATTTAAGTAAGGTTGATGCGCCCAAATAATACCCTCATACGCCCAAAATATGGTCTAAGTATACTAAGTGTAGGTTAATGCGCCCAAACAGTAGCCCATGCGCCAACATTTATGCCTTAGAATAACTGTGTGTTTCATGCGCCTGAACAGTAGTTCATGCGCCTAAATTTTTGTCTAGACGCCTAAGTATTAGGGGTGATGCGCCCCAATAGTGTTCATGCGCCCAAATTTTACTCAGGCGCCTAAGTGTAGGCTCATGTGCCTAAACAATTCATGCGGCTAAACAGTTCATGCGCCTAAAAGTGAGAAATGGTTAAGTATAGGGCCATGGGCCCAAATAGTGATGAAACGCCTGAACAGGCCTCATGCGCCTGCATAGTGTTAAAACGCCTTACACTTAGAAAATTTTTCCGAATTTTTAAGAAATCAGATTTTTAGGGTTTTGACCCTAGTTTGACCTAAGGCTTATATATGCTTATTTTATGCATAGTTATATTTTGTTCGTATGTTCCTTATGTATATTGATATATAACTTTACGTAGTGTGTTTATAATCATAAACGTAAAGTATTTTCATTAAAGAAATAGATAAGATTAATAATAATGAAAGTGGAACATAAAGAACGAATGAAAAAAGGCTTGCAAGCAGAATGAAAGAAGGATTACAACTCATGAGAGTTGTCAGCTCAACTGTGTGTATCATAGCGTGTGATTTTAGCTAACCCATGAGGTTTCACACACAGGGGGATCAGTCATAGTATAAAACAAGATCATTGTCACTCGACCCCGAAAATGATGAGGCTTTATGCCCGGAATGGTGGCTTCGGGTCACGGGCTTTGTGCTAGATAGTAATGAGGCTTTGTGCCCGGAATGGTGGCTTCGGGCCACGAGCTTTGTGCCAGATAGTAATGAGGCTTTGTGCCCGGAATGGTGGCTTCAGGCCACGATGGGGGGGAAAAGCTTGACAGGATCTAGAATCAGTACGAAATGAGCAAAATGATAAAGTATGAAACGATCAAAATGATCAAGTACAAAATGAACGAAATTATAAAGTACGAAACGAACGATTACGAAAGATAATGATAAAGTGCGAAACAATGATTATGAAAGATAATGATAAAGTACGAAATGAACGAATATGTGAGATAATGAATGAAAAATAAGGTTATACCTTATTGTATGTACGATGAATGATCACATACGAAAGTAAAGAAAGTGTTTTTGTGAAAAGAGTATTTTCATATATGAACCGTATAAAGTATTTTAATACTTTAAAACTAGAACTCACACAACAACGCTAATTTTTATGCATTTTCAGTTGGCAGGTAATGTTACTGAGGATGGCACACGGGGAGGCTACTCGGTAGGGCAAGACTGTAATCCATTCACGCATAATAATATTGTTATTTTGTAATGCAATTGAATAAGGCTTTTGTAATTTAAAAATGTTGTATTACTTAACAATAGTATTTATCAATAAAATGAATGGTTTTGATAACTTGTTTCTGCTGCTTATCTTATAAATTATGTAATATATATGTAATGATGCGATGATTGTCCAACTGTGAGGTGCCCGGGAACAGGGGCGGAACTAGGGTGACGGGTACGGGGTCAAGTGACCCCATTGATTTTTGAACTCGTATTGTAACGTATAATGTTGAATTTTTTAGTGAACCATAGTTTTACAGGAAGTGAACCCATTAATATATTTAAGCTGATTATAAAACACTAATATGTTGTTGGTTCACTGGCAACGCGCGCCCTTCTCCACATTGAGGTCACGAGTTCAAAACTCGTAGGCAGCAGGCTTTCAGCAGTTTTGTTTTTTAATTCCCCCTCATATTTTAAGTAAAATTACTAAACCACCCTTATTCTAAAATTACAAAATAAAACCCTAGCCCCCATTATTTTTCCCCTAACCATTCAACCTGACTAAGTAAAGTACAAGTCTACAACTCTACTACAAGTCTACAAATGAATCTTCATTCTTGAAAAGGTTAGTTTTCTAAATTGTTTATTTAAAGTTCAAACCCTTTAATGTTTCATTGTTATTTTTTAGATTTAATTTATTTTACCGAATTTAGCATAATGACACCATTAAAATGTTCATTGCTCGAGTTTATTCGGGAAGGTACTTAACATGTAGGTTTATAATCCCATTTTCCTATCTTTGAAGTGAGCATAAAGTCACCATTAAAACGGTCTTGTTTATTTTACTTAATTTGTTTGTTAATTTGTGTTTTGCACAGAGGTATTAAAAGCAGATTTTTAAAGACCTTGTTAATGATGTTTTTATTATATTAGTTGATGAGTCGAGAGATGTATCTAAAAAGGAACAAATAGTTGTTGTTTTAAGATTTGTTGATAAATTGGAAATTGTTAAAGAAAGATTTATTGGTCTCGTTCATGTCATGGAAACAACTTCATTGTTTCTCAAGTCGGCTATTAATGAACTATTTGCTAGATACAATTTAAGCTTGACGCGTAGAGAATAACTGTAAAATGTAAGTTTTATTTGATTTATTTTGATATTATATTTTGTTAACATTTTGTATGCAATTTAATTACATTCCGAAACGAACTGACCCGACCCGGCCCAACCGGACAACCCGAAAAATTTTATATTATCTTGTTACGAAACAAATCACCGAAAAATAGTGACTCCACTGGGAAAAATTCCTGGTTCCGCCACTGCCCGGAAACGGGGCCTTACAATTTGGCTCATTGTATGTAAATATATAATTATATTTATACATACTAAATCAATCAACCAAATAAAAAATTAACACTAAGTATAAAAGTCAAAACCTGGGCCGCTCAGGGACAAATTTTGACCCCTCTTTTACTCTTAGTCGATCACCGTCATCGTTCTCTACAATATGTTCATCGCCTTATTGACTACAGTATTACACTTATCGTCATCCACAACATATTGTTATTCATAAAACTATTATGTTATAAAAACATTTCTTTTTAAATCATTAGAATATTGTCACCGTCTTTCATTGTAATATAAATCAGATAACACACTAGATTGGTTGTACAAATTGGTTGCCGCTCGTTAGTGCTCGCTCGACACTCGCTCGAAAAATTAACGCTCAAAAAATGTTCGTTCGATTTTCCACTCCGTTGTAAATGAGCTGATCGGCTAGGTTCGGTTTGAAAACGAGCCAAGCATGAGCAAAGGTCCGATTGGTTCACCTCGGCTCATGAACAGCCCTAGTGGTGTGGTGGTGTGTGGCGGTGGCTATGGGAGAATAGTATGTATATATTATCTATATATACTTACTTTTTTGTTTTCTTTTTCTTTTTCTATATAGTTTTTGTATTTGTATATTGAAATTACTATTCAAGTCAAGGGGATCTTTGTATTTATTTAAACTTAAAAAAAAGTTTGAATGAGGGTTAGTGTTTCTGACTCATACGTTACAAATTTTAAACTACACTGACTAAACTGAGATTTTCTAAATTTTAAATTATTGAATGACAAACGTTTTAACCAACAAACCACAAAAGCTTAAATAGAAATTAAAATAAGAGAGGGTTGGCCCGACGCTCCTCCTTCGGCCTTCCCCACCCCCACCGCCGCCTCCCCGCCGCCGCTCCTCCTTCGGCCTTCTCTACCCCCGCCACTTCTCCACCACCGCCTTCCCACCACCGCTTCTCCACGGCCTCCCCACCCCTGCCGCTTCTCCACCACCGCCTCCCCACCACCGCTCCTCCTTCGGCCTTCCCTACCCCCGCCGCTCCTCCTTCAGCCGCTCCTCCTTCGGCCTTCCCCACCCCCGCCGCTTCTCCACCCTAATTGCATCTTCTGCAGGTGAAGAACCCGGTTGCATCTCCTAAGTTAAGGGTTTGCGCCGCACCATCGTCGATCTGCACCGCAACACCGTCGATCTGCAGCCGCACCACCGCCGATCTGCAGCCGCACCCCGACAACCGCACCAGCAGCAGGCCCTTCATCTTCGTTTCAGTATTAGGGAAATGACGTCCCACCGGAAGCCTATTCCGGAGGAGACTCAGGCAAGGATTACCAAGTTCTTTATCACCAATCTCCCAGATCGGTGTAGCGGAGCAGATTTAGCAGCGGCAGTAAGGTCTCATGGTACAATTTTTGATCTCTACATCGTGCGTAAAAGAGATAGGGATGGGAAAAGATTCGGCTTTATTTCGCTCTTGGATGTGAAGATCGAAAGGAGATGGTCTCGCAGTTGTTTTCGGTTCGCTTGGGGGATTACAGATTAAAAGCTAATGTGGCTAGATTCGTTCTTGAAGAAGGAAAGATCAAGCAGCCTAAGTTTACAAATAAACAGTCTTATTCGCGTAACATTCCGATGCATGGGAACAGGACGGAATATGGTATCAAAAAGGATTTGAATGTTAATAGGATGTAGTTTAAGGATGCTTTGGTTGGGGTAGCGGTTGGTAGGCTGGTTCAGGTTGATGACTCGGTTGAAGCCTTCCAACATTTACATGGTAGAGCGGTTATGGTCCGGGTGAAATCGTTGTATGTCTTACAAAATATTTACAATATTTTAAAGGAGATGAAGCTCCAGGAAGGTTCGGTTATATGTTTTTGTGGTTTTTCTATCCTGATTGATTTCTCCTCCAATGAGCACGCTATTATGGCTAAGGACGAACTATTAGGTAGTCCGGATCATTTCGAGTCTCCTGATATTTGGAGTGGCCAACCATTGTCGTTTGATCGAGTTGCTTGTCTTAAGATTATTGGGGTACCTTTGTGCATTACGGATGGTAAAGTCTTGAATGATATTGGGAGTCTCTTTGGTTCGGTTGTTAAAGAGGCTCAATTGGAAATTCGGGGTTGTGATGCGTCCATGCATTTTGTTGGTGTTCTTGTGGATCATGGCAAACCGATTCAAGAGGAGGCATTCCTTAGATGGAGGGGGGACACGTTTAAAGTCTGGGTTGTGGAGGAGTACAAGGAATGGATAGATGCGTTTGTGCTTGATCCGAAGTTGAATGATGCGCCGGACATTAAAGGAATGGATGTTAAGTCCCCGGAAAATTCACCGGTGGAAAAGTCGGTGGAAGGAGGGATGAAATCTCCTATTTTGGAAACTAATTATGGCAGTAATGATAGGGGATCTGTTTCCAAAATTATGGGTTCAAGTTCAAATTCGGTGGACCAGAGGAATGCTTCTTTTTCGGATGACAAGGGTGACCAGTTGGAAAATTTTAATGAGGGGGTGGAAGTGTCTTTTAAGAAAAGTTTGAAAAGAAAAAAGTTTAAACAATTTTTAGAAGTGGGCTTGGAGGGGTCTGGTGGGTCATCCAGTGGTAACCAAAGACCACATAAAGGGCCCAAAGCTGTGGAGGAAGATTTGTTTGGGTTGGATCCGCTTATTTGGGCCACTGATGATAATGTACTTAAGACAAGGGGCCTTCCGGATGTTTCTTGTCAAAATCTGTTGGTACACATGTCCCCAGTTCTAGTCTAGTGATTTCAAATGTAATTGACTTCTATCTTGTAACACATATGTAAGGTTTAATCATTGTAAGGAAAACTCTTCAGTGAATGTTTACTTGATTACTTAATGTCATATCTATTATTATTGTTTGTTGTTACACGCATATATGAACAAGTTATATAGGTTATAGACTTGTTAGACATGTTCTGAATCAGTTAAGGTTCAAGAGTGTGTTTAACTAAGTAATCTGATTCAGTCGCACGACTGGACCATGCGAATGGGCCAATCGGACGACTGAACCAGGAGATTAAGTTAATCGCACTACTGAGTCATGAGACTGACTCAGTCGTACGAATGAATCAATCGTATGACTCAGTCGCACGACTGAGCCAGTCGCTTGGCTCAATCGTACGAATGAAAATTGTAACCTATAAATACCACTTAATTCGTGGAAAAATAAGACACTTCGAATATTCATAACCCTAGTCGACCCAGAGCGCCCTGTTCGTCAATTCCAACTTCATAGAACGTCCGAGATCATTCCTATTCAATTCTTAACGTTTTCTAATCGTTAGGATTGATCTTGATTTCGTTCTCCCTGATTGGATCGCCAATCAAATAGGATTCCGCACTATTTGATCCGGTTTAATGAAGAATCAGTTAGTACTCCGTACGTACACGGTCCTAACAAGTGGTATCAGAGCCAGGTTCTTGATTCTTCGTTGATTCAATCGTTTTTGTGAAAAGTCTACGTTTTTACGCGAAAAGATCCAATCTTTCTGCTCAAAACCGAGTCTTTACGTGTGCATGTTCTGCAAAATCAGTGTTTTTCGACTTCCAGCCGTCTAGGGTGTAAAAAACCTCGTTTTAGGTCAAAAGTTTGAATAATTTCGATTTCTGCAGTCTCAGTCGCACGATTAGCTCAATCGTACGACTGAAGTCCAGTCGCCCAGTTCAATCGCCCGATTGAGTCAGTCGTATAGCCAGTCGCCCGATTGAGTTAATCGTCAACTCCAGTCGCCCAGCTGAGTCGTTCGGTCTGTTCAGTCGCCTAAGTCTCTCAGTCGCCTGTTCAATCGTATGTTTGAGTCCAATCGCATACAGCTAGTGTCAGTCGCATCCCAGTCGTATCCCCAATCGCATTAGTAGTTTAATTCACAAGTTAAATTAATAAAAGAATGGACTCAGAAAATTATGCCATGTCAGCTGGAAAGGACCAAAGGATCCAAAATCTACTACTTCTGGAGAATGAGATTGGTAATCACAATAAGCCGCCTAAGCTTCTATCCATTGATGAGTTCCCGCAGTGGAAGCAAAGGTTTGAGATTCATCTCAATGGCGTGGATACTAATCTATGGAATTCTATTGAGACTGGTTACACCATGCCAGTTGGTGCTGATGATTTGCCATTAACATTGAGTGGAATGACGGATGCTCAAAAGACTGCCTATAATGCTGAAAAGGAGGCTTATGCTATGCTCACCCAGTCAATTCCTAAAGAGATCTTCCATCAGTACTCAGATCAGAAACAGAGTAAAAAATTCTGGAAAGCTCTCGAGAAAAGGTATGAAGGGAGCTCAACTCTGAAATCCTTGAAGGCCAAAGCTCTCAAAAAGGAGTTTGACAATTTCTCTGCTATTGGTAACGAGAGCTTAGACGACATCATTGACCGCTTCTATCATCTAATGAGTGAACTTCACACTCATGGGGTTACAACGTCTAAAGAAGAAAAGGTCACCAGTTTAGCTGAAGGTCTTCCAGAAAAATGGGATTCGTTTATTTCCGCCTTGAGACACAATTCAGTTCTCGAGACTTTGGATATAAATGACTTTATTATGAAACTGCAAGAGGAAGAGGTCAGACATAAGTATAAGGCGAAGAATGGTGCATATGCTCAGGATCCTACTCTTTACAATGTGACTCCAACTCCAATTGCAAAGTCTTCCAATGCTCCTCTGCAGACTGCATTTGTTTCTAATACATCTGGTCAAAGCTCATCGTCTGGGGTTGAGTCATCTGTTTCATCAGGGGTTCAACACAGTATTACTGAAGCTCACTCGACAAAGTTAATAACTGAGAACCTGGGTAAAGTCACTGTGGAAGTTGCCAAGGAACACATGGACCTACTTGCTGCAGTGGTTCATTCCTATGATGGTTTGATTGCAGGGAAGATAGGAAACTGCCACTTGGCTGATGAAGACTATGAGCAGGTGGATGAAAATGAGTTGGAGAGAATGGATATTATGTGGGCTCTCGCAAGTGCTGTGCGACGAGCAAAGAAGTTTGTGAAGAAGACAGGGCAGAATCTCGTGGCTACAAAAAATACTACTTTTGGGTTTGACAAGTCCAAAGTCACGTGTTTCAACTGCGGTGAGAAAGGACATTTCAAGAGGGAATGTGTGAAGCCTAAAAAGACTGGGAACGGAAATCCTTTCTCCTCTTTCAACAGACAAGATAAAGATAAGAAGCCAGTTCCAGCAGGAAGTGATTCCAAGGATTGGTGGCACAGGGTGATGAAGGACAGGACTGGTCCTTCCGGTTCTTATCTGATGGTGAAGCCAACATAGCTTCTGTCGAGGACCTAAATGAAGACTCAGCAAGTGAGGGGGAGAACTCAGCTGAGCCTGACAATACTGAATTGGATGATGACATAGCTGATGTTGATCAGCTTGTGGAGAATGAACTGAATGCTACGTCTGAAGCACAATCTGAATCCCAAAATGCTTTCATGGCTGGAACGTCTACATCGGCACAGGTAGAATCAAAGAATGAATTATTTACTAAACATGCTTGTGTTGAATGTGAAAAATTTAGGGAAAGCATTGACCTGAAATTTGCTAGGTTATTAGATCATAATGATAACTTAGTAAATGATTTAAAATTGTGCACTGAAGCAAACAGAATCTTAAAACAGAATGAAAACAGTTATAAAGAAAAGATTGATGCTTTAAAGAAACAGTTAAAAGAAACTGAAGTTGTTGCCTTTAACCAAGAAAATGATATCAAGTTTTATTTAAAGACAATAGAAGAAACTAAGAAGGAACGAGCGGTTTTACAAGTTGAAAACGAGTCTTTGCAACAAAGACTCCACAGTCTAGCTAGTTCCTCACATATTTTGAAAAACTTGGTTAAAGAACGCAACAACGGGAGGGTTTGGGTTATAAAGTTGTGCCACCACCACATGAGTCCTTTTTAAACATAAAACAACGTCCAATAAATGATAACCCCATAAAGGATCATGTGGTGACAACTCCTCTAGTCAGTGATCCGGATACAGCAGTTACACTGCCTCTTCGATTCTTGACCAGACAGATTCTGGATCAAGCACTACAAGCACACAAATCACTGGCAAACGAGTGGAAGAGAATGTTCAGCATCTCTTGGGTTGGGTAAAAAGTCAACTTCTACACAACCTAAGATTTCCAAAATCACTCAAGCTAAACCAGTGAAACAAGATAATCACCAATTTCCAAGACAAAACATAAATCATGTTAAACAAGTTAAATTTGTCAAAGTAGGTGAAAAACTTAAAAGTGATAATAAAACAAAGAATCTGAGGTTTATCCATCGCCCCACAAGAGATCTCCTAGCCCTGATGAATGGAGATCCTGCTATACTTGTGGTCAGTGCGATCATATTTCGACTAATTACCCTCGCTATCAGACACCGAGAATTAAGGTTGAGCTACACAACAAAGTCAAAGTAGATTCAAACAACGTTCTAAGACTCCAGTTAGATCGAAAACACCTATTCGGTCCAAAACACCTTCTAGGTCCTTTTCGTCTCCACCTCGCCAAAGGCAAAACAGACAAGTCCCCGACAAGTCTGTGATGCCAGAGGTAAAACCTGTTTCTGAATCTAAATCATCTGCTCAAACCGTAAATCAGTCTAAGGTGTACCACAAACAATCCTTTCACAGGGATGGTTTATGGAAAGCCAAGACAACTGGTGTGTCTGAAAGCAAGGACAATCTGAAAGTTGAGATTCCACCCACTGATAAAGGACAGTGGGTCGAATTCATGATGGTTGATTCCTCTGGGAAACCCAAGCCAGTCAAGGCTTGGGTCCCCATCCTTAACTGATGATTTTCTCATCTGTGCAGGTTGTCCGCTATAGTGCGTCTACAAATACATGGATAGTAGATAACGGAGCTTCCAGGCACATGACGGGAAACAAGTCTCTCCTTTTCAATGTCAAACAAATTAAAGGGGGACACGTTTCATTTGCTGGTAATAAAGGAGGATACATTACCGCTTAGGGCGAAGTAGGTAATGACAAGGTAAGGTTCGATAAAGTGAACTTTGTTCAGCAGTTAGAAAACAATCTGCTTTCTGTGTCTCAGATTTGCGACAAAGGATTCAAAGTCATGTTTGATAATCGAAAATGCTACATTCTGAAGAAAGAAATGGATATTCCAGAGGAGCAGGTATTAATGTCAGCATCTAGATATAATGACTTGTATGTTCTAGATATGTCTAATGCATCTACTAGTTCTTCTACTGTTCAATGTTTCTTATCTAAAGCAACAGAGAAGGATTCCATTTCGTGGCACAGAAGAATGGGACACATTAATCATAGGAAGATGAATCACCTGATTCATAACAACCTAGTTGATGGAGTTCCTGTCAAGAACTTCAAGCTTCCTGATTTTTGTGTCTCATGCAAGAAAGGAAAGCAAACAAGGAAATCTCACAAGACCAAGAATGTCATTTATCGAGATGCCCCTGGAGCTACTGCACATGGATCTTTTCGGTCCAGTTAGCACTAAAAGTATCGCTGGAGACTGGTACTGCTTCGTAGTCACCGATGACTACTCACGATTCTCGTGGGTAATGTTTCTGAAAGCTAAATCAGAAACATTTGAGTCATTCAAAGTGCTGGTCACCACCCTGGAGTCACTTTACAAGCTTAAAGTGCGAAAGATTCGTTCAGATAATGGAACCGAGTTCAAGAATCAGTGGATGGATGCATTCTGCAAAGAAAAGGGAATTGTTCATCAATTCACCTCTGCATATACACCACAGATGAATGGAGTTGCTGAGTGAAAGAACAGGAGTCTGATCGAGACAGCCAGGACTATGTTGGCAGACTCAAAACTGCCAGTACAATTCTGGAACGAGGCTGTAGCCAACGCCTGCTACACACTTAATCGTGTGTCAGTAGTGAAGAGGCACGGGAAGACTTGCTATGAGTTGCTACAGAAGCGTAAGCCAAACCTGGAGTATCTGGAACCTTTCGGTGCTCCTTGTACTCTTCTGAAGAAAACTCAAGAAGGCAAGTTCAATGAAAAGGAAGATCAGGGGATCTTTCTGGGATATAGTATACCCGACAAACGAGTTTACAACAACTCTACTGGTCAGGTAGAAGTATGGTGCAACGTTGATGTTCAACGTTTCACTATCCCCCCTGCTGGAAAAGGTCCATCGTCATTCTTCGACTACGATGGCTTTTTCAAATCATTCAATCTTCCTCAGATAGTTTCAGATGATGATATTGCTACTCAGATGATGCACGATGTGCTCAACTCACCGAATCTGGACACTAGCAATACCACTCCTACAAGTGGGTCATCGGGATCTGCCTCAGCTGATCAGAATGATAGTGAAGACTCATCAGAGGATGAAGAAGCATCTGAACCAGCACAAACACCTAATGTTGATCAAGAAGGGAGCTCTTCAGCTGTTTCACCTGCATCTGGAAACACAGACACTGAACCTCCAGTCACGACTATGGATTCTGAAGTTGTTGTTCCTACAACTCCTTTGACTAGGATCAGTACAAGCCATCCGCCAGATGCTATCATTGGTGATCTCCACTCCGGCGTGCAGACTAGAAGTCGATTGTACACTGCTGATTACGCTGAAGTAATGGAAAAGGGCTACGTGAATGATGGAGCTTACAGATGTTTTGTCTCTCAAATTGAACCCAAACACGTAAGTGATGCCCTTAAGGATGAAGCATGGGTCAATGCTATGCAAGAAGAGTTGCTACAGTTCAAGAAACTTGGAGTGTGGACTCTTGTTGACCGACCCAAAGGAGTCAAGGTAATTGGTACCAAATGGGTACTAAAGTGCAAGAAGGATGACCAGGGTGTTGTTATCAGAAACAAGGCACGGTTGGTTGTTCAAGGCTTCAGACAAGTCGAAGGAATCGACTACAATGAAGTCTTTGCTCCCGTAGCTAGAATGGAAGCAATTCGTATCTGTCTAGCCTACGCCTCTTACATGAAGATCAAAGTTTATCAACTAGATGTTAAGAGTGCATTCTTGCATGGGGAAATCCATGAAGAAGTATATGTAAGTCAACCCAAAGGATTCGAAGATCCTTATCATCGGGACAGAGTCTACAAGTTAGACAAGGCTCTGTATGGGCTACATCAGGCTCCTCGAGCTTGGTATGAAAAGCTTTCCACCCATCTGCTAAAACATGGCTTTCGCAGGGGTGTGATTGACTGTACATTATTCATCAAAGAGAAGGATGGTGATCTGCTTTTGGTACAGATTTATGTGGATGACATAATCTTCGGCTCACGAAACGAAGGGTTATGTAAAGAGTTTGAATCTGTGATGAAGGCTGAGTTTGAGATGAGTGCCATGGGAGAAATGAAGTTCTTCCTCGGATTACAGGTGGACCAAACACCTACCGGCATCTTTTTGCATCAAACTAAGTATGTCGGTGACATTCTTAGTCGCTTTGATATGAACAATGTCACTGCAGTCGGTACCCCTCTCGCCACAAATCACGATGTGGCTCCTGATGAGAATGGGGATTTGGTGGATGCCACCATGTATCGTGGGATGATCGGATCTCTCATGTACCTCACTGCCTCTCGTCCAGATATCATGTATGCCACATGTTTATGTTCCCGATATCAGGCAAAACCTAAAGTCAATCATCTGATTGGAGTCAAGAGGATTTTTTGTTATCTGAAGGGTACTCCAACACTGGGGTTGTGGTATCCTCATGATGATGACTTTGAGCTAACAGCGTATAGTGACTCGGATTACGGAGGCTGCAAAATGAACTACAAGTCTACGTCAGCAGGATGTCAATTTTTCAGGAGAAGATTGGTAACTTGGCAGTGCAAGAAGCAGACATCAGTTGCTCTGTCTACCTGTGAAGCTGAATACGTTGCCGCCGCCAGCTGCTGCTCTCAAATCATTTGGATTCAACAGCAAATGCGGGATTACGGTTTGCATTTCACTTCTACTCCTATCTATGTTGATAATTCTGCTGCAATTGCAGTAACTAAAAATCCGGTTCAACATCCTAAGACCAAACACATAGGCATAAAGTATCATTTCATACGCGATTGCTATGAAAAACACTTAATTGATGTGGTCAAAATTAACACGGATTTTCAACGCGCTGACCTCTACACAAAACCATTTGATAAACCAAGATTTTTCTATCTGCTAGAGGTCAACGGGGTTAAAAAGAAAAGTGAGGATATTTAGAAGAAACAGATACATAGTCCGACACCGTTTTTCTTTATTTTCGTCTTTTATTTATTTTATTTTATTTTTTAATTTCCTTGTTGTTATAAAAATCCAAAAACACAAAAAGATTTTCTGTTTTAGAATTTTAGGGGGAGATTAGGTTTAATTCAGTATTTATTTACTTAAAAAAAAGGAGGGGAAGGTGAGTAAAGCTGAAAAGGCAAAGACAACAAAACAGGAAATGTGACTCGACAAAAATTGGAAGATGATAGTACACAGGCATCGAGTTATTTGGAACAACAAAATGATGTTGAGATCAAAAATGTTAATTAACTTACTAAAAATGTAAAAATCAGAGAAGTCTAAGTCTAACAAAATGGGAAAATGGTAGTACGTTTGATTGTTACTGTAATTACACGGAGAAAGTTGATCTAGGGAGGTGCTAGTTCATTATATGATGTGTCAGTAGATTCAACACAATAGACAAGTAGACGTCATTGGTGAACTTAATCTAAACTAAATGATTCAATCAACTGTGGGTTCCCATCTTATCACTGGTTAACACAATCAGCTCTTCCGATAAGGGTTAACGAGCAAATAAATGCCACCAAAGGTGTGCAAATGACCACAAAAAGAGCAAAGCACGAAAAAAAATGAATACTAGCGTAATCAAGCTGATAACTTATGTTGTTGGTGCGCTATGTGCAAAAGAAAATAAGAAATGCTCTAACAAGGAGATAGGTTGTGTGCCTCTCTGCTGTGCGATGGCACTGACCTGAGGATAAGCATAACTATATATTCTAGACTTCATTATTGTTTGCCGCCTCTCTGCTGTGCGATGGCACTGACCTGAGGATTGGCTTCTCTTTGAAAGATCTAAGAATAGTCTCTTCTTGCAAAATACCTAAAGACCGCTCGAAAGTCCTTTAAGGAATGCTGATTACCATATAAGTGTGGGATACACAAATGTTGTTTGAAATAATATAACATAATTCATTACCAATGTATGTCAAAAGTCTGTGTATGAATTTAGTGGACAAGTATACTGACAATCGTCTTGACTACACCGACTGAAGTTGATGATCAAAGTGTGTTACGTATCATATCAAACATGATTCCCAGTTAGTACTTAGAAGTCTTAGATCAGAACAAACTGTGATGTGTCATCATGAAAAATGAAATCAACTCATAATGTTCCAAGTAATGGTGTATATGACTGTCTGGTTCCAAATGAGTCTGTTCCTGATATAATGTCAGTGCTGATAGGCTACACAAACCTGCCCTAACAAAAATCACAAAAAGATGTTCATTTTTGTTCGTAGTTTAAATTTTATTTATTGGTTAGTATTAGTGTGTCAATGTCGGACTGTGTGTGTATGGTTATCTGTTAACGTCACTAAACGAGCTAAATGTTTATTTAAAAATTGTTTCTGAAAGGATAAAAATATCACGTCTGAGGTGATAAGTTGGTTAAATGGATCACGTCTGAGGTGATCGGGTGGTTAAATGGATCACGTCTGAGGTGATCGGGTGGTTAAATGGATCACGTCTGAGGTGATTGGGTGGTTAAATGGATCACGTCTGAGGTGATCGAGTGGATAAATGGATCATGTCTGAGATGATCAACGGCACATAACGTTTTATCAATTGGTTAAGAAATCTAAGGGTCGGTAAATATAGTTGACTAAAATGGCACAAGTATAGCCCAATCGCACGACTGAATCTGATCTGACTCAGTCGTACGAATGGGGTATACAATTGAACACAATCGTACGATTGGGCCATGAGAATGAGCCCAATCGGACGATTGAAAGTGACTGAGTATGAGAGACATCCGAATGAAGGTCAATCGTACGACTGAAGATGGACGATTAGGTGAACTGTACGACTGACACTCAGTTGTACGACTCAACTATACGACTAGGCCCAGTCGCACGACTAAGTCATCCGACTAAGCACAGTCGTACGACTGAAGGTTGCCCTAGTATAAATACCAGGGAAATCACCCTCAGTCGCTCACTTGCCCTAATCGCCCACTTCACTCGTACGACATAGCGAAACTCTGCCAAAATTTCCAAAAACATCTTAAATCTCGTTTACATTGTTTCTGACACTTGCACTCGCTCATACAGGTACTAAACAAGAGGAACCATCGAACAAACTGTGTCGAATCATCAAAAATGGCACAAATTATGACCGAACAGTACTTGTAATCTTAATAGGCTTAATAGACCTTAAAACCTGAACTTAATGATCAAATTAAGGTTACAATAGGCTTAATCGGCTTATTCTGAGTACAATGAGCATAATTTTGATGTTTAACACTTAGTATTGCTCAAAACAGGAATTTGAATGAACAAATAGTCAAATGAACGACTGGTCATGCTGATGAACTTCAATCGTACGACTGAGCTGTACGATTGGCTTAATCGTACGACTAAGATGGACGATTGCCTCAATTGTACGACTAGAGCTCAGTCGCACAGTTCAATCGTACGACTAGAACTAAGTCGCTTGTTCAGTCGCACTATTAAGTCAAAAGTTTAATGTTCATTGACTGAAATTAGCTATCTTCCACATGATCTAACGTTTACTTGGTTTGTGTCACAGATGGCGAGCAGATGGACTATGAGCACTAAGCATAATATATGTGCTCATCTAGACTTGACATCCCGCAACGCAGCAGACTTTACTGGGATTATTACTTTTCTGCGCCGTTCGAGGATCTCCAGAGCGATATCTGCTCAGTGTACTCCATATAGATCGATACAGCAGGCGTTCTGGGAGAACGCAGTGGTGGAGAGGTCGACTGATCCCTATTCCATCAGGAGTTCTATTTTTGGAGAGCCGATACAGATTTCTGAGAAGGACATAAGACGGTCCTTGAGTTTGGGGATGATGCTGACTGCCCAACACGACTACACCCCCTGACCGTCCGTGGCTGCTTTATGAGGGCCAAATATTCGGGGGACATTAACACAAGCATGCTCAACAAGAGCAACTTGTGCCCCCAGTTTAAGTATCTGGCTCATATACTTCTGAGATGCATAGCATCCAAAAAGGGTGGATTTGATGAGCTTTCAGACCAGATGCAAAACGCATACGTCGCTCTGGTGCTGAACCACCCATTTAGTTTCTCTAGGATGATATTCACATATATGGTGGAGAATATAGAGGCCAAAGGGAAAGAGGGATTTTGCATGTACCCTCGATTTCTGCAGATGATCATCGACCAGAAACTTCCACAGCTGCCCAAAACCCAAGACGATGCAGTTGTTCTAGAGATCATGGATGATACTACGTTGGGTAGGATGAAGGTCTACCGAGGGAAGCAAGTGAAACTCCCGGTGAGGAATTTGTTTGGGTATTTGGCCCGGGCTGATTATGTTGCCCCAGGGAGACGCAAGTGGCGTCATGATGACAGTGGATCTGACACTGAGGTGATAGCTATTCCATCAGATGATTCTGATGATGATGACAGTGGTGATGGTGGAAATACAGGCCCCACTCCATCTAGGGCCACTACCACGGATATACCATCTCCACCACCCACCCACGATAGAACTGAGTCTGCTGGTTTTCATCAAGATTTTGTTATTGGTGAGGAGGAAAAGGAGTCAGAGGAGGAGCCCTTGACACGTACTGTGGGAAGCAAGGTTGTTCCCACAGAACATGGGCTAAGGGCAGTCGGTGAAGGCCCACGAGACTCAGGAGAGATAGCTACTGATCCGAGTTATGCACCGGAGTCAGCTAGCAGGGTTGTAGGGGGAGCATCCACTTCTACGGGAACGAGGAAGAAAAGGATGGCTTGATGTGTGCTAGACTATACTAAATTAGACTAACAAATAAAACTCTAACTAGACACTAAAAAGCTTTAATTTATAAAACTAAGACTCGATCCTAAGCAACACAACCGGCAGTGTACCGTCGACTGCAGAATAGCTATTAAGTCCGAGTTATCGAACCCAAAGACTTCTGTATGGAAAACGTAAACTGAACTTACCTAAGACTCGACTAAAAATACTAAATGAAAGTAAATGAGGGGGGTTTGTTTTAAATTACTTTAAAAGAACTAATACTGGACAGAAAATAAGGAATTGACTAGATTTAAATCAGGAGAAGAAATCACTACCTAGGTAAGAACCCTATACATGTTTTTTGGCTTTTCTCCTAACGGTTTTGGAAAGACTTGTGTACCGGGATCTGAAGATACTAACTTAAAAGGGACCTAGAGAAACCTCGACACTTTCAAGGGAAGCAACTAGATTGACCTAATAAGCCGATAAAACACCGGTTTGTGGATTACCCTCACAGGTTCTCCAACTAAGCTAACGACACACCCGAAAGAAACTCTACCTCACGGCGCGAGTGTCACAATACCTAAAGGTAAGGGGATAGATCTGGAATGCCTAATCAGACTCAGGAAACTATGATATGAAAGGGGAACTAGACCGAACTCCTCACAGAGACTCTAACCTAGCAATCAATCACACAAGACAACCTGATAATCTATTAACCTCACAGTATTAAGATTAGTTGCATATTTAGTTAGTTCAATTCAAGATAAATCACTTCAATGATTCAATACGTCTACCAAATCATCTAGAAACCGCAAACCCTAGGCAAACGATCTAGCATGCATCCATTATATGAAAGACTTCATCAAGACACACGTGAAGCAATAAACCAATCACAAGAACAGATCTAAATACACGTACACAACTGATCATGCAAACCAAATCATTATCATTAACTTTAAACACAAGCACAATCCAAAAACCGAAAGAATACTAAGTTAAACATGCATAATCATCAAAACCTAGGAAGCTACAGAAGTTTAGCCTCTAAACATGATCAGAACAGAAGTATAAGTCATGGAAGAAGTCATTGATTACAAAGGAATGAAAACTAAGAAGAGAAACGTAAAAACCGGGACGATTAAGTCTTCGATTCTTCACTTCCTAGCTCCAAATCTCCAATCCTTTGCTCCCAGCTCCTGGAAATCGCCTATGATCGTCCTCAGCCGCTCCCAATCGTCCAATAATGTCCTCCTCCTCGAATTAGGTTTTGGTTTGAGTTTTAAACAACTTTGCCGATTTTAGCACCCGTCGCGTAGCGCGACGGGCCTTCACATTTTGTCGCGTAGCGCGACAATCACCACAACCTGACAAATTAGTCGGGTGGCAAATCCGGTAAATACCCGATTTCATTAAGGGCAAAATGGTAATTTACAAACCCTCGCGTAGCGCGCGGTTTGTCTCTATCTGTCGCGTAGCGCGAGAGAAGCAAAACTCCGATTTTTTTTAATTCTTTTAATTCCAAACTCCTCGGCTCGATCCCGGCATCTCGTTAAGACTCGTTTAAGCTCCAAAATGCTATCTTTATGCTCGGGATCCTACAATACCCACAATTGATCAATAGAAACGAATTCTGAGATAAAAACGAACATAAATAATGCAATTATTATACAAAATATACACGGGGAATCCAACTAATTATCATCATATCAAATATCCCCACACTTACCTCTTTTTCGTCCCTGAAAAAGACTTATGCAAATGGAATCATAGTCAAGTTTAAATCTGATTTCCAACATTTAAGTCTAATTACTTATTAAAGTTTACTAACGTGTTAACCGCGATCACAAGGTATTTTGTCCATTTAAACCCAACCACCGATCATCCAAGTCCCCAAGAGTATAGCATTTAGGTTCAAGTATTCTATTTTATTAATCATGAATTCTCACAAGTCGGTATCTATTCCTGTTATCAAATCTCCGAAGCATAGACTAAATCAAAAATCCATGATTTTTCTACCACTGTAACCCAATACCCACATGTATTTAAAACTAACTTGTTTTGATGGAAACTAAGCTACACTATTAATATTTTTCTTTTCAGCACTTATTCTTCTTTTGCAACTTTTCATATATATATATATATATATACATATATATTTTTTTTTATAAGACTCCACCTAGAGGGCTGTTGCCCACTGAGTCACCATCCCCTTGAGCAACACCATAGGCTTTGTCTTTCTTTTTTTTTTTTTTTTTATTTATTTATTTTGTGCAAGATTTAAAAACAACAGGATCACGACCCTAACTCAGAGGTGTTGCCAGCCAAGTCGCCATCCCAGCTGTCAAGCACATAAGCTTCAGGCCACAATCATTAAGCACTGGCCTAGAGGTTTTTGAATGCCCTCTCGCACCTAATTGTCATTTTCAAACTCACACAATACTAAGATGGAATCCTAGGCGCCACATAACGTGTGCCAACTATGCTAATCTTAAATACAAACGGGTATCAACTTACAGTGGTGCTTTTTCAACCTTCCAACAGTTTCGACTTCCATCTAGTGAGAACACATATAGTAAATTAAATATTTAATTAGATGGATTAGAATACATCTATGAAACCCTTCAAAATCGGCTGGGCCTACCCGTGCATCCCAAATCAGACACGCTTTCAATTATTTATTATCTCATACATATAGTAGTTGAAAACCAGGCACCTGACTTTACCTATCATTTTCCATTTTTAATATATGCAGACATCAAAATCAGGGAAATTTTCTAATTTTTTGATTTTTTTTTCTTTTAAAGACACACTAAAATAAAATTAACTAAACACACGCAAAAATTAAAAGAATGACTCAATGAAATTAAACCTAAGACACATGTCTTCCTATCCCCACACTTAATTTAAACATTGTCCTCAATGTTGAAACTAAAAGAAAGACATAAATAAAAAGAAGAGTTTTGGAAAAGACTTAGCTGGTTAAGCAGTGTCCAGCTGTGCAGAGTCTGAATCCAAAACCTCTGATCGTATAGCATTTCATTCGCGATCAGGAATCACTGGTTGACTCCTTATAAAATTGTTAGATATATTCACCCGAATGGAGATTGAGTACGGGTGAATTATTCCAAACCTGCAAAACAAACACTCTACCAGGCAAACACAGCATCAAACAGACTCAATAAAAACAACAATCTGACTCAACAACAGGGGAACACAAGTTTAGGTAAAATAATTTATTTTTTTTTTTTTTTTTCGTCAGGTGTTTCGTCGCGTAGCGCGACAAAAGTTGGGGAACCGTCGCGTAGCGCGACGTTTTGTTTTGACTGACCAGTTGACCGGGTTTGTCGCGTAGCGTGACATATATGTGTGCCATGTCGCGTTGCGCGACGTGTGCTTTTTAACAGAAAGTTTTCTTCTTTTCATGCCTTAGAAAAATTTTGACCCCAATAATCTTTTTACCTCTATTAACATGAACCAAGTGGGAAAACTTACCTGGTAGCCTCCCGGTCATGTGTCAAATCGCAACCATAAGATTGTTTCCCTGCAAACACTTAACAAGACACGAAAACGAAACACACGAAACACAAAAACCGACACAAACTACCAAAAACCATCTCTACAAACTCTACAAACGGGTAATTACCCCAAAACCATCACTCGATCAACTTATGGGGGATCATGAAGACCCAGCTCACCCCCGAAACTAACAACCTCACATCCAAACTCACCACTAAACAAGAAACCACCAAATTCAGAATCAATCAAATCACAACAATCCTACACTTGGGTTTTGCTAATGCTGGCGGTTCTCTATCAAACTCTAACATCCCCACACTTGGGGAATTGCTATCCTCAACCACAAACTTCTCAAATTCACAATCAACTAACTCATCACCACTTTCACATACCCTCAAAAACTCTTCAGCAACTCTATCTAACTCATCATCCTCCTCAACCGAATACACTCTCTCATTCTCCATCATCCTATCATCCACCTCACACGAATGATCAAGAACACCGACCCTTTCGGAATACTAGGACCCCTAATCGAATTGGCAACCTCAAACACTACACTCTCCTCTCCCACGTGAAGTGTGATCTCGCCCTTAAACACATTAATGTTAGCTTTAGCAGTACACAAGAAGGGTCTACCTAGAATGATAGGAACTCTTTCATCAGCCTCCATGTCTAACACTACAAAGTCCACGGGGAACACAAACTTATCAACCTTCACCAACAAATTCTCGACAATTCCCCGTGGGTGCTTAACAGATTTATCAGCAAGGGAAAGTGTCATGCGCGTTGGGCTCAACTCACCTAAACTTAGCTTCTCATACAAGGAATAGGGCATAAGATTGATACTAGCTCCTAAATCCGCCAATGCGTGGCATTGAACTTCACTACCAAACAGACACGGGATTGTGAAGACCCCGGGATCTGCCAATTTCTCCGGTAGTTGGTTCATGACCACCGCAGAACACTCACCCGACAAGAAAACACTCGAAATTTCACCTAGTTTGCTTTTATTCTTCAAAAGGTCTTTCAAAAATTTAGCATACCTAGGCATCCACTTAATTACCTCTATGAACGGGAGATTGACCTTCAATTGTTTAAACAAATCCAAAAAGTGCCCGTAATCCTTTTCATACTTTTGATTCTTAAGCCTATTGGGAAACGGGAGACGGAATGATCAATCACCGGAGAACGCTCAAACACACTAGGCTTCCTAACAGCACTATCCCCAGAGGATTCTCTACTACCTTCTCACTCTCATCCTTCTCAAACATGACCTCCTCAACTATAGGGCCTCTCACCTCATCTAACTGCCTACCCGACCTAGTTGTAATGGCCTTAACATGTGCATTCGGGTTCTGTTGAGTATTACCGGGCAACTGACCTGGGGGCCTCTCATCTAACCTTCTAGCTATGTCCCCTACGGTCCTCTAAAGATCTAGGAAAGCTGATTGCTGATTTTTCAATAAGTTATCATGTTCAGCTAGAATCTGCTGTGTCTTAGGTTTAATTTCATTGAGTCATTCTTTTAATTTTTGCGTGTGTTTAGTTAATTTTTTTTTTCTTTTAAAGACACACTAAAATAAAATTAACTAAACACATGCAAAAATTAAAGAATGACTCAATGAAATTAACCTAAGACACATGTATTCCTATCCCCACACTTAATTTAAACATTGTCCTCAATGTTGAAACTAAAAGAAAGACATAAATAAAAAGAAGAGATTTGGAAAAGACTTAGCTGGTTAGCAGTGTCCAGCTGTGCAGAGTCTGAATCCAAAACCTCTGATCGTATAGCATTTCATTCGCGATCAGGAATCACTGGTTGCCTCCTTATAAAATTGTTAGATATATTCACCCGAATGGAGATTGAGTACGGGTGAATTATTCCAAACCTGCAAACAAGCACTCTACCAGGCAAACACAGCATCAAACAGACTCAATAAAAACAAACAATCTGACTCAACAAACAGGGGAACACAAGTTTAGGTAAAATAATTTATTTATTTTTTTTTTTTTTTCGTCAGGTGTTTCGTCGCGTAGCGCGACAAAAGTTGGGGAACCGTCGCGTAGCGCGACGTTTTGTTTTGACTGACCAGTTGACCGGGTTTGTCGCGTAGCGTGACATATATGTGTGCCATGTCGCGTTGCGCGACGTGTGCTTTTTAACAGAAAGTTTTCTTCTTTTCATGCCTTAGAAAAATTTTGACCCCAATAATCTTTTTACCTCTATTAACATGAACCAAGTGGGAAAACTTACCTGGTAGCCTCCCGGTCATGTGTCAAATCGCAACCATAAGATTGTTTCCCTGCAAACACTTAACAAGACACGAAAACGAAACACACGAAACACAAAAACCGACACAAACTACCAAAAACCATCTCTACAAACTCTACAAACGGGTAATTACCCCAAAACCATCACTCAGATCAACTTATGGGGGATCATGAAGACCCAGCTCACCCCCGAAACTAACAACCTCACATCCAAACTCACCACTAAACAAGAAACCACCAAATTCAGAATCAATCAAATCACAACAATCCCTACACTTGGGTTTTGCTAATGCTGGCGGTTCTCTATCAAACTCTAACATCCCCACACTTGGGGAATTGCTATCCTCAACCACAAACTTCTCAAATTCACAATCAACTAACTCATCACCACTTTCACATACCCTCAAAAACTCTTCAGCAACTCTATCTAACTCATCATCCTCCTCAACCGAATACACTCTCTCATTCTCCATCATCCTATCATCCACCTCACACGAATTGATCAAGAACACCGACCCTTTCGGAATACTAGGACCCCTAATCGAATTGGCAACCTCAAACACTACACTCTCCTCTCCCACGTGAAGTGTGATCTCGCCCTTAAACACATTAATGTTAGCTTTAGCAGTACACAAGAAGGGTCTACCTAGAATGATAGGAACTCTTTCATCAGCCTCCATGTCTAACACTACAAAGTCCACGGGGAACACAAACTTATCAACCTTCACCAACAAATTCTCGACAATTCCCCGTGGGTGCTTAACAGATTTATCAGCAAGGGAAAGTGTCATGCGCGTTAGGCTCAACTCACCTAAACTTAGCTTCTCATACAAGGAATAGGGCATAAGATTGATACTAGCTCCTAAATCCGCCAATGCGTGGCATTGAACTTCACTACCAAACAGACACGGGATTGTGAAGACCCCGGGATCTGCCAATTTCTCCGGTAGTTGGTTCATGACCACCGCAGAACACTCACCCGACAAGAAAACACTCGAAATTTCACCTAGTTTGCTTTTATTCTTCAAAAGGTCTTTCAAAAATTTAGCATACCTAGGCATCCACTTAATTACCTCTATGAACGGGAGATTGACCTTCAATTGTTTAAACAAATCCAAAAAGTGCCCGTAATCCTTTTCATACTTTTGATTCTTAAGCCTATTGGGAAACGGAGACGGAATGATCAATCACCGGAGAACGCTCAAACACACTAGGCTTCCTAACAGCACTATCCCCAGAGGGATTCTCTACTACCTTCTCACTCTCATCCTTCTCAAACATGACCTCCTCAACTATAGGGCCTCTCACCTCATCTAACTGCCTACCCGACCTAGTTGTAATGGCCTTAACATGTGCATTCGGGTTCTGTTGAGTATTACCGGGCAACTGACCTGGGGGCCTCTCATCTAACCTTCTAGCTATGTCCCTTACGGTCCTCTGAAGATCTAGGAAAGCTGATTGCTGATTTTTCAATAAGTTATCATGTTCAGCTAGAATCTGCTGCGTCTTAGAATCCTTAACCACTAACTGAGTCAACAGATTCTCTATCCTACTTAACTCTCCACTATTCTGCCCTGACTGACCACCTGAACCACTACCCTGCCCCTGGTTTTGATTAGAATTCTGTGAGAAACCTGGGGGAGCACCTGAAGAACGCCAGTTGTTCTGATTTCTCCAACCGGAGTTATAAGAATTGTTACCTACATAACTGGCTTGCTCTTGACCTATCAAGGGCACTCACTAGTGGCATGGTCACCTCTACATAGCTCATACCTATCAACCTTTTTCTTCAACTCTCTCACCTCACGAACTAGACTATCAAGAGCAGCAACCACACTAGTATCCATGGTGACATGGTGAACTCCTCTGGATGAGGTACTAGTAGCAGGACTGGATTTCCTGTTTCCAGACCGCTGCTCATGTTCTGCTTGGGCAAAACTCTCAAACATTTCATTACATTCATTCACGTTTTTCTTACCCATTAAGTGCCCGCCCGCAGAAGTATCGAATCTAGCCCTAGTTTCATAATTCAACCCATTATAAAATTTCTCAACTAAAGCCCATTCGGACAAGCCATGCTGGGAGCAACGACTAAGGAGGTTTTGAAACCTCTCCTAAGCACGATAGTAAGGCTCGTCCGGCTCCATCCTGAATGAGTGGATCTCATCTCTAAGCCTAGATGCCTTGGCCGGCGGAAAATACTTATGAAGAAAACGCTCACGAAGAGCCGGCCAAGTGGTGAATGTACCAGCTGCATGAGATTCGAGCCAAGTGGCGGCTCTATCAGCAAGTGAAAATGGAAACAACTGTAAGAAAATGGCATCATCAGACGCACCCTGCAACTTGAAAGTTCTACCAATTCGCTCTAAGCGACCTATGTGTGCAGGTGCGTCCTCATCCTCGCGTCCATGGAATTGACAGTTATTAGAGATAGCTGTCATGACGTAGGATGGGATCTGCCAGGAGTTATCATTAGCAATGGCAGGAAGTGTGATTGGATTGCTAACTCCTGTGAAGCCATTGGTGGCTTGCTGATGAACAGTCTGATTCTCAGCCATATGTGTGTGTGGTGAACTAGGTGGGCTAGAATATGCAGAAAAGGTAGAAGAAGATGCTGTAGGAAAAGGTGTAGAATCAAAAACAGAAAGAGAAGAAGTACCACCCCTAAATTTGGGCAACGCAAGCTGCAATTCTTGATCCGGAGGTGGTCCTTGTGATCTCAAGCGGGGCATAAACCTGTAAAACACAAAATTAAAAAACCGTAAGACTGACTCAAACAAATAAAATAAAAACAAATAGAATTAAAAACAAACTAATTAAAAAAAAACTTAGCACAAATAGCAATTAAATCAAGTAAGTCTAATTAACGCAATCGCCAAGAAGTCCCCGGCAACGGCGCCAAAAACTTTGATGTGTGCTAGACTATACTAAATTAGACTAACAAATAAAACTCTAACTAGACACTAAAAAGCTTTAAATTTATAAAACTAAGACTCGATCCTAAGCAACACAACCGGCAGTGTACCGGTCGACTGCAGAATAGCTATTAAGTCCGAGTTATCGAACCCAAAGACTTCTGTATGGAAAACGTAAACTGAACTTACCTAAGACTCGACTAAAAATACTAAATGAAAGTAAATGAGGGGGGTTTGTTTTAAATTACTTTAAAAGAACTAATACTGGACAGAAATAAGGAATTGACTAGATTTAAATCAGGAGAAGAAATCACTACCTAGGTAAGAATCCTATACATGTTTTTTGGCTTTTCTCCTAACGGTTTTGGAAAGACTTATGTAACCGGGATCTGAAGATACTAACTTAAAAGGGACCTAGAGAAACCTCGACACTTTCAAGGGAAGCAACTAGATTGACCTAATAAGCCGATAAAACACCGGTTTGTGGATTACCCTCACAGGTTCTCCAACTAAGCTAACGACACACCCGAAAGAAACTCTACCTCACGGCGCGAGTGTCACAATACCTAAAGGTAAGGGGATAGATCTGGAATGCCTAATCAGACTCAGGAAACTATGATATGAAAGGGGAACTAGACCGAACTCCTCACAGAGACTCTAACCTAGCAATCAATCACACAAGACAACCTGATAATCTATTAACCTCACAGTATTAAGATTAGTTGCATATTTAGTTAGTTCAATTCAAGATAAATCACTTCAATGATTCAATACGTCTACCAAATCATCTAGAAACCGCAAACCCTAGGCAAACGATCTAGCATGCATCCATTATATGAAAGACATTCATCAAGACACACGTGAAGCAATAAACCAATCACAAGAACAGATCTAAATACACGTACACAACTGATCATGCAAACCAAATCATTATCATTAACTTTAAACACAAGCACAATCCAAAAACCGAAAGAATACTAAGTTAAACATGCATAATCATCAAAACCTAGGAAGCTACAGAAGTTTAGCCTCTAAACATGATCAGAACAGAAGTATAAGTCATGGAAGAAGTCATTGATTACAAAGGAATGAAAACTAAGAAGAGAAACGTAAAAACCGGGACGATTAAGTCTTCGATTCTTCACTTCCTAGCTCCAAATCTCCAATCCTTTGCTCCCAAGCTCCTGGAAATCGCCTATGATCGTCCTCAGCCGCTCCCAATCGTCCAATAATGTCCTCCTCCTCGAATTAGGGTTTTGGTTTGAGTTTTAAACAACTTTGCCGATTTTAGCACCCGTCGCGTAGCGCGACGGGCCTTCACATTTTGTCGCGTAGCGCGACAATCACCACAACCCGACAAATTAGTCGGGTGGCAAATCCGGTAAATACCCGATTTCATTAAGGGCAAAATGGTAATTTACAAACCCTCGCGTAGCGCGACGGTTTGTCTCTATCTGTCGCGTAGCGCGAGAGAAGCAAAACTCCGATTTTTTTTAATTCTTTTAATTCCAAACTCCTCGGCTCGATCCCGGCATCTCGTTAAGACTCGTTTAAGCTCCAAAATGCTATCTTTATGCTCGGGATCCTACAAAACCCACAAGTGATCAATAGAAATGAATTCTGAGATAAAAACGAACATAAATAATGCAATTATTATACAAAATATACACGGGAATCCAACTAATTATCATCATATCATGGCTCAACCCCATGGTCAAAAGAGGAAGAAACGTCGTTTCACCTTTGTTACCACTACCTCCTCAACCACTCCCACTACCTCAACCACTCCCACTACCTCAACCACTCCCACTACCTCAACCACTCCCACTACCTCAACCACTCCCACTACCTCAACCACTCCCACTACCTCAACCACTCCCACTACCACAACCACCACTACACCCATTCCACCACCTGTCACCACCACCAAACATACTACCACAGTACATCCCACCTCACAATCCACTCACATTCCACATCCAATATTCACCACCTCCACGCTACCACTACCGGCCACCGAGCCGATCCATCCTTCGTCCCTACAGGTTCATCCCTCCCTCCTATTGGAGTGGAGGGACAGCTAGCAGCTCTGAACATGATGGTGATGAAGCTGCTAGCTGCGGATGAGGAGAAGATAGCGAGACTACGTCAGCTTGAGGAGCAAAATGCTTCTCAAGCACATCAGATTGCTCAACTCCAGGAACAAAACGTCCTGTCGACTCAAAAGATTAAGGAGTTAAAGTCTGCAAACAAGAAGATCCTGCTAAAGCTGAAGGGATTTCAAGCTGACCCTCTAAAGATCAAGGAGGGAGACGGTGATGATGGTGATGATAGTGAAGATGATAATGATGAGGAGGATGAGGATGATGATGAAGAGGATGATGATGCAGAAGGTGATGGACATCAAGACAAAGAAGGTGATGATGATGAAGGAGATGCTGCATCTTCACCCTCTGATCATGCACACGAACAAAGAACGAAGCGAAACAAGATCAGAGGGCACCTTCATCTGATCCATCAGCCTCCCAATCTGCTGAAGATCCACCAGAGATACAAGGCAAAGTTCAAGACTAGACGTTTATTTATTATTTGAAACTTTGTACTTGAAATTATGTATACTAGTTTGTTATATATAAAATTTTGTGGATGTAAATCAACTTTGGTTATGTGATCAATGTATACTTACTTGCCATATATTTGATTGTGTAACAGGATCAGCCAAACAAGTCGATGAGCATGATGTCATGCCCCTTCGTCAGATTGAATCCAAGTTGACTATGATTCTAGATCTTCAAGGGATAGTGCAACGGTCTGTAAACTACTCAGCTGAAGAAGGGGAAATTATTCATGACTTGACAGATGAACAGATTGCAGAACTGTTCAGTCTGAATCCTGATGAACTGATAAAAGATGCACCCGAAGTCGATGTAGTTAGCAATGAAGAACTACAAGACGTCGACGAGGTGGAGATTGAGGATGTGACGGCTGATCATTATCCCCAGTACACTAACGCCGAAGGCGACGTACTTCCAGATGTGGGGGAAACATTTGATAGCAATATCTTTGACAAGGTGGAAGAGATGACAGCGGCAAAGGCAGCTGCAGAAGGTACTCCTCAGGCAGAAGAAGCTGACCAAGCAACCAAAAAGGAGGAATGGATTGCATGCATTGAGGAAATGAAGAAACAGCGTGCGCCTACAAAGTCAGATGCCTACACCAAGCTTTACAAGATTAAGAAGCATCAGAAGGTGTCAGGAAAGATTATCAGCTGGGCATACTTTGATGATCTCAAAGTATATGCTGTGAAGAGAGAGAAGGGTATAGAATATTTCAGGTTCCCACATGATCTGAAAACTCTCCCAAGTTTTGAGCTAAATCGTCTAGCCAACTTGAACCTCCTATATGCTGTTCCAGGAAAGATATCAGGATCGTTTGAGCAGGCACTGAAGAAAGAGTACCATACAAGGTGGGTCAACTTTAAACCTCAACAGCCTAGAAGGTTATTTCATAGGACTGAGGTTGACCCCACCTCAGGAAGACCAAAGGTGGTCTTGAGATGCATCCTCCGCGCACTATGTCGCGTATTCCATTGAGGGAGATGCCTCAGTATTTTGCACCCCATTTCAAATGGTGGAATTATGACTGGCGAACTGGTGAAGCCGTTATAGTTTTGGAGAAAGAAGGAAATGTCGAGACAATAAGGGTGTTTGATCCGATGTGGCTAACCAACTTGTCCGAGTCTGATGTCTATATCTTATTCAAGTGGCCACTGTTCTTTGACACACAGGATATTGTGCAACCACTGCAGTTCTAACATGTTATACGTATCTGCTTTGCACTGAATATTCATTCTGGGATCTCGAGAGAAGAAAGGGTGAAAAGATATGAAGAGTTCAAGAAAGAAGTTAAATCTTAGATAGAACTAGGTCCAAGGGGGAGTTTGTTGGTACACATGTCCCCAGTTCTAGTCTAGTGATTTCAAATGTAATTGACTTCTATCTTGTAACACGTATGTAAGGTTTAATCATTGTAAGGAAAACTCTTCAGTGAATGTTTACTTGATTACTTAATGTCATATCTATTATTATTGTTTGTTGTTACACGCATATATGAACAAGTTATATAGGTTATAGACTTGTTAGACATGTTCTGAATCATTAAGGTTCAAGAGTGTGTTTAACTAAGTAATCTGATTCAGTCGCATGACTGGACCATGCGAATGGGCCAATCGGACGACTGAACCAGGAGATTAAGTCAATCGCACTACTGAGTCTTGAGACTGACTCAGTCGTACGAATGAATCAATCGTATGACTCAGTCGCACGACTGAGCCAGTCGCTTGGCTCAGTCGTACAAATGAAAGCTGTAACCTATAAATACCACTTAATTCGTGGAAAAATAAGACACTTCGAATATTCATAACCCTAGTCGACCCAGAGCGCCCTGTTCGTCAATTCCAACTTCATAGAACGTCCGAGATCATTCCTATTCAATTTTTAACGTTTTCTAATCGTTAGGATTGATCTTGATTTCGTTCTCTCTGATTGGATCGCCAATCAAATAGGATTCCGCAATATTTGATCTGGTATAACGAAGAATCAGTTAGTACTCCGTACGTACACGGTCCTAACAAAATCCTTTTAACGTGCTCATCAGTGATACAGAAGAGGACTTGGTAGAGGAAATTCAGGTGGATGAGGAAGAGACTGGCGGTACTGTTAACACAAGGAAGGCTACGACTGATGACCCGAATGGTGGATCCGGATCGTCGTCGCCTCAAATGGAGAAAGAGATTAAGCGTATGAAGGAGTTGGGTGCCAAGCTAGGAGTACAGTTGGATAATTACGACTCTTTAATCAAGGATTCCATTCAAGGTCAAGGTTTACAAACAGGTTTATCATGAATTTTCTTTCTTTAAATGTTAGAGGGATTGGGGCGGTTGGTAAACCGTCTTAGGTCAAGGGTTTGGTGGTCAAGTCAAGTATTGATTTTTTAGCTTTACAAGAAACTTTGCTGACTGAGGAGAAGGTTTTTGATGTTGAGAGAATGTGGATTTCTTGTGATTACGGGGTGGATAGGGTGGGTACTGTTGGCAAATCGGGTGGTTTGATGTCGGTTTGGAATGTGAGAAAAATTAAAAAGTTAGCTTCGGTAGAAGATAGGAATTTTATTGTGACCACTGGTAGCCTGGTAGAAGACGGGTCTATTTTGAATGTTCTTAACGTATATGCTCCTCAAAAGGCGGTAGAAAAAAGGCGTCTTTGGGATAGGCTTAAAAGTATTATTCTTGGTGGTGTGGGTATGTGGTTAATTCTAGGGGATTTTAATACAGTAAGGTGGAAGGAAGAACGTAAAAATTCGAAATTCCATAAGGGTATGGCTGATGATTTTAATCTGTTCATAGAGGAGGCAGGTTTGCAGGAATATAAAATGAATGGGAATAGATTTACTTTTTTGGCAGGATCGGGATGTGATGTTAAAATGAGTAAAATTGACAGAGTTTTGGTTAGTCAGAATTTCTTTAATAGATGGCCTATGGCATGTTTGAGGGCTCTTCCTCGGGAGCTTTCAGATCACTGTCCGTTGGCTTTGACCTTGATTGATTGTAATTTTGGTCCAAAACCGTTTAAATGGTTCAATTCTTGGTTGGAGAGAGATGGTTGCGAAAGAGTGGTTTTGGATACTTTGAGTAAGGGGATGGTTGACGGGCCAGCGGATGTTATGTTACATAGGAAATTTGTGATGCTTAGAGGGGCCTTAACAGAGTGGTGGAATAAAACAGCCAAAAAAGAAGAGGATCTTTTAAGTGTGTTGAAAGAGGATATAGCGTTTTAGAAAAACAAATGGAGGGTAGAGACTTAAAAGAGGAGGAGATTTGGGTTTGGGAGGAGAGTAAGAAGGAGATGGAGAAGCTTATCTGGTTTAAAAACCAGGATCTTCATCAGAAGTCTAGGGTGAAATGGGCTGTTTCAGGGGATGAGAATTCAGAGTTTTTTCACAGGTGCATTAAAGGGAGGAAGGCCTCCAATGCTATTCCGGGATTGGTAGTAAATGGGAGTTGGGTTTCGAAGCCTTCTTTAATAAAAAGGAGGTGTTGTGCTTCTTTCGCAAGCACTTCACCGAGAATATTTTTAACCGCCCAATTTTTGTTTGTGATGAATTGAAACAGGTTCCAATGGGAAGTATTGAGGCCTTGATAGCTCCGTTTTCTAAAGATGAAATCAAAGAAGCGGCTTTTGATTGTGGTGCTGATAAAGCTTTGGGGCCAGACGGGTTTAATTTCAAGTTTATAAAGTTTTTCTGGAGTTCGTTGGAGGCTGATTTTGTTAAAGTTTTTGAAGAATTTTTTCACTCTGGCAACATCAGCAAAGAATACAGTACTTCATTTATTAATTTGATAGCCAAGACGAAAGTTCCAGTGGATTTAAAAGACTACAGGCCTATAAATTTAATTAATGTTATCAGTAAAATTATCTCTAAGGTGATGGCGGCGCGTATTAAGAAAGTCATTGGTCATGTGATTTCTGAAGCTCAATCTTTTTTGGGTGAGCGGTTCATTCTGGATGGTCCATTAATCCTTAACGAAATAATTGGATGGGTAAAGAAAAACAAAAAGCTAGTTTTTCTCCTGAAATTTGATTTCGAAAAGGCTTATGATAATGTGAACTGGGATTTTCTTCTGTCGATATTGAGACAGATGGGTTTTCCGGAGAGATGGTGTATGTTGGTGAAGGGTATTCTTTATTCGGCTAGGTCGGCGGTGCTTGTTAATGGGTCGCCTACGTTTGAGTTCCAATGTCAAAAGGGGCTCAGGCAAGGCGATCCTTTATCTCCCTTTTTATTCCTTGTAGTCATGGAGGCGCTTGCTAGCATGATCTCAAAGGCTTGTGTTTTGGGTGAATTTGAAGGTGTGAAGGTTACGAGTGGGGGACCGAGTGTTTCCCATTTGTTGTATGCCGATGATGCTCTTATTTTGGGCACTTGGAATGAAGAAAATATTGGAAAGATTAATCGTCTATTAAGAATATTCCATTTATGCTCGGGATTAAGGATTAATATTCATAAATCGGTTTTGTTCGGATTGGGAGTTCAGGATTCGGAGATTGGAGCTATGGCTAATCTATTGGGGTGTAGAGTTGGTAAGACGCCTTTCGTCTACTTGGGTATAAAGTCGGAGCCAATATGAACCGGGTCTCCAATTGGGATCCGGTCATGGAGACGATTCGTAATAGATTATGCTCTTGGAAGGCGAAGACTTTATCGATTGGTGGGAGATTAACGTTAATTAAATCGGTGTTAGCTAGCCTTCCGGTGTATTTTCTTTGTTCAAAGCTCCTAAAGTGGTGGTAGAGAATATTGAAAAGATTTTTAGACATTTCTTATGGGCCGGTTGTAAAGAAGGTAAGAGTCTACATTGGGTTTCTTGGGAAGTTGCTACTAAATCTAAAAAGAATGGTGGGTTGAGTATTTCTAAGATTGATGAAGTGAACACGACTTTGCTAGCTAAATGGGCTTGGAGGTTCAAAATGATAATAATAGCATGTGGAAGAGGATTATTGAATGTATTCATGGGGGTAGAAATAGATGGATTTTTTTACCGGTTAACAATTCTTATCAAGGCTGCTGGAAAACTATTAGTCGCTTTTTGGAGGGTTTGTCCATTAATGGTCATTATTTTAAATATGAGTTTAAATGTATTCTTCGAAAAGGGGATCGCATTCGGTTCTGGAAAGACGTTTGGTGGGGGTCGAAGGCGCTTATGGACAGGTGGCCCAGGCTGTTTGAGCAAGAGTCGAATAAAAATGCTCTAGTTTGTCAGTGTGTGCAGGTTCAGGGAGATTCAGTGGGTCTAAGTGCAGGCTGGTCGAATAATCTCATGACTATTGAGGTCATTTCTGAAAGACAAGATGTCGATTTTATGTTGTCTAAGGTCCGGTTAAGTAGCAACGAAGATAAATGGGTCTGGAATGATAGTTGTGGTGGGGTTTTTACAGTTGCGGCTGTCAAGGATTGGCTTAGGGGCTCGGAAGCTGCTGTGCAGAATCGGTTAATCATGTGGGAATCTTGGGTTCCTGTAAAAGTGAATGTTTTTGTGTGGAGATTGGGTATGGATCGAATTGCAACCCGTATAGCGCTGATTAGAAGAAAGATAAACATCCCGGATGCTAAGTGCCCTTTGTGCGATACTTATGATGAATCGGCGGATCACTTGATGGTTCAATGTGGGCTTGTGTTTGGTGTTTGGGGTAAAATTTGGCGTTGGTGTAGGATATCCGAGTGGTACCCTTCTTCGGTTCAGGAGATCCTTCGGATGCAATACGCTAACTTGAAGACTAAAGAAGAAAGAAAAATTGTTAAGGGTATTATGATGATTACTTGTTGGTCGATTTGAACTGCTAGAAATAACAAGGTTTTTAAAGGAGGTACCCCTATAGTCATTGACATAGTCGCTCAAGTTAAGGCTTTGTCGCTTATTTGGTTGAAACATAGGTCTAGATTCAAAACGATTGTTTGGAATGATTGGGTTAATTACCCTCTGTACTTTTTTGTAGTGGTTTTGTTGGTTAGTCCTTGATTTGAGGACTATCCGGTGTTTATGAAATTTTGGTTCAAAAAAAATAGAAATTAAGTCTAATTATTGTAAATAGAAGTATTTGTTTCCGAAAGTATAATCAAAGGGTAGATACGTTGACTACCAGGAAAGCTACTGGACTTGGTCCACGTGACAGTTTGCAGCTAATGCCACTTTCTTCATTGGATCCCTCTGCTTCCTACTCCCAAACCACTCTCAAGTCTCAACATGACGGTTAACACCACAAATAATCAATAAATAATTAAAGCATTATCACTACATATTAAAATGTATATTACAATAAATAAAGGTTTACGTATTGAAGTGCATTATTATAATAATTAAAGGTTTTTTGGACTAACTTATACTATAAATCAACACTCTTTTCTAAGGTTATAGAACGCGTATGACAAATTTCAACACTAACTACAAGAAAATATTTAGAGGGCTATCAAAGGGTTTATACGTCTTGTATAAGACTACACCACCCCCTTATATGACACGTATGGGACTATAAGATTCATATAAAAATTTAGGATGTTGATTTATAATTTTGAGTTGTATAAATAACTAGACCTTTTTAATAATGCAAGTGTTATACTTTGTCTTATTATCATTATTTTTAATGGGTGTTTGGGATTGCTTATTGAAAAACTTCTTTTAACATTTGAAAAGGAGATAAGTTAAAATTAGGTGAAAGTGTGTTTGGATGGAGATGAAGATGTAAGGAGAAAAATGAATTTTTAAGAAGTTAAAAATTTTAACTTCTCAATACTCTTTTGAGAAGTCAAAAGGGGGTGTAAATAAGAAATCCCAAACATGACCTTAGACTCTCTCTCCAATTAAATAAAAGTCATTCTTACTATCTTATGACTTAGAGGCTGTGTGACAACTTCTGAATAAATAAGTGCTAAACCAATAAGAGGTCTGAACCAGTAAGAGATCTGAACTAATAAGTGCTTAACCAATTTAAGTCTGTTTGGTTGGATAAGTGATCTGAACCAAAGTTACAAATACATAACATTGTCTGTTTGGCCTAAACCAACTTAAAAGGGCATATTCACTCACAATCACTTTCACCTTCATCTCCACTCTAAACCCTAGACCTACCCACCTACCACCACCACAATCACCACTATCAATGGACCCCTGCTGCACCGCCTGCACTGTCATCGACCCGAAGGTCCGTCAAGTCGGCTTCTTCGTCCCACCAGAGCGATCTCAATCCATCCCCTTACCACAATCCACCACCTCTCCCTTATCTCCGCCCTTATCCGACCTCTCACCCTCCCGCAACTCCCTATCTCTAGTCATGATCCCCCGCCATGTCACCTCTCCGATCTCTCATCCCTCATGGTTCCAGTTGGATCCCCCCCCAGGAGTTAAATCTGTGGCTGCTTGCGGCGACCGCGCTCCGACGAGGGTTCCCGGCAGCAGATTGCGATGAGGGTAGGGGAGGAGGTGATGGAAGTTGATCAGACTCGATCTCAAATCTGACTGGGTAAGTGATGGTTCAGAGCTCTTTTTCAATCAGAGGTACCCCAACCAAACAACTATGTCTGACTGGGGTCATTCAGACCCAAACAACACAACCCCTTATTATTTTTATTTTTTTGTTTTACTTACTTATTAAATAATAATATTAAAATATAATTTTAGATATTTATAAGCTTTTAAATTACAAATTTTGTTTATCATTAATTAAATTAGCCAATCATTTTACAATTTCTAATTATCATTACTAATTATATTTTTTGTTTAACCCATATAATATACAAGTTTTCTCTAAATATTTATTATTGAAAATTCTAATCAACAAATCGTTGTCCTTAAAATCGATATTTAGTTTAAAATTCCTATTAAAACCATCTTTTAGTTTAGAGTTAATTTCAATTTTCCTCTACAAGATTTAACAAAAGTAACAATTTTGCTACAAAATATTAAAAATATTAATTTAGCTTCAAAAGTTTTATAACTTGTTTCAATTTTAATTCAAATACTTTATTATTTTAGATAAACTGAAACAACAACTGAAATTTTTGTACTGAAAGTAAAACAAATGTTCAAAGGCTTTATTATTTTAGATAAAACTAAGTGGCTGTTTGGGATTGCTTTTTTTATCTCCTTTTGACTTTTGAAGGGGTAAAAAGACCAAAATGTCCCTTCAAAAGTCACCTGAAGTTAAAATTTTTAACTTCTGGTTACTTTTGAAGGGATATTTTGGTCTTTTCACCCCTCCAAAATTAAAAAGAAATAAAAAAAACAATCCCAAACAGCCCCTAAAACAACTATTGAAATTTTGTACTAAAAGTAAAACAAATGATGAAAATTTTAAAGGTTAATTAATTTTTTAAATCTTTTTAAAAAAAATGGTTATTTTGATCAAATCCAAAACACAACTTAACTATTAAATTTAATATCATCACAATCGAGATAAAATCCATTTTCCGCTTCCCTACGTTCCTCGTTCCCGTTCTAAAACCCTCACCACCGCCCTGCACACTCTAACGTGCGCCGATGGAGAACTACTCCTACACCTCCTACCCGGACTCCAGCGGATCTTCACCAAAATCTCGAGAAATCGACTTCGAAAACCCACAGCCATGGGAGGATAACACCTACAAAGTCAAGCTCATGTGCAGTTATGGCGGTAAAATCCACCCTAGACCTCACGATAACCAACTCGCGTACGTCGGCGGTGACACTAAAATCCTATCCGTTGATCGCTCGATCAAATTCTCCGCTCTCGTTGCCAAGTTAGCAGCGATGTGTGATGGTGACGTTTGTTTCAAGTACCAGTTACCTGGTGAAGATCTCGATGCTTTGATCTCCGTCACCGATGACGACGATCTAGACCACATGATGATCGAGTACGACCGGTTGAGCAAAGCTTCGTCCAAACCGGCGAGATTGAGGCTGTTTCTGTTTCCGGTTTCTTCTCAAACTCCGTCGGTAACTTCAATTCATAGTTTTGGATCCACTGAAGGTAGATCGGTGCCAGATCGGTTCGTTGATGCGTTGAATCCCGGTCCTGTGACTCCGGTAACTCCGGTGACTCCGGTTCAGTCGTTAACAGGAGATGCGGATTTCCTGTTTGGTTCAGAGAACGGAGTACCACCGGAGCCGGTCACGGTGCCGGTGGTGGCGAAGTTTCGAGATCTTCCCATCGCAGATCCGGCGATTCGTCATCGTGATCCGGATATTTTAGATGATGGTGGAATCGGAGAGGATCGGATACAGAAGCATATACAGGATTTGCGGATGTTGCGAATTGCAGAAGATCAACAGCAGAATCCGTACAGAAGACAGAGTGATGATAATATTGTTGGTTCAGGTTACGCCGGAGATTATTACGTTCAGAGAACTGTGGAAAAAGTAGTTTCGACGATGCCGCCGGTGACTTTACCTTCTCCGGCGCCGGGATACCAGATCTCCGGCGGAATCCCGGCACCTGCTCCGGCGAGTATGTATCAGGCGCCTATGGCGACACCGGTTACCGGTTCCGTCGGTCAAGGTTACTACGCGGTGCAGAGGATGCCGACGGAGGTTTACCGTGATCAGCCGGTGTATAACGCCGTGCAACCGGTGGCGCCACAACCTGTGTTTCCACCGGTTCAGAAGATAGTGACGCGTGCCGAAGGGGTACGGGTGGTGCAGTCACCGGTGGGGATGACGGAAGCAGGATATGGTCAGGTGGCGTATGATAGCGGTCTTGGGAGGCATGTGTACTATACTGCGCAGGGGACTATGGTTGCACCGCATCAACCACCACCACTAGCGCAACCGCAACCACTGATGCAACCAATTACGCATCAGTATCAACCAGTGGCAGGTGGGTTAAGTCAAGATGGTAAGGTGATTGCTCCAACCAATGTTACTCAAGGTTCAATCTGATCCTTATCAATTTAAACTATGTTATAAAGTATATAAATGAATAAATAAATTGTGGCATATGTTTTTGTATTATTTAGCTATTTATTTATGGTGTAACATTACTGAGATATTATGCCTTTTTAAATATATATAGACAGTGGAATTTTAGCAATTATATGAGTTGTGTTTGTATTAAGCCCGCATCTTCTGTGTCGCGTCAAAACATACAAAAAACTAACGTTCTTGAGAATTTACGTAAACAAAAACATACCCAGTAAATCCACTTAATAGCAGGTTCTTGAGAATTTATGTAAAGAACTTAAATCTTTATCCAAACCCATGCGTTTTGCGTGGTGTTAAAACACAAATAAATAAATATCCTCAAAACTTTGTATAAAAACTAAACTTTTACATAAACTCAACATTACGAGTGTATTAATAATAATACTTAAAACAAAAAACAAACCAGATAAATTGTTTATATTAAAAGATGGGTGAAAAACATATTTCCCCCTCTAAAAATGATTAATGGCATATATACCCGCGGCGGTGGAGATGGAACCGATGTAGAGATGGAACCGACGGGAGGCGGTGCAGTAGGATTTGGATGAGGCCGGCCTCAAGCAGTCGACGAAGGAGGAGCCGATGTAGATGGAACCGATGTTGGAGGCGACGGCTACGACGAAGGAGGAGCCGGCCTCAAGCAGTCGACGAGGATGGAATGGGGAGGATGGAATGGGGAGGATGGAATGTGGAGGATGAAGATGAAGGGTTTCAGATGCAGATGGTTTTATTGTTTTTTTTTTCTCCTTTTTCTTTTTTCTTCTTTTTCTATTTAACCTAGGAGCAAAATTATCATAAAATTATATTGGGTATATATGCGATTATATTTTTAGCTTGGGTATATATGCATTTAAGGTATATTTGTAAGGGTATATATGCAATTGTTTCTTAAAAGATTGATAAAATTAATGGTGCCAGAAGGACAGTGGTGTTAACATTCAAACTATATTAAAATAATTCATTAAAAGATAAATGGTCACCAATTTTAATTAAAGTAAAAAAGTAATTTTTTCAAGAGTAAATTACGTTTATAATTCTTGTAATTTTATAGTTATAGTTTTAATCCAATAGTTTATTTAAACACTTACAGTTTAATAGTTTATTAATTACATAAGCAATTCAATAGTTTAGTTATTATACCAACACTTCAATAGTTTTTGATATTGGTTTCAGTTTCATCCAAGGCATAGCTTTATAAATTTTCCGTTGATTTTATGTGAATTCACAATATTATTTTTGTCATTAAATGATTATTCATAACTTTATTTTTAGTGGATCTTACCCATGAACCCCACCCTAATACCTATTCATCCCTGTTTTTCTTAAGACTTAATTACACGGATGGTCTCTATTGTATACTCTAATTTTACTTTTGTCCCTAACTCTTAGAAATTATAAGCGTAGTCCAATACGTTGCACGAACATAACTGTGACAACCCGAAATTTTTTTTTTAATTTAATATAATATTTAAGTGAATTTACAATTTGTTTTTATTATTATTTAATAACAATATTGATAATGATAAAAATAAGGATAATAATAACAATAATAATATTATTATTAAAAATAATAATGTTAATAATGATAATAATAATAATAATGAAAATATTATATAATAATAAATTATAAAATTTATTAAACTTAATTTAAGTCCAAGGGGGTGGTTTGTAATTGTTGAAACTTGTTTTAAAACTCTTATACATGAAATAATAAGGTTCTAAAACCCCAGGGACCATTTGTGGAAATTCTAAAACCCAACCCCCCGACCCACTGTTCCCCGTCGTTTCTTCCTCCGGCGAAGTCTCCGGCGAGACCAAAACACCAAAATGACACGGTTTTGACCCAATCAACCATTCCCGACATGTTTTCGTGGGTGATTCGAACCTAACCCACACCAATTTGAATATTACAATTGAATCGAGTGCGATTTAGCCACCTAACCCACTTCGGCCGACCAACCACTACAAATCGCACTAACACTCTATGATATTCAAATTAATCGGACAAGGTCGGCTATAAAATCATTCCTAACCTGTCTATACACTTAAACTCATCTGAAAACACACACACACACAGATTGATCTTCACCACTGTCGCGGTTGTTCTTCGCAGGGATGATCATCATTTCGAACACAATACGGGTAATTTAATACACCTAAACACTCGATTTATCATGGGGAACAAAAGCCCCATGATTATAGAGGTTAACAGGATCGAATTCGGGGTCAATTTGACCCAAATCGAATTAGGGTTCTTGGGGAAATTGGGGAAATTGGTTAACTGAGTTTAAATGAAATGGAAACCAATTCTTACCGCGGCTTAGAGTCTTGATTTACTGGTTTGTGTGCTGTGCTTGTGAACCGGAGGTCAGGGGTTCGAACCCTGCCCCCAACATTATTTTTTAAATGCCTTTTTAAGCATTTTAAAAATACACAAAAACTACCAAAAATTATAAAAATAATTTTAAAAACTTCTTTTATTTTAAAAGCATTTAAGTGATTTTCTGTAATTTATTTATTTAAAAATACCTTAAATAAAATTTATAAAATAATATTTAAAATATTATAAATAACTATTTTTATAAAAATAGACTTTAAATGAAGATTTAAAGTATTAATCCATTAATTGGACATCATATTATTTTTAATGGATAAATTATAATAATTGTGGAAATTTAATTCTTTAAAAACCTTATTCATTTACTTAAATAAATATTACATATGTTATAAATTATAATCCTTATAAAAGTGGATTTTTAATGATAATTTAAATGGACATTATATTATTGATGGATTAATCCTGATAATATAAATACAATTAGATTTTATAAACTTAAATATTTATAAAATCTTACAAAATTAAATATAAATTTACATATTTAAATAACGTCTAAGATTTATTTGGAACATAATGATATGTTAAAAATCATTATTAAACTAATTAAATATTATGAAATATAAATCTTGAGCTATTAAAGAATTACAAAAATAATTAAATGATTTAATTATATGTTTATGACAAATCCCCGAGAACCAAACCTTAGATCAATTGGACGCCAGGTTCAAGATCTAACTTATTTAGGTTATGGATTTGTATTTGTTTGCTTATGTGAATTATAATTCCTTAGCAGGAATTTACTAGGTTGTCAACACCACACAAGGACTGAGGTGAGTTCATAACTATTCCCCTTTTTAATCATTTAAATATTTTGGGGCTGGAATACATGTTGTAATTAAAATTACAAATTATTTTTGTGTATTATGTTAAATAATAATTGGATCACATTTATGATTACATATGGTTATTATGAAATCCTTCTGTGTAAACTGGGCTATAAACAAGGCAGGGATCTTTTGGATAGTACTATCGGGGAGTGACTAACCCCCACAAAGGTTTGGACATGTGGTCCTTATCAGATGCACAAAGATCTCGCTGTCATTCGGGATGACTATTCTGTGGGAAGGCAGATTGTTGCGCTATATAAGTTTTGCCATTATAGTTCCACTTACCACCCATATGAGGATAAATGTAAAGAGAGGATTCGCGCCCTCTGATTTGAATTATTAAAACTGGCATAATACACACATAAAAGGAAAAGGGAAAAATTAAACTATGATACATGGACAAATCCTATGTGAAGGATTTGTTGGACTTGTACATAGAAATAATAAACTAAGTGACATGGACAAATTCAATGTGATGGATTTGTTGGGCTTGTACTTAGTGGGTATGTGGGATAGCGGGTTCACCTTATTAAAAAGGGTTCCGACAGGCTATTCATATATCGGTGAGTAAATTAAACTCACACTTTGACAATAAACCCTTCTTTGAATGATAATGGATGATTTATCAAATATGTTTTACTTACCTATGAACTCACCAACCCTGTGTTGACACTTGATTTACATGTATTCTCAGGTATCTATTAGGAGCTTATGGACATGCACGTAGGATCATAGAAGAGCTCCAGATACATATCGGTTATTGATAAGATATGATTAGACGTATTGTTAAGAAACAATATATATATTATTTCCGCTGCGTATAATATTTAATACTCTGATTATTTATGAAATGGTTATCTAAAACTTATCATATAGATAACTGCATCTCATGTGTAACTACTGTGTTCGATCCTGTTTGCTCACCCCTCCGTGATAGATTCCAGACCCGGAATTTGAGGGTGTGACAGATTGGTATCAGAGTCATTGGTTATAGTGAGTTAGGAATTGCATCTAGCCTATAGCCACACACAATAGTTGCACAAGGTAAATTGCCTTAGTTAGAGATTGACTAAGATTAAGAAGATATATGCCTTATGTGATTCCTCTTATACATTGATTCCTATCAATTCACACACGAATCTTAAATCATATTCTAAGGCGTTGCGTGCCTAATTCAAGTGATTTCAAACTCCAAAACTCGATTGTAATTCGTGGTTTTCAAATTCGTCAAAGTCTGTGTCTTACAACTTGAAACATGTAATGCTGGAAGAGCGTGATGCTTGTATCTCGAGGTGTTCTGTCTAGGCAAGGTATTCGCATATATCCAAATCAACCGATGGACCTGTTTACCTTACCTGGGAACCCTTGGGATGAGTATCTGCTTATAGGTACGCATGTCTTCAACAAAGTTGTGATTGACTCAATACTTTGATTAGTCAACGTATTCGCTTTGATTTACGAATCAAACGATTACACCTAGAACATCTCATTGCTATTATGCCAAATTCTTGATTGTCGTTTCATGTTGAATAGCTCATATTTCCATGAAAAATTCTTAATGATCTTTCAGAATGGCTTCTCGTCAAATCCGTTCACGGTCTAGAAACTCTGGCCGTAAGATTTCTGCTATTATAGCACGTGAAATTACTGTGGTCAATACACAAGTCTATAAGGCAAATGGGTCAAATTACCTTGACGTGTTCCATTGGGTAATCTATGCTACACTTGTCCTAACCTAAAGTGAGACTTGTTTTCCCTAGTACTTGCCCTGACATAGTTATACCTGAAATCCTGAAAGTATGAAGGATAGGCAGCTATCATTAGATATATTGTACTTATGTGCTTGTAGTTTACTTGCTATTACTTAAGTCCTGGCCTACTTAGAGCCTTCATGGTATTTCCAATCATAATACTAATTTTTATCCTTTAAGAGGCATTCCTCCACCTAGCATTTCAGTAATTGAGGGACTGATTGAATGCTTAGAATGAAAGTGGACTATAGGAAATATAGAAGGATGATGATACCTACATACATTAAGTTATTCTTTGGGATGATAATAAATTAGGATGTTGTGTAACCGGTTTAAGCACATTTTTAGTATACCGCTGATGCTTATAAATAGGGTTACTATTACTTAAGGAATGAAATGCAAAAGTTAGAATTGTAATTCTAAAATCATGCAATGGTAGGGTTAAGTCGTGCTCTTTATACTAACAAACTCCATAAATTGATAAAACTGATGTCATACCTTATGACATTAGACCAAATAGAAATAAGGACACTAGGAAAAATCTAGTAGAATAGGCCTCTTTGATGGTTTAGATAATTTACTTTAATGCCAATGTTGTGAACCTAGCTATGTTGATTGATACGATTAAGCTAACATGTGTTAAACGGGGACATTAAGAAGGTTGGAGTTCCGACCATTACCATAAGTGTGCCCTAGGTTGATTAGGACCCCAAGACAAGTTAGAAATAATCAAAATTAGGAAATGGCTAGAAAGTAAGAATTGATCTTTGAAACTCATGAGAAAATTGTCCAGATAAGTAAACGCATGGCTGCTGCCAGGGATCACTAGAAAAGCTACGCTGATAAACATCGTAAGCCACCTGGATTTCAGGAAGGAGATAAAGTTTCGCTAAAGGTATCTCCCTGGAAGGGATTTATACGCTTTGGGAAACGAGGGAAATTGAACCCTCGCTACGTGGGACCTTTTGAAATTATCAGAAGGATTGGCCCAGTAGCCTATGAATTAAATCTACCTGCTGAACTTGGTGGTGTGCACAATGTTTTCACGTAACTAATCTAAGGAAGTGTTTATTCGATGAATTACTGGTTGTGCCTATCAAGGAACTGCAAGTATGTGAGAAACTCAGACTTGTTGAGCCACCAGTTGAAATCATGGATAAGAAAGTTAAACAACTTAAGCATAGCAAGATTTCGGTTGTCAGAGTTCGGTGAAACTCCCGGCGTGGTCCTGAGTTCACTTAGGAACGAGAGGACGAAATGATGAGCAGGTATCCTAACCTGTTCAAGGATGTTGCCAGTACATCTTAATTTTTGGGACGAAAATTCCTCTAACAGGGGGATGATGTGACAACCCGAAATTTTTTTTTTAATTTAATATAATATTTAAGTGAATTTACAATTTGTTTTTATTATTATTTAATAACAATATTGATAATGATAAAAATAATGATAATAATAACAATAATAATATTATTATTAAAAATAATAATGTTAATAATGATAATAATAATAATAATGAAAATATTATTATAATAATAAATTATAAAATTTATTAAACTTAATTTAAGTCCAAGGGGGTGGTTTGTAATTGTTGAAACTTGTTTTAAAACTCTTATACATGAAATAATAAGGTTCTAAAACCCCAGGGACCATTTGTGGAAATTCTAAAACCCAACCCCCCAACCCACTGTTCCCCGTCGGTTTCTTCCTCCGGCGAAGTCTCCGGCGAGACCAAAACACCAAAATGACACGGTTTTGACCCAATCAATCATTCCCGACATGTTTTCGTGTGTGATTCGAACCTAACCCACACCAATTTGAATATTACAATTGAATCGAGTGCGATTTAGCCACCTAACCCACTTCGGCCGACCAACCACTACAAATCGCACTAACACTCTATGATATTCAAATTAATCGGACAAGGTCGGCTATAAAATCATTCCTAACCTGTCTATACACTTAAACTCATCTGAAAACACACACACACACACAGATTGATCTTCACCACTGTCGCTGTTGTTCTTCGCAGGGATGATCATCATTTCGAACACAATACGGGTAATTTAATACACCTAAACACTCGATTTATCATGGGGAACAAAAGCCCATGATTATAGAGGTTAACAGGATCGAATTCGGGGTCAATTTGACCCAAATCGAATTAGGGTTCTTGGGAAATTGGGGAAATTGGTTAACTGAGTTTAAATGAAATGGAAACCAATTCTTACCTCGGCTTAGAGCCTTGGTTTACTGGTTTATGTGCTGTGCTTGTGAACCGGAGGTCAGGGGTTCGAACCCTGCCCCCAACATTATTTTTTAAATGCCTTTTTAAGCATTTTAAAAATACACAAAAATTACCAAAAATTATAAAAATAATTTTAAAAACTTCTTTTATTTTAAAAGCATTTAAGTGATTTTCTGTAATTTATTTATTTAAAAATACCTTAAATAAAATTTATAAAATAATATTTAAAAATATTATAAATAACTATTTTTATAAAAATAGACTTTAAATGATGATTTAAAGTATTAATCCATTAATTGGACATCATATTATTTTTAATGGATAAATTATAATAATTGTGGAAATTTAATTCTTTAAAAACCTTATTCATTTACTTAAATAAATATTACATATGTTATAAATTATAATCCTTATAAAAGTGGATTTTTAATGATAATTTAAATGGACATTATATTATTGATGGATTAATCCTGATAATATAAATACAATTAGATTTTATAAACTTAAATATTTATAAAATCTTACAAAATTAAATATAAATTTACATATTTAAATAACGTCTAAGATTTATTTGGAACATAATGATATGTTAAAAATCATTATTAAACTAATTAAATATTATGAAATATAAATCTTGAGCTATTAAAGAATTACAAAAATAATTAAATGATTTAATTATATGTTTATGACAAATCCCCGAGAACCAAACCTTAGATCAATTGGACGCCAGGTTCAAGATCTAACTTATTTAGGTTATGGATTTGTATTTGTTTGCTTATGTGAATTATAATTCCTTAGCAGGAATTTACTAGGTTGTCAACACCACACAAGGACTGAGGTGAGTTCATAACTATTCCCCTTTTTAATCATTTAAATATTTTGGGGCTGGAATACATGTTGTAATTAAAATTACAAATTATTTTTGTGTATTATGTTAAATAATAATTGGATCACATTTATGATTACATATGGTTATTATGAAATCCTTCTGTGTAAACTGGGCTATAAACAAGGCAGGGATCTTTTGGATAGTACTATCAGGGAGTGACTAACCCCCACAAAGGTTTGGACATGTGGTCCTTATCAGATGCACAAAGATCTCGCTGTCATTCGGGATGACTATTCTGTGGGAAGGCAGATTGTTGCGCTATATAAGTTTTGCCATTATAGTTCCACTTACCACCCATATGAGGATAAATGTAAAGAGAGGATTCGCGCCTCTGATTTGAATTATTAAAACTGGCATAATACACACATAAAAAGGAAAAGGGAAAAATTAAACTATGATACATGGACAAATCCTATGTGAAGGATTTGTTGGACTGGTACATAGAAATAATAAACTAAGTGACATGGACAAATTCAATGTGATGGATTTGTTGGGCTTGTACTTAGTGGGTATGTGGGATAGCGGGTTCACCTTATTAAAAAGGGTTCCGACAGGCTATTCATATACCGGTGAGTAAATTAAACTCACACTTTGACAATAAACCCTTCTTTGAATGATAATGGATGATTTATCAAATATGTTTTACTTACCTATGAACTCACCAACCCTGTGTTGACACTTGATTTACATGTATTCTCAGGTATCTATTAGGAGCTTATGGACATGCACGTAGGATCATAGAAGAGCTCCAGATACATATCGGTTATTGATAAGATATGATTAGACGTATTGTTAAGAAACAATATATATATTTATTTCCGCTGCGTATAATATTTAATACTCTGATTATTTATGAAATGGTTATCTAAAACTTATCATATAGATAACTGCATCTCATGTGTAACTACTGTGTTCGATCCTGTTTGCTCACCCCCCGTGATAGATTCCAGACCCGGAATTTGAGGGTGTGACAATAACCACCATTGGGAGACAATCGTTTTCAGGTTCGATTTGCAACGGATCTACTTCGATTCATCGCCATCGCACAACCTTTATGAACAAAATCATATCTCAACCATAGAGCCGACCACCATATCACCATCCAATTTATGGTGGCGTCGGCAGCGCATCTGTAAATCACGACGGGAAGACTAAGATGAGAGTGTGGTCGGCAACTAATGGTGTGCAATTTGGTGCGGTTGGAAAATAGAGGTGAGGTTATAGTTGGTTGGGAGCGGTGGTGGGCCAAGAAAACGGAGATGAGGTGGTTGCTAGCTAGTTGAGTGCGGTGGTGCGATCGGTAAATGGGGGTGAGGTGATTGTCGGTTGGATGTAGTGGTGCAACGGGAATATGGAAGTGAGGTGGTTGGCGCTGGGCTGCGGGGGTGCGGTGGTGCGGCTAGAAAACAAAATGGTTGTGTGTTGGGTGTGGTGTTCACAAATAAACAATTGATTTTTTATTTTGTTTTTATTATAGGGATATTATAGTCATTTTAAATTATTTAACAGAATAAGTTAAAGTCCATCCAACATCGGGGATCATTGGTGTTACGTTCGTGCAAAATGTTAGACTAAACTTGTAATTTCAAAGAGTTAAGGACCAAAAATGAAATCAGGATATACCACAGGAACGACTAGTATAATTAAATATTTTCTTAATCATCATCAAGGCCACCACCGTCACCTTTAATCACCATTGACTTCTCATCTGAATCAATCACCTATTGAATTAATCATCATCCTTTAATCCACCTACTCTACTTCCAAACTTAATCCCTTTTATTTGAATGGATTACCATCCCCATCATAAATCCACCACCAACATCTTCCCCATCATAAATACACCACAAACAACCACCCCAATACTCTCGTCCTTTAGTGTCGGATGGTCTTTAGTCCACTTTACACTCTCTCCCAACCTAAAGACCACTAACACCTACCATCGAAGTCGTAGACCAAACTCATCATTGAATCAGATTTTGAAATGGAAGACTCAAATCGAAGGCACATACGAGATCTGTCATAAAATCGAAGCATCCTGATGGTGGAAGGTGATAGTGTTAGTTATGGTGAATACAAGAGAGAGGGGGGGGGAGAGAGATTCGAATCCTACTCCACTATCAACATCTTTGATCGATTTGTCCTCTAATGGTGCAACGATGATGGTGGTAGAATGATTAACACCTCGACGCTCCAACATCGAAACGAACGATGACTTTCCGATGCCTTCGTCTCAACCAAATGATTTATTATGGCTCTTGATGGGTTCTTAGGTGCAAGCGGCACTCATGTTATGATTTCCCCACTACACCATGAATCAACCAATCAAAACATGTCGTCTTAATCCATACCACACCACACCGCAAAATTTGAAGGGGATATTCATGTCATAAAATTTTTTTTATAAAAGAACAATAACTTCATTAATTTTAAAAAGTCACAACCTAAAAATAAAATTACTATAATATAAAAGCAACATATAATTAAAAAATGAAAAATAAACCTATAAAACCTATAAATTAAACACAAATGTGACATTTCATATTTTCGTTGATTAATCGTTATCTTCTGTTATTTTTTGTAAGGATCATTTTTGTCAATAATAAAACCACGGGAGTTTATTTTTCGTTATTCGTGATAACTTGTTAATTTTATTGTTCCATTTACTAAATCACTTAAATAATTTATAATAATTGTATAATTTATAAAATAAATTTTAAAAGGTTATTAATATTTATAAGAATTTAAATATTCAATTAAAATAAATAATCAAATTACAAGTTCTTATGAGATTTATAAAATATATAAATATTTAATAAAAAAGAAGTTGTTAAATTAAAATTAGAGTTTTAATAAATTTAGAGTTTAAATTGTAATTATTCTTTTATTTATTTAAATTATTTAATTTTATATTTATTTCAAATTTCAATCATAACCCCTTTTGGAAAACTTGTAACTTACCATTAACACCATTCATAACCCCCTCCTAACCTCAACTATGAAAGCAAGCTTTAGTCCTCACTTTTCATTTATTTATTCTCCAAAAATCTCACTCACGTATCTTTCTTTCAACCATTGATTTTGATCAATTTCATGAATTTTCTTTTACAAGAAATTTTAAGAATTTTCTAGTACTAAGATAATCTTATATTGTATTTATATTACGTATCTCTATATTATTTCAATCATCCTAACATCCAATTGTTCTCATTACTTTATGTTTACTTTTATTCTTTCTTCTACTAAATTTTTTTAATTTTAATTATTATCATTTGATCATCAACCTTCTAACATTCACTAACGTTATAACAATCACTAATATTCCTAAATCAAGCTAAGAACACGCTAACGGTAACAAAGAATCTCGTTTGCATATGGACGACTATGTCGTCGCATTCGGTTAATCCACAAGATTATTTATCTAAATGATGGCTATGCCAAAGTCTTGGAATATTTTTTTATAACTCAAATGAATTCTAATATACCATATATCGACATAATAAATTTGTTTTAACCAGTTTCATGCTTTAGCAAATTTTAAAAGTGCACATAAGTGCCTTACCATATATTTGACAAAATATAGTCCGACTTCAAGTAACCATAACTTGGTCATAACAAACTAAATTTGAGTAAAATCAGACTCCAATATTAAGTTCATTGAATGACCTTTTTAACGATAGTTATACGTCTTCAAACTCAATCGATCGACTCAATAATAGCCTACACAAGATAAGTGCGTATTTCAGCAGCTTCTACCTTGTGCTGCTGTTTTGCCCTAATTATAGATCTTTTAATAAAAATGTTTCTGAACGAAAGTTGTCTGGGAGACTTTGAACTAGTTAACTGTAAATTTTTATAATTTTATAAAACTGTTTGCTATTTTTAAAACTTGTTCAAACACGTACCAAACATTCTGTCCAGAATCTAAAATTGGTACAATAATCTTTTTCTTCAATCTACCTTTTGCTTTTTGGCATTCTCTAATCATCCTAACTTCTTGTGATGAATTTCGACTTCAATTTATTATTTTTTATCCTTTAGGACATCATCTTAGACTCTTGAACATCCAAGCTTTCTTATGTACTCTACAACCATCATTATACAAAGTGAGTTTTGCATACCCCTTTTTATATATTTTCACACATTTGGGGTGAAACAATGATAAATGCACTTGTAAACCCGTTTGAATCTTGTAAACACTTGGGCAATTCATCTTATTTGTCATGGTTAGTTGAACTCTTATAATTACCATGTGATGACTATAATATGTACAATCATTAACTATTGCTAGCCTGGCGACGTCATAGATCTATGAGCCTGACAAGCCTACTTGGTGTTAAACCAAGTACACTTAGCTAATTGTTAAATCTTGTAATCTTGTAATCTGTCAAGGTTTGATTGTTACATTTGTTCATTCATCCCTAGTTACTTTATTCAATAACCTATGACATGAATTGTCATTTTTTATATATATACTTATGTATGAAAACTATGAAAAACTCACCAACATTGTATTGACCTTTTATTTTTAACATATTTCAGGAAATAATACTGTTTAGCATGCCTTAAAGACTTGATCACATCTAAGAATGGACCTAGATAATAAATAAATGTCATACAATGTCATACAATGTCACATGATGTTATGAGAACTTTTCTATTTTTGTTGCTTGGAATTTATGTTATCTTCCTTATTGTATGTCATGAACCTTGAAAATTTATAATAGTGACACTTTTAATTAGCGTTGTGTGGCATGAACAATGTTAACCCTCACATCTCGACGTTTTGACCATTAAGGTTGGGGTGTGACAGACTGGTATTAGAGCCCATAACTACATGGATTTAGGTTATTAGAAATGGTGGCCTAGACTATGGTTAACCTAGGGACCCTTTTCATGAAAAATCGTTGATCTTGTAAGTTAGTTTATATGCCTATCACATGATGTTACATGTTGCATGATAAATCCCTTATGTGCTTTTTGATTATATTTAGAAAATGGTGCCTTAGGAATATGACTTGAACCTTGTATAACCTAACTTCCTAATCCTCTTCTTAGGCCTTTAAGTCTTACCGCGTCTAATCTCTTCTAAAACTTATTCTTGACTACTTATGGAATTCTACGCATCTTACCGAGTGGATAAAATTCCTTAGTCGTTATGTCTAAATTTTGAATATCTCATCGAGGTTTTAATTCTAATAGCCTATAGGGAAGTGTCTGATACATAAACACCTGTATTCTGGATTTCCTGGCAAAAGGCCCTTGGGCTAAGGCAAGCATTTTGAATAATCCCTTTGCGGGACATGTTATGCTTACCTGGGGATTTCCGGGATGAGTGCTAAATTATGGTCAACATACACACTTTCCCTAAGGTAATTGGGATTAAGTTACCTCGACGTGTCCATGTTCCTATTGGCTATGTTGTTACCAAATGGAACCATCCTGAATATGTTTTATAAATCTCAAAAATGTTCTTGTTTTTATTGAACTCGTTCTACTCCTCAATTCATACTCCTGACTATGTTTTATAATTAATATTCAAAGGCATTGTGTCCCTAAATCAAATTCTACTCCTCAATTCATACTCCTGACTATGTTTTATAATTAATATTCAAAGGCATTGTGTGCCTAAATCAATGTTTTTAATTTTTTTTTAAATTGTTACTTATGGTTTTTAAATCTCGTCAAAGTCTGTGCCCCATAACTTAATTCATGCAATGTTGTAAGAGTGGGATAACTTACCTCGGGATGTTTTGTCTAGGCAAGGTATCCACATTAATCCAATTCAACCGATGGATCCGTTTATCTTACCTGGGAGCCCGTAAGGTGAGTGTTCGCTTATAGGTGTGTGTGCCTTTAATAAAGTTCTGGTTGACCTAACACTTTGATAAGTCAACGTATTTGTTTGGATTTGTGAACCGAATTTATACGCTCGGAACATCTCATTGTTGTTCAAATTATTTTATCATTGCTTCTGTTTCTGAATTTATAAAACTTACTAACCAAATCTCACCAAGTTTCTTCTATATGTCTTCTCATCCAAAAATCTGTTTAAATTCTGAAAACTTATTGCAATCGACTCGTTCATCCCAAATTGTAAACTTATTATTAGCAAGCACGATTTTCCAATCAATGTTGCATCGATGTACATTCGAAGCTTTCTGAGTTTTAGGCGATTTTTCTTCCATTTGTCAAGTCAAGATTTGTAACAATTTTGTGTGATAAAAACTTTTAATCGTTTTGCACCGCAGGAAATGCAAAGGAAACGACCTCATCGAAATAGGAGTGACTCCCTTACTTTGGTGATGGCTTTTCATTCGCTATTATTGTTTTTATGAAATTTTATCTTTAAGACAGGAGTGAATTCCTTACCTTGATGAAAATTTTCTCCATCCTATTCTTAAGAACTCGTATTTCACCAATGAAATACCTCATCAAAACAGGAGTGAATCCCGTACTTTGATGAGGATTTTTAGTTTACGATTATTGTTCTTTTTATGAAATTTCACCATTAAGATAGGAGTGATCTTCCTTACCTTGATGGTAATTTCACTCATCTTATTTTATGAACTCATCATAAATGAAATGACCTCACTGAAATAGGAGTGAATCCCATACTATGGTGAAGATTTTCAAATTGTTGTTATTGTTTTTATGAAATTTCGCCGCTATTCAAAGGTATTTTGTGCCAAAATCAAATGATTTTCAATTTTTTTTAAATTGTTACTTATGGTTTTTAAATCTCGTCAATGTCTGTGCCCCATAACTTAATTCATGCAATGTTATAAGAGTGGGATAACTTACCTCGGGATGTTTTGTCTAGGCAAGGTATCCACATTAACCCAATTCAACCGATGGATCCGTTTATCTTACCTGGGAGCCCGTAAGCTGAGTGTTCGCTTATAGGTGTGTGTGTCTTTAATAAAGTTCTGGTTGACCTAACACTTTGATAAGTCAACGTATTCGTTTGGATTTGTGAACCGAATTTATACGCTCGGAACATCTCATTGTTGTTCAAATTATTTTATCATTGCTTCTGTTTCTGGATTTATAAAACTTACTAACCAAATCTCACCAAGTTTCTTCTATATGTCTTCTCATCCAAAAATCTGTTTAAATTCTGAAAACTTATCGCAATCGACTCGTTCATCCCAAATTGTAAACTTATTATTAGCAAGCACGATTTTCCAATCAATGATGCATCGATGTACATTCGAAGCTTTCTGAGTTTTAGCCGATTTTTCTTCCATTTGTCAAGTCAAGATTTGTAACAATTTTGTGTGATAAAAACTTTTAATCGTTTTGCACCGCAGGAAATGCAAAGGAAACGACCTCACCGAAACAGGAGTGACTCCCTTACTTTGGTGATGGCTTTTCATTCGCTATTATTGTTTTTATGAAATTTTATCTTTAGGATAGGAGTGAATTCCTTACCTTGATGAAAATTTTCTCCATCCTATTCTTATGAACTCGTATTTTACCAATGAAATACCTCATCAAAACAGGAGTGAATCCCGTACTTTGATGAGGATTTTTAGTTTACGATTATTGTTGTTTTTATGAAATTTCACCATTAAGATAGGAGTGATCTTCCTTACCTTGATGGTGATTTCACTCATCTTATTTTATGAACTCATCATAACTGAAATGACCTCACCGAAATAGGAGTGAATCCCATACTTTAGTGAAGATTTTCAAATTGCTGTTATTGTTTTTATGAAATTTTGCCGCTAAGATAGGAGTGACTTCCCTTACCTTAATGGCAATTTCACTCATCTTATTTCCTGTAGACACCTAACCACGAGTTAGGATTGACTTCTTATTCCAATAGTTAAGTATAAACCACGTTTCGGGAAAGAAACCACCAAGCTAGGAGTGATATCCATATCTTGGTGATATTTCCATTCTTTGATTTTCAGTCCCAGGGTCTCGAGATTTCAATTGTCAAGGGACATATAGTAACTTGAAGGGTAAATATCATTACCCAACTTATTGGTTTGAGTATTTCAACCTATTAAGCCAAATCCTGATTCCCAAATGTGAATCCAAGGATCTCAATTCATGAATTATCAGTATTAAAATAAATCAAATCAATGATCGCGGAATTATCATTAATTGACGTTTAATTGTTTTAATGATTATTGATGAAGACAAACACAAAAACACAATAAAATAAACTCAATAATTATTCAAAGTATTTCATTAATTATCAGTAATGATTACAAAAGAATAATTAAGAATGACTATGAACAATGATTTTTGTGAATCGAATAATGTTGTTGTTGATGTGACGGCGGTTAGGGTTGCACGATGATGTAACTCTTGACAGCCGTAATATTGCTTGATTGTGTTCACCGAGATGTGAAACCTAGGACTCATATTTATAGACGGTTTGAGTCGGTTAAGGAAACACCGGATCTCTTAGGATTTGTTATTGATTGTGTTGACTTGTTTGACTTCTTGGTATTTGAAATCACACAAGTATTCTGTTCTTCCGCAGGAGTCTTGTCGTCCGCAGGAGTTTTGTTCTTCCGTAGATGTCTTGGTCTTCCGTAGAAGTGTTGTTCTTCCGTAGGAACTGTCTTCCGTAGAAGTCTTCACTTCATACAATCCTTCATCATCCACAGGAATCTTCACTTGTATGGTCTTGTAAGAAACATATCTACGGATTAACAATAATGTTCATCCGTAGATGTTTCTTACACTTGGTCAATTTCAGGAATCCTACCAAGTATATTGATTTTGCCTGTCAACAGTCACAAAGCAACACACATATATATGGGTTAACCTATAGATTTAATGCACATATGTATATATATATACTTACTGTTACAATTATTAATTACAACACTTGATTTAAGTTCTAAGCCTATACAAAATGATCTAGACCTATACAATCTAGATCCAACAATACTCCCCCTTAGGCTTAGCTCCTTGTAATCAGTCATTCAAAACTGCAAGCTCCTTGACTCTTAATATGATTTTGTTGTAGAAGTAAGATACATCAGCCTTTTGATCATCATATTTGTATTTGATCTCCATTTTGCTAATCTTCTTCAGAGTCTCGAAGCCAAGTCCCAGAACATCCTCCTCTGTAGTGATGTCTCTAAGACTTTGTCATTTTTCACTACTTCAAGTTCATCTTGTTCAGAGAGTCGGAGTTCTGTGACTTCATCATAATTTGTTCCCTTCAGCAAGCCTGCATTGTGTCTTCATCGTTTGTAGGCCTTTGCATGAAGTTTGTCAATTACTTGTATCATGTGTACATGCAGGAACAGATCATTTTGAGCTGCTTCATCACTCAGCTTCAGAAAGAATTTATCATGTAGATAGGATGTGTAGCTAGGATGAAGTAGCTTTATTTCCACAAGATCAAAGATCCTGATCCTTTCAACTCGTTTGTTCTCTGCATTCCTCAGCAGCACAAGTTCTTTTGTCCTCTCTACATATCCCCATTCAGTAATAGGGAGTATGTATTGAGTCCCTTCAATGTGCTTGATGGCTGTTGAGATGATTGTTGGTTGCATTCTCTAGAGAAGTGTCCATAGAGATTGCATTTGAAACATCTGACTTTTGACTTATCAACACCAATCTTTGATGTTTTACTAGCTGCAGCCAGATTCTTATTTCTCCTCAGATATTGCTTAGCTCTGTAAGCAATCATAGCCATCTGCCATTGTAGATCCATCTCTTCTACTACATCAGGGGGCAGTTCCTCCAAATCTTGCTGGCAGATGTTTGCTGATGTTAGTGAGCTTCCAAGATAAGCTTGAAAGCTAGAACTAAAAGCTGCAAAGGCTGCTTTTTGTTCTTCAGAATCCAATATCATAGTAATTGGTTCCGATTGATTGTTTTGTTGAGAAGACTTATCAGTTGCTTTAGTATCTCTTTTCTCAGCAGATCTTCCTTTTTATTTTTGGTTCTTACTTTGAGATGATTTCTTAGTTGGTTTGGAGGCATAGAAACTAACTTCCTCTTTATCATCACTCAAAGTACAAGAGTTATCACCTTCATTATTTGAGATAAATGCACTTCCAGCATTTTTGGTTTCTTTGAAGTAATAAGGTGAGACATGAGTTCTCACACTCTTGTTTCTTGACTGTTCATCCATTTCAAGTGCTTCTACTTTAGCAACCAGAGTATCCAGACCAGTTGTCTTAAGATCTATGGTGTTCTTGAACATGGATACAGTTTGCTTCCAACTTTCAGGCAAAGTGTAGAGCATTTTCTTATTGAGTTCCTCAGTAGTATACTTCAACTCCAAGATGTTCATTTCAGTAACAAGTTGCATAAATCTATGGAGTTGTTGAGGAATTGATTCACCCTCAATATGATAAAAGGTTTCATATTGTGATCTGAGGGTGTCTTTCCTTATGCTTCGGATCTCCTCACTCCCTTCACAGAGAGTGTGGAGTATCTTCCACAAGGAATTTGCTGTTTTGTAGTTCTCGCACCTGATTAATATCTCTTCAGGCAAAGCCATACTAAGCAAACTGTATGCTTTAATATCGACTTTAACCTTCTTGACATCATCAGGTGACAAGTCCTTTGTGCTGATAGGCTGATTCTTGTCATTATAATCCGGCCCAAGAGTGGGTGGAATATAAGGACCCTTAGTAATGGACTCCCACAAGTCAAAATCTGTGTAGTTCACATGATTTCTGAACTTGATCTTCCAGGATTTGAAATCAGCTTCGGTTTCCAACTTCGGCGGTTGATATGATCCTCCACCAAAAGTACTCATGTTTAATGCAAAGTTATGAATGAAACCTTGAATGTTAAATTGGACAAACCTACCGAAGACTCAGATCTAGTATTCAATTGATTTGAATATAGATCTAAATCAAACAAGCAATGAGAGAATGCTTGCGGAACGATAAGTCGCTGAAATAATTGTTTAAAAATTAATTAAACAATTTTATACTGATAGATCAATTGATCTAAATCAATGAGCACTTGGCTCTGATACCACCTGTGAATCCAAGGATCTCAATTCAGGAATTATCAGTATTAAAATAAATCAAATCAATGATCGCGAAATTATCATTAATTGACGTTTAATTGTTTTAATGATTATTGATGAACACAAACACAAAAACACAATAAATATGAACTCAATAATTATTCAAAGTATTTCATTAATTATCAGTAATGATTACAAAAGAATAATTAAGAATGACTATGAACAATGATTTCTGTGAATCGAATAATATTGTTGTTGATGTGACGGCGGTTAGGGTTGCACGATGATGTAACTCTTGACAGCCGTAATATTGCTTGATTGTGTTCACCGAGATGTGAAACCTAGGACTCATATTTATAGACGGTTTGAGTCGGTTAAGGAAACACCAGATCTCTTAGGATTTGTTATTTATTGTGTTGACTTGTTTGACTTCTTGGTATTTGAAATCACACAAGTATTCTATTCTTCCGCAGGAGTCTTGTCGTCCGCAAGAGTTTTGTTCTTCCGTAGATGTCTTGGTCTTCCGTAGAAGTGTTGTTCTTCCGTAGGAACTGTCTTCCGTAGAAGTCTTCACTTCATACAATCCTTGATCATCTGCAGGAATCTTCACTTGTATGGTCTTGTAAGAAACATATCTACGGATTAACAATAATGTTCATCCGTAGATGTTTCTTACACTTGGTCAATTTCAGGAATCCTACCAAGTATATTGATTTTGCCTGTCAACAGTCACAAAGCAACACACATATATATGGGTTAACCTATAGATTCAATGCATATATATATATATATATATATATATATATATATATATATATATATATATATACTGTTACAATTATTAATTACAAGACTTGATCCAAGTTCTAAGCCTATACAAAATGATCTAGACCTATACAATCTAGATCCAACACCAAACCTGAAAGCAATCTTAATCACTTTGGGTTAGTCTTAGTTATAAAATCACGACATCCAAGTTTTAATTGAAATTCTTTCATGCATTTATGATTCGATCTATCATTTGATAAAGCTTTAAGGAAATTCTTATTTCTTACTTACCAATCTTTATTTGGGCTATCATCAAATTTAATTGCATGATGATGACTTCCCCAAAACAGTCTCTCGTATAAGATGAAACCATTGTAAATTCATGGTTATACCTCTTCGACTATACCCATGGTTCGAATGTGTTTGTTAATCCTTGTACCTTAATTGAAAATGCAATTCCGATTGTCATTATCAACGATATCCTGACTTATCCAAGTTTAATCTGATCATGAGTGACATTTTCGTTTAATCCTTGTACCTTAATTGAAAATGCAATTCCGATTGTTTACGTTGCTTTTTGGGTCGTCTTTGAATTCCTAACCTTGAAAATCTTCAACTCAGTATCATGAGCATGACCCACAAGTCTCGTCATTACATTTATCCCGACACGGATAAAAAGGTTTCATAAATCTTCGCGATCAGTATTGATGTTTTGGCATAAAAAGGACATAGCTTTGTATATAATCAAATGACTTGGTTGTTCAAAATTCAAAGCCAAACATCAGTATCCTTCTGGATCACTTGTCCAACTTGAAATTCCTGTGTGGAAAAAGTGAATATTTATCCATGGATTTCTACACCAAGTTGCCTCTTATTTTGTCACACCCTCAAAATCCGCTAACGGGTTTTACCGTCAGGCTTGTGACACACCAGGATCTCAGATAAGCATCAGTTACACCAAACACAGTATTACAAAACATAACATTAAGTAATTAGTTGTTTAATTCAAACATGAGTGTTTCAGACTTGCGGAAGCGTTTCAATATAGAAATCAACAGTGAATCGTTTCAACATGCGTTTTACAAATTAAACCAGTTGTATTGTGATGTATGCCATGCATGCATCCTAGCTGAGTTCTTAATCTTGTGCGTTTCTGTGACCTGAGAAAACATGTTAAAATGTGTCAACATAAAGTTGGTGAGTTCACAGGTTTTATCACAGAATAAAATGTTTATAACTGTTCGACTGTCTGTAACTGTTCAACTGTCCGAATGGTTTAGTAATTAAAGCATATCGATAGGTAGCTAGCCTATAATCATGTTACTTAGTGTTTCGAACCGAAGCTGACTGTTTGCATGTCCTATATGTTTGTGTTTCCCCGTCACGTCTCGCAAGACAGTGACAAATGTTAGGTCAATAATGCACCCGTTTGACCTCCAATCAAGCTAGCGCGACTAGCCCGGGCGGGGTTTGTCAGACCAGTAGTACTACTCAAAATTACCTCGCTAATCCCATTACTAACGGTTCGAGCGTGTCAGGACTGTTTGTGTGTTTACACTAACGTAACAGGCGATATCAATAATACTGGCAACCATTCACAAAATATGTTTTGCATGTTTTCTCCCCCAAAAAGGAAAGAAAGTAAAAAAAAGGGGCCGTGAAACTCACCTTGATTGTGTTGCTAGGTAATAATGTTCGCACGACGAATTGAATTTCAGTTAACCTGTGTTTCGTTTAGTATGAACATAGTTACTGTTAGTTATTATTTACGAGTTTATAATATGTTTAACGTTTAGAATATGGATTAAGGTTTTGATAGAATTATGTGTTTTGTTTCAGTAATTAGATTTATAAAGTAATTACCGTAGTTCTACTTGGTAAATTATTAAGTGTTTATAAATGAATTTTGATGTAATGATGATGTTCAACATGTAATTAAATCCGTATGATTACCGAATAATAATTGCATAAATATTATTCAAAACAGTTTGTTTAAAGTATATTTTATAAAATAAATCGTATTTGTAAATAATTTGGTAAACTTTAATATACTCCAGGAAATTATTCAATGCTCAAAAATATAAACCAGGTCTATAAAAATTATTTTTATAATTTTTATGATTTTTCTGTAATTTTTAGAAGTCCAAAAAGCCTTTTAAAAATAAAAGAGGTTGCCCGGGTTCGAACCCGGGACCTCTCGGGTAGCATGGAAGCAGGGAACCAATGAACCAAGGCTTACTGCCGCGATAGATTTCAGTTCTTAATTGTTTTAAATCCAATTTCAGTCCACCCCTAATCCCGTATGTGCCCTAGTTCGAACCTCACCCAAATTGAGGTTCGATTTGATTTAGAAAGCAACTGTGAACATGGGGCTTTTGTTCCCCATGATAAGTCGAGTGTGTAGGTGGGTTTAATTTACCAGAATGAAATCAGATTGATGATGAATGCTACGAAGAACAGTCCGCGGCTAGGTCGTGAATGATTCGGGTAGCAAACAATGTTTATACTCGAATTCACTTTGCAGGAAGCTTCCAATAACCTCGATAATAAGAAGCCCTCTATCTATTGCACCCAATGTTGCTCCGAACAGGTACTTCGATTGAGTTGCAGGTCCGAAGAAGAAGATGAGTTTAATGAATTCGTTTATGTGTTTTAAGTTGTAATTGAAAATGGTATTCGATTTGTAACAGTTATATGGTCGATTATGTTCAATTATTTAGAGTATTATTGGTGTTAGTGGGTGATTGTGGTGATTTCTTTCGGCCGAAGTGGGGGTGGTCGGGTTTGGTGGTCTTCACACTAGCATTTCTTAATTTGAAAGTTGCCCCATGTTCGACTCATCCACTGAAATGTGTCGGGATGATTTAATTTGTTTAAAACGTAGTGGATTTGGGTGGTTGGCATCGCCGGAGCGACGGCCGGAATAGTGGCCGCGGGGGAAAGGGTGTCGACGGGGGGGAGAAAATGTTTAAACGAATTTTCATAAGTAGTCCTGCACTTTGAAATGTTTACTGTTTTATGTTGAGACTTTTTAAAACAAGTTTCCAAATTGACAAATTAACCCCCTGAACTTTGTTAAATCCAAGTTAAATAAATCTTTATAAATCATTATTTATTAATACCATTATTATTATTATTATTATTGTCATTTTTATTTTTAATAATACCATTATTATTATTATGTTTAACAATTTTTGATTTAATTATAACTATGTAATAATAATAATTTAAATTATGAAAACGGTGTTAACCCGAAATATACGGGTTGTCACATCATCCCCCTGTTAGAGGAATTTTCGTCCCAAAAATTGGAACACTGGAGTAAATAAACTAGTATACGGAGAATTCGGTTTAACCGATGAATAAACTATGAGGACAGTTAATACACACAGTGAGTTAACGAGCTTAATACTAACTGACATACTAGTTAGTGACAGTTGTCACACACCATCACATTTACCACATGATCTTCAACAAGAAGAATCTTAGGTTTCCTTTCTGATTTGGGAATATCTTGAATGTTTCTAGTACTTTTGTTATCAGAAGGTGACCATGAAACCATCTGTATAATCTGAGCTATCACACGCACTGAAATTCAGTTGGAGTTAGGTTCTGAAGGTATATCTACGAACAGGTGCGGATATTTAGACTTCATCTGATCCTCCCGTTCCCATGTAAATTCTGGTCCCCGTTTAGAGTTCCATCTTACGCGCACAATGGGAATTTGCTACGCTTTAGTGTCTTGACCTCCCGATCCATGATCTCCACTGGTTCCTCAATGAAATGCAGTTGATCATCTATCTTTAGTTCCTCCAAAGGCACGATCAATGATTCATCAGACAGACATTTCCTCAGATTGGATACGTGAAACACATCATGTATCCCCCTGAGTTCTTCAGGTAAACTCAACTGATAGGCTACTGGGCCAATCCGTTTGACAATCTCGAATGGTCCCACGTATCTTGGGCTTAACTTCCCACGCTTTCCAAAGCGTATTACACCCTTCCAGGGTGAGACCTTCAGTAGTACTTTGTCACCAACCTGGAACTCCAATGGCTTCCGGCGCTTGTCGGCGTAACTCTTTTGTCGATCACGTGCTGCCGCCATACGGTTACGAATTTGCACGATCTTCTCAGTCGTTTCGTGCACCAGTTCAGGTCCTGTAAGTTGGCTTTCTCCTACTTCTGCCCAACAGATAGGTGATCGGCACTTTCGTCCATACAATGCCTCAAATGGAGCTGCCTTGATCGAAGTGTGATAACTGTTATTATAGGAGAACTCAACTAATGGTAGATGAGTTTCCCAACTGCTGCCAAAATCGATCACACAGGCACGTAACATGTCTTCCAGTGTTTGGATTGTACGCTCACTTTGACCATCAGTCTGCGGGTGATATGCAGTACTCATATCCAACCGCGTTCCCATGATCGTTGTAATGATTGCCAGAAGTGAGAAGTGAACCGAGCATCACGATCAGAAATGATAGATATTGGTACGCCATGCCGAGAGACTATTTCCCTTAAATAGATACGTGTTAGCTTCTCCATTCGATCAGTCTCTCGGATTGCCAGAAAGTGTGCGGATTTCGTTAAGCGATCTACTATAACCCAAATGGTATCGCATCCGCTGGGAGTCCTAGGTAACTTCGTGATGAAGTCCATTGAGATCTGCTCCCATTTCCACACTGGGATTTCTGGTTGCTGGAGTAAACCGGATGGTCTCTGGTATTCCACCTTAACCTTGGAACAAGTCAGGCATCTGCTTACGTACGTGGCTATCTCCGCTTTCATTCTCGGCCACCAGTAAAATTCTTTCAGGTCCTGATACATCTTGTCTAAACCTGGATGAATAGAGTAACGTGACTTATGAGCTTCATCCATTATCAGCTCTCGCAAATTCCCGTGCTGTGGTACCCAGATCCGTTTCATAAAATAACGGATTCCATCAGCTTTAATCTCCAACTGTTTCTCCATGCCTCGCATGGATTCCGCTTTGAGATTCTCCGTCTTCAAGGCCTCAGATTGAGCAGCTTTGATTTGCACTGGTAGGTCAGAGTGGATAGTCATTTGTAATGCGCGCACCCGACGAGGCTTTAGGGTTTCCTTACGACTAAGGGCATCGGCTACCACATTAGCCTTACCCGGATGATACTTGATCGCACAGTCGTAGTCGTTCAACAATTCGACCCACCGACGTTGTCTCATGTTCAGCTCTTTCTGTTCAAAGATGTGCTGGAGACTCTTGTGATCGGTGTAAATGGTGCATCTGGTACCGTACAATAATGTCTCCAAATCTTCAAGGCAAAAATCACTGCACCCAATTCCAGGTCATGGGTGGTATAGTTCTTCTCGTGAACCTTCAGTTGTCTCGAGGCGTAAGCTATCACCTTGTCGCGTTGCATCAGGACACAACCCAATCCTTGAATGGATGCGTCACAATACACCACAAATCATCGGTCCCTTCTGGTAGTGCCAATATCGGTGCACTACAGAGTTTCTGTTTCAATAGCTGAAAAGCCGCCTCTGACTTTCACCCCATTTGTATGTCGTTCCTTTGTGGGTTAAAGCGGTGAGAGGTTGTGCAATCTTAGAGAATCCCTCTATGAATCGTCGGTAATATCCTGCTAACCCCAGGAATTGCCTTATCTCCGTCGGTGTCTTAGGTGTAGCCCAATTCTTTATCGCCACAATCTTGGCAGGATCAACATGTATTCCCTTCTCATTAACAACATGACCTAGGAATTGCACTTCACGTATCCAAAAGTCACACTTAGAGAATTTGGCGTACAGTTGCTCATTCTTCAACAATTCCAAGATCAATCGTAGATGCTCTTCATGGTCTTCCTTGGTCTTAGAGTATATCAGTATGTCATCGATAAACACAATAACAAACTGATCGAGATAGGGTTTGCACACGCGATTCATGAGGTCCATGAATACCGCAGGTGCATTAGTCAACCCAAAAGGCATGACCAAGAACTCGTAATGACCATAACGAGTACGGAATGCGGTTTTGGAGATGTCTCCTCACGAACTCGGAGTTGATGATAACCAGACCTCAAGTCGATCTTCGAATAATAGCTTGATCCCTGAAGCTGATCAAACAAGTCGTCGATACGAGGTAGAGGATATCGGTTCTTGACTGTGACTTTGTTTAATTCTCTATAATCAATGCACATTCGGAAAGTGCCGTCCTTCTTCTTGACAAAGAGAACAGGGGCTCCCCAAGGTGATGAGCTAGGTCGGATAAAGCCTTTATCTAAAAGCTCCTGAAGTTGTGATGACAACTCCTGTAATTCGTTTGGTGCTAATCGATAAGGTGCTCTAGCAATCGGGGCTGCACCGGGAGTCAGTTCGATTTGAAATTCCACTTGGCGATGAGGTGGTAGTCCAGGAAGATCCTCTGGAAACACCTCTGGAAAATCTCTTACCACGGGAATATCTTCTATTTTCTTTTCCTTGGACTGCTTGTCGGTGACGAGTGCCAGAATAACCACACGCCCTTTTTGTAACAACTTTTGCGCCTTTATGTAAGAGATAATACCCATTACTGCACCACTCCTATCGCCTTGGACTGTAAGAATTTCATCACCAACAGGGATTCGTATGATCTTCTCGTGACATATGACTTCTGCTTGCTTATTAGAGAGCCAATCCATGCCTACCACAACGTCGAAACTTCCTAGTGTAACAGGCATAAGATCTATAGCGAAAGTATGACCAGCGAGTTCTATCTTACAATCTCTAAGAATGTGTGTTACATGGATTTGTTTACCGTCAGCCAATTCTACGGTATATTTAGATTCTAAGGCAGAAGGAATATCATTTAGAAGACTACAGAACTTTAAGGATATGAAACTCCTATCGGCTCCAGTATCAAATAGTATAGAAGCAAAACAACCATTCAGGGGAAACGTACCAGTAACCACATTCTGGTCATCCCTTGCCTCGCCGGAACCGATCACGAATGCGCGACCCTTGGCATTGCCCCCGTTATTATCCTTGTTTCCACTCTTCAGCTTCGGGCAATCCTTCCGGTAATGACCCTCCTTACCACACTCAAAACAACTCCTAGTCGCTCCGCCCTGGCGTTGTTGTTGAGGTTGTTGCTGAGTCATCAGCTCACTCCTGCAATCTTTGGCAGCATGACCCATCTTCCCACACCTCAGACAACGGATGCGGTCACACTGGCCATGGTGGTGGAAGTTGCACTTATTGCATTTTGGATACCTGCCCGCGTAGCTACTCGATCCCTGGTTATAGTTGTTGTGGTTCTGATTGTTGAAGCTTCTTGAAGGGTCAAACTTTTTGGTCTGTTGTTGTTGGGTGTTGTTGGAGCTTGAAGACTTGCTGTGGTTATTGCCGTCCCATTTCCTTTTGTGATCAGAAGAACCAGAAGCAGCGCCACGTTTAGGCAAGGTGCCCTGTGCCACTGCCTGGTCAGTGAGTTTATGAGCCAGTCGATGGCCTGCTGAATAGTGACAGGATCAGCAGCCATCACACTAGCTTGGATCTGAGGAGCTAGACCATCAATGTATTTTTCGATCCGTTTGTAGGCCGGAGTCACCATCTGAGGACATAATGCAGCCAACTCGTGCGAACGAGTCGTGTACTCCTCAATGTCTGAACCAACCATCTTTAAATTCCAAAATTCTGCCTCCAGTTTCTGGACTTCGCTCCTGGGGCAGTACTCTTCTTTCATTAAAATCTTAAAGTCCTCCCAAGGCATACTGTTAGCAGCATCAAGTCCTAAGGTTTGGACCTGTGAGTTCCACCATGTCAAAGCTGGTCCTTCCAAAGTGCCAGAAGCATACTTGACACGGTTTTCTGCTGGACAGTTACACATTGCAAAGGCGGATTCCAGTTTCTCAATCCAACGAAGGAGGGTAACAACACCTTCGGAGCCTTTGAAGGAATGAGGTTTGCAGTCCATGAACATCTTGAAAGTGCAGACTGCTTGACCTGGAATGAGTGGATACATTTTAAGGATTGTTACGTAGAGTATCAAGGATTTGATCCAAAGGATCCATTTGACAGAGGTTTACCTCCTTGGTTTTGGTTCTGGTTGATATTGTTATTTTGATTTTGGTTCCTGGTCTGTTCGAACGCCTCGAGCGCTTCAGCAACACGCTCATTTATGATGGCATCGAGTTCAGCTTGTGTTAGATTAATGTTTTCTTGTCTACGTGGGCGTCCAACTCTTCGTCCAGACATGATTCTACGTATTCACAATACATGACAGTCACTATCGAATAATAACTATTGATAACAATAATTTGTTTCATACTAGTAGAAATGAAGGATTTGTTTGCATATCGATAATGAGGTTTCATGAGAACCGAGACTTTATGTCTCCAAGTATAGAAACGAAAAATTGCACTGACTATGACTGTTATCACCTAATAGAGTTACCAGAATTCTCATGCACGACAATTTACAATTACGTGTGCACCCGTAATTCTAATTTGCTTTGCATGGTCATTCATGGCTTCTCCCATTCGTGATAACATACCTTGTCAAGTACCGAGTGCTGTCTGTTAAGACTAGCAAAGATGATAGAGTATGTTGGAAGTAGAAACGAGTACGATAGAGTTTGCTGTGTGTTCAAATCTTAGATAGTTTATTTTCGGGAAGCGAAATCAAGGACAAGAATTATTCACACGATAATGAGATGTTCGGAGTGTATTCGTTTGATTCATGAATCAAAGCGAGTACGTTGACTAATCAAAGTATTGGGTCAATCACAACTTTGTTGAAGACATGCGTACCTATAAGCAGATACTCATCCCAAGGGTTCCCAGGTAAGGTAAACAGGTCCATCGGTTGATTTGGATATATGCGAATACCTTGCCTAGACAGAACACCCCGAGATACAGGCATCTTACTCTTCCAGCATTGCATGTATTCAAGTTGTAAGACACAGACTTTGACGAGACTTTGAAACCATTAATAACAATCGAGGTTTTGGAGTTTGAAATCACTTGAATTAGGCACTCAAACTCTCCCGTGACTCACAGCACAGAGATATGTTAAGGCAAAAGTTTTCAGGCAATCTAAATTAAGTAAACATAGCTTAGAAATCTATGTGTGTGTAACTAATGCAAATCCAGCTATAGTCTAAAATGCAATGCAAATGAGATGCAAGTCCATTTTAGTTCGCTATAACTAATGCTCTGATACCAATCTGTCACACCCTCAAAATCCGCTAACGGGGTTTTACCGTCAGGCGTGTGACACACCAGGATCTCAGATAAGCATCAGTTACACCAAACACAGTAATTACAAAACATAACATTAAGTAATTAGTTGTTTAATTCAAACATGAGTGTTTCAGACTTACGGAAGCGTTTCAAATATAGAAATCAACAGTGAATCGTTTCAACATGCGTTTTACAAATTAAACCAGTTGTATTGTGATGTATGCCATGCATGCATCCTAGCTGAGTTCTTAATCTTGTGCGTTTCTGTGACCTGAGAAAACATGTTAAAATGTGTCAACATAAAGTTGGTGAGTTCACAGGTTTTATCACAGAATAAAATGTTTATAACTGTTCGACTGTCTGTAACTGTTCAACTGTCCGAATGGTTTAGTAATTAAAGCATATCGATAGGTAGCTAGCCTATAATCATGTTACTTAGTGTTTCGAACCGAAGCTGACTGTTTGCATGTCCTATATGTTTGTGTTTCCCGTCACGTCTCGCAAGACAGTGACAAATGTTAGGTCAATAATGCACCCGTTTGACCTCCAATCAAGCTAGCGCGACTAGCCCGGGCGGGGTTTGTCAGACCCAGTAGTACTACTCAAAATTACCTCGCTAATCCCATTACTAACGGTTCGAGCGTGTCAGGACTGTTTGTGTGTTTACACTAACGTAACAGGCGATATCAATAATACTGGCAACCATTCACAAAATATGTTTTGCATGTTTTCTCCCCCAAAAAGGAAAGAAAGTAAAAAAAAGGGGCCGTGAAACTCACCTTGATTGTGTTGCTAGGTAATAATGTTCGCACGACGAATTGAATTTCAGTTAACCTGTGTTTCGTTTAGTATGAACATAGTTACTGTTAGTTATTATTTACGAGTTTATAATATGTTTAACGTTTAGAATATGGATTAAGGTTTTGATAGAATTATGTGTTTTGTTTCAGTAATTAGATTTATAAAGTAATTACCGTAGTTCTACTTGGTAAATTATTAAGTGTTTTATAAATGAATTTTGATGTAATGATGATGTTCAACATGTAATTAAATCCGTATGATTACCGAATAATAATTTCATAAATATTATTCAAAAACAGTTTGTTTAAAGTATATTTTATAAAATAAATCGTATTTGTAAATAATTTGGTAAACTTTAATATACTCCAGGAAATTATTCAATGCTCAAAAATATAAACCAGGTCTATAAAAATTATTTTTATAATTTTTATGATTTTTCTGTAATTTTTAGAAGTCCAAAAAGCCTTTTAAAAATAAAAGAGGTGCCGGGTTCGAACCCGGGACCTCTCGGGTAGCATGGAAGCAGGGAACCAATGAACCAAGGCTTACTGCCGCGATAGATTTCAGTTCTTAATGTTTTAAATCCAATTTCAGTCCACCCCTAATCCGTATGTGCCCTAGTTCGAACCTCACCCAAATTGAGGTTCGATTGATTTAGAAAGCAACTGTGAACATGGGGCTTTTGTTCCCCATGATAAGTCGAGTGTGTAGGTGGGTTTAATTTACCAGAATGAAATCAGATTGATGATGAATGCTACGAAGAACAGTCCGCGGCTAGGTCGTGAATGATTCGGGTAGCAAACAATGTTTATACTCGAATTCACTTTGCAGGAAGCTTCCAATAACTCGATAATAAGAAGCCCTCTATCTATTGCACCCAATGTTGCTCCGAACAGGTACTTCGATTGAGTTGCAGGTCCGAAGAAGAAGATGAGTTTAATGAATTGTTTATGTGTTTTAAGTTGTAATTGAAAATGGTATTCGATTTGTAACAGTTATATGGTCGATTATGTTCAATTATTTAGAGTATTATTGGTGTTAGTGGGTGATTGTGGTGATTTCTTTCGGCCGAAGTGGGGTGGTCGGGTTTGGTGGTCTTCACACTAGCATTTCTTAATTTGAAAGTTGCCCCATGTTCGACTCATCCACTGAAATGTGTCGGGATGATTTAATTTGTTTAAAACGTAGTGGATTTGGGTGGTTGGCATCGCCGGAGCGACGGCCGGAATAGTGGCCGGCGGGGAAAGGGTGTCGACGGGGGGGAGAAAATGTTTTAAACGAATTTTCATAAGTAGTCCCTGCACTTTGAAATGTTTACTGTTTTATGTTGAGACTTTTTAAAACAAGTTTCCAAATGACAAATTAACCCCCTGAACTTTGTTAAATCCAAGTTAAATAAATCTTTATAAATCATTATTTATTAATACCATTATTATTATTATTATTATTGTCATTTTATTTTAATAATACCATTATTATTATTATGTTTAACAATTTTGATTTAATTATAACTATGTAATAATAATAATTTAAATTATGAAAACGGTGTTAACCCGAAATATACGGGTTGTCACATATTTCTTATTATCTCAATAATATTTGGATTAGTCATTGACCAATTAACCAAATCTGTGCATTTCAATCGATTCATGAGGAATATCGAGCCGAGGAATTGACTCGTATCTGCATCTATGAAATAGTCGGTCATCGTGGTGTGTTTTTAAGCATAAGTCTTTAAACGTAATGGTCGATTCATTTCCTATTTCTAGCCAGGTCTTCAATCATTCAAGGAAACCTAACAAAAACTTAGCTCAATTTATCACACTTGAATCGACAGCCAACTGAAAGATCGTTACTGATTCTCTAGAATATGTTTCGGACTTGTGTCATAAATTTTAGCGTCTCTTAGGATTTTCATCTTCCGTTGATTAAAGCTTCATACAATTACAGATTTTTCCATCAGCATTAAGATGGCCCCTCATTATGTAAGTTCATTCAAAATACTTGAGCGTATTGAAAAAATGGCTTATAAGCTTTAACTACCCTAAGATGTTTATCCAATATTCATGTGTTAGTCTAAAAATTATCATGTCAATGATAATTTTCACATCCTACTGGAGAAGTTCAAATTGATGATTGCATGCATCTTGTCAAGAAACCTACAAAAATTTCATGGTTCACAAAGTAAAGCAACTTACTGGTAATCGAACACCAATCACAGTTTGTTGGAATTCTAAACTTGGCTCAGAAATTCACTTGCGAACGCAAGAATCGAATGAAATCCAAGTATCGTCTTTTCTTTCGTTTCAGCTTCCTTGAAGTTAAATTTCAGGACGAAATTTCTTAAAGTTGGGGAGACTGTGAAATTTCATTTCTTCGTTGATTAATCGTTATCTTCTGTTATTTTTTGTAATGACCATTTTTATCAATAATAAAACCACGGGAGTTTATTTATCATTATTCGTGATCTTTTTTATTTTATTATTCCATTTATTAAATCGTTTAAATAATTTATAATAATTTTATAATATATAAAATAAATTTTAAAAGGTTATTAATATTTATAAGAATTAAATATTTAATTAAAATAAATAATTAAATTACAAGTTCTTATGAGATTTATAAAGTCTATAAATATTAATAAAAAAGAAGTTGTTAAGTTAAAATTAGAGTTATAATAAATTTAGAGTTTAAATTGTAATTATTCTTTTATTTATTTAAATTATTTAATTTTATATTTATTTCAAATTTCAATCATAACCTCCTTTTGAAAGACTTCTAACTCACCATTAACACCATTCATACCCTCTCCTAACCTCAACTATAAAAGCAAGCTTTAGGCCTCACTTTTCATTTGCTCATTCTCCAAAAATCTCACTCACATATGTTTCTTTCATCCATTGATTTTGATCAATTTCATGAATTTTCTTTTACAAGAAATTTCAAGACCTTTCTAATACTAGACAATCTTATATTGCATTTATATTATGTATCTCTATATTGTTTCAATCATCCTGACATCCAATTGTTCTCATGACTTTATGTTTACTTTTATTCTTTCTTCTACTAAATCTCTTTTAATTTTAATTATTATCATTTGTCATCAACCTTCTAACATTCACTAACCTTATAACAATCACTAACATTCCTAAATCAAACTAAGAACACGCTAACGTAAACAAAGAATCTCGTTTGCATATTGACGGCTATGTCGCCGCATTCGGTTAACCCACAAGATTATTTCTCTAAATGATGGCTATGCCAAAGTCTTGGAATATTTTTTTATAACTCAAATGAATTCTAATATACCATATATCGACATAATAAATTTGTTTTAACCCGTTCATGCTTTAGTAAATATTAAAAGTGCACATAAGTGTCTTACTATATATTTGGCAAAATATAGTCTAACTTCAAGAAACCATAACCTGGTCATAACAAACTAAATTTGAGTAAAGTCAGACTCCAATATTAAGTTCATTGAATTAAATTTTTAACGATAGTTTATACGTCTTCAAACTCAATCGGGACACAATAATAGCCTACACAAGATAAGTGCATATTTCAGCAGCTTCTACCTTGTGCTGCTGTTTTGCACTAGTTACGGATCTTTTAATAAAAATGTTTCTGAACGAAAGTTGTCTGGGAGACTCTGAACTAGTCAACTGTAAATTTTTATAATTTTATGAAACCGTTTCCTATTTTTAAACCTGTTCAAACACGTACCAATCATTTTGTCCAGAATCTAAAATTGGTACAATAATCTTTTTTCAATCTACTTTTTGCTTTTTGGCATTCTCTAAATATCCTAACTTCTTGTAATGAATTTCGACTTCAAGTTATTATTTTTTTTATTCTTTAGGACATCACCTTAGACTCTTGAATATCCAAGCTTTTTTATGTACTCTACAACCATCATTATACAAAGTGAGTTTTTCATATCTCTTTTTATATATTTTCACACCTTTGGGGTGAAACATGTTAAACTTATGATAAATGCACTTGTAAACCCGTTTGAATCTTGTAAACACTTGGGCAATTCATCTTATTTGTCGTGGTTAGTTGAATTCTTGTAATTACCATGTGATGACTATAATATGTACAATCATTAACTATTGCTAGCCTGGCGACGTCATAGATCTATGGGCCTAACAAGCCTACTTGCCGTTAAACCAAGTACACTTAGCTTATCGTTAAATCTTATAATCTTGTAATCTTGTAATTGTCAAGGTTTGATTGTTACATTTGTTCATCCATCCCTAGTTACTTTATTCAATAACCTATGACATGAATTGCCATCTTTTATATATATACTTATGTATGAAAACTATAGAAAACTCACCAACATTATGTTGACCTTTTATTTTAACATGTTTCAGGAAATAATACTGTTTAGCATGCCTTGAAGACTTGATCACATCTAGGATTGGACCTAGATAATAAATAAATGCCATACAATGTTACATGGTGCTATGGAAACTTTTCTATTTTTGTTTCTTGGAATTTATGTTATCTTCCTTATTGTGTGTCATGAACCTTGGAAATTTATAATAGTGACACTTTTAATTAGCGTTGTATGGCATGAACAATCTTAACCCTCACATCTTGACGTTTCCGCCGTTAAGGTTGGGGTGTGACACCCAACAACGTAGTCGGGCGATTTCCCGTTTGCGTTCTAGGACGTTTTCCAACATCTGTTCGGAAACATCGTTGTGTGGTTTAAGTAAAATCTTTATGTTTATGGTCTGGTGTATCCTAAGCAAAGTTTTTCATTGTAAGTTTACAAAGGCCATCTTCTTTGCGGGTTACTTTCATACGACCGGATTCTCGTTGAGTTATTTGTTCCATTTATTTCTCTATCATCGCTTTATAATCGCTTATGAGCTTATTTTGTGTTGTTTTGCTCAAAGACGACCATTTAACCCCTTTATGTAACCTTTTGGTTTTCCGTTAATTAAAAGTTAACTTCGTTATATTCTTGTAAGGACCTTTCTGTCATTTAATGAAACCTTGAGAGCTCGTTTATGCTTGTTTCTGTGTTAACTTAAAGGTTAATAAATTAGTTTAATGAATAATAATAATAATAATAATATTAGTGTTTACAACGCTTGTTTATTATTATAAAACTTAACATTAAGTTATAATAATAATAATATTCATAATAAAAATAATGATAATAATAATAATCATATTAAGGATAAGCTTGTAAACAAATAAAAATTTTATAAGTTTTCATTATTTTAAAACTTTCGGGTAATTGATGCAAACTCTAGTGACTAAAATGTAAAATTTGTTTTAAATGAAAATGTAACTTTCGGGTAATTGATGCAAACTCACAAACCGAAGGGAATGAACGTGTAAATCACAAAACAGTAACCCCCCCTTGTTCAGCCCCACATTTCCGGCAGGGAGTCCGGCCATTCCGGCCACGACTTCGGCGAGTCCAAAACCGACTCAAACCTAACCTTTTCCCTTTAAACCGGTCCAAATCGATTCGTGAACACTAATCGAACTCACTTATGATCATTAATTGGGATTTAACTTGCGATTATGAGGGCATTCAACTCGAGTAACTCGAGTAACCGGCGAGTTTAATCACAGGGTCGTTCGAACATTAAAACTCAGTAATAACCGAATTAATTGGAACCTAAACGATGGGTTAATCTATACGAAACCTCTACACAACATAATTCCATTTGAAACCCACGAATAATCCTCAAACGAGTGTCACCAATACCACAATCTGCAACCTATTCGAACCTCATTTTCTCTACAATAATACCCTCAATTGATAGAGGGCTTTCGTTCATCGAGATGAGTAGATGATATCTGTGCAACGAATTGGATTACAATCATCATTTGAACGTTAGTCAAGCTCTACATGGTTGCGGGTTGTTCATAACCTATTCATCTCCAATCTATCATCGATCGGGTAATTACAATGGGCATTATACTCGTTTAAGCATGGGGAACAAAAGCCCCATAATTATTGATGTTAACCGAATCGAATCCAACCTCAATTTGATTAAAATCAAAATTAGGGTTCTTGAGAGTGGGGTTGTTTTCTACTTATGTTTAAAAGGATTTAAAACCAAGTGATACCAAGGCCTCAGCCCTGGTTCACTGGTTAAGTATTTGCATTCTCACCATGAGGTCCCGGGTTTGAACCCGGGCACCCTCATCTTTTTTTAAAAAAGCTTTTTCAAGCCTTTAAAATACATAAAAAATACCTAAAAACTATAAAAATAAATTTTATAAATTTTCTTTATTTTAAAAACTACCTAATGATTTTTCTATAAGTTTATTAATAAAAGACCTTAACATTTTATATAAAACATTATTTACAAGTGTTATAAATAGTTATTTTTATAAAATGGACTTGAAATAATAAATCAAAAATCATTAAAATATTAATGGACACTATATTATGTTAATTATGGATTAATCATGAAAATAGTAGAAATTATATATATTTTATAGTTTCACAAATTGTTTACAAATGTTATTTTAGGCTATAAAATGTACTTTAAATAATAGTTAATAAATAATTAGTGGACAATACGTTATTTTAATTATTGGTTAAATCATGATTATTTAAAATAATTATAAGAATTTATTTGCACCTTATATTTAAACTTGATCACTTATTATGATTTAAATTCATTTCTTTATATTAAATAATTACTTAAACGATATATTCTTCTTCTTGGATTAAAAGTGACTTCATTATTTGATTTTGATTACCAAAACCCCAAATCCTTATTGTAACCCTAGTTCATATTCTTAACCTTGTTATTAAAACTAAAAATCTTGTAACATATATATTTTTAGGTATCTCGTGAAGGTTTACGTTGGAACGTTGCTTATTATTCTTATTAATCATAATTTTTATACTTATTGCCATGTGAGTTTCCTTGCCCCTTTTTATATTATTTCACACCGTTTTGGGGTGAAACATGTTAATCTTATCAACATACACTTGTAAACGTTTAAATCTTGTAAAAGCACATGCAATTCCTACTTTTATTTTGTTATGGTTATTTGTGTTATTGTAAGTCTTATATGAGATACATATCTTGTTTACAATCATTAACTATTGCTAGCCTGGCGACATCTTAGATCTTTGGGCCTGACAAGCCTATTTGGTGCTAAAGCCGATGTATTGCCGGCTCCTGATGACGTATGACTTGTTCATCATGGGAACCAAATACACTTAGCCAATCATATAAACTTGTAATCAAGTCGAGGTTTGATTGTAATATATGTGTTCTATAAACTTGCTAACTCATAACCTATGACATGAATTGAAACTTGTAATCAAGTCGAGGTTTGATTGTACTATATGTGTTCTATAAACTTGCTAACTCATAACCTATGACATGAATTGCTACTTGTAATCTTTGGTATATTATGTATGTGAAACCCTTGGAAACTCACCAACTTTATAGTTGACCCTTTATTTTAACATGTTTCAGGAAATGCCCAAGTTTGAAGTCATCATTTGAACCTTGCAATGAACTAAGATTTGGACCTAGATTAAAAAATAAAAAGTTTTGGATTACTTTTATGCTATGATTTGACTTATTTCATGTTAAGACTTATGGTTGTATTTGCATTTGAAACTTATGATAATATTATTTTCATTTAAAGATAGCGTTATGTGGTTGTGAACAATATTGACCCTTACATCTCGACGATTCCGCCGTCAAGGTTGGGGTGTGACAGATTGGTATCAGAGCCCATAACTATAGGGATTTAGGTTATTAGAAATGGTGACCTAGACTATAGTGTATGCATGAACCTTATAGAATCATATTTCTATTCTTGTAAAAATACATGGTTTGCATGCTACATAATGCTATGCCTTCTTATGTGCGACTTGATGCCTTAGCATAGGATTGCCTTATGTATGCTTAAACTTTGTTACTTGTCTCCCCTGAACTTAACTTTGACTCTATGATTCTTCCCGACAAATGAACCTTCTTAATCTTATTCTCGATGACATGTGGAATCTACATTTATTATCGTGGGTTTAATTCCTTAGATTCTATGTCTAATCTATGAAAATCTCATCAAGGTTTTGATTTCATGAACCTAAGATATTTATGTGACACATAGACACCTGTATTTTGGATTTCCAAGCAAAAGCCCTTCGGGCTAAGGCAAGCATATCGTATAAATCTCATTGCGAGACCAGTTATGCTTACCCGGGGATTTCTGGGATGAGTGATAAACTATGGTCAACATACACAAGTTTCTAAGGCAAGTGGGTCAACTCACCTTGATGTGTCAACGTTTCCAAATGGTAATGCTATCCAAATGGAACCATCCGGTTTATATTTAATATATCAAAAATCCTTGATTCTTTGGACTGGTTTATCACCGAAACTCTAATATCTTCTCATTCCTCAATTCCTATGTTTAAACATCATTATACGTTGTGTGCCTCATGTTACTATCTTGATCAACGTGTACATGGATCTTAATATATCCAAGGATATTGGGCGTCTAAACCGAATGGTTTTCTTATGGTTTTCAATTCTCCTTAAAGTGTGTCCCATCACTAAAATTAGGGGTGTTCACGGTCTGATTTTCATGGTTTTTATATCAAACTGTAAACGAACCGTTACTAATGGTTTTTTATCACTTAAAACCAAAACCGAACCAATCAAAAGTAAAAACCAAACCAAACCGAACAATTGCAACCGGTTTGGTTCCGGTTTGGTTTCACGGTTTGGGCTTTTTTAGGACCATTTAAACTAAGTATTTGAGCTGTCAAAAACAGCCCAAAAAGCTATCAAAATGCAGCCTTAAACAAGTCCAAAATCCTGCTAAAATGCGGCCTTAAATAGGTCCTAAAACATGTCAAAACGCAGCTCTAAACCTGTGTATAAACTGCCAAAATGCAACCATTAACCTGCCTAAAATAAGCAGCTAACAAGCTGTTCAAAATAATTAAAAATAAACTGTCCAACTATATGGGCATGAATACTACAAATTGGTGTTTAGGACTTACAAGGCTTTCAAAATCAAGATATTTATTTGGGCTTCAATTTTGTCAAATAAAAATATGGCAACCTAAACTCTCAAAGCCCAAACTAAAAATATAAACATTTATGAGGGTTTAAGTCTTTAACCTTGAACTAATAGTTATGTATAAATATACGTATATATATACATATATGTGTATATATTGATATACGGTTCGGTCCGTTTTTTTACGACCGGTTTTTGGTACAAACCGTAAACCAAACCGTTCACAACGGTTTGAAAATTTTGAAACCAACCAACCGAAAGTTTAGAAAAAAACCAACCGTGAAATCAAACCGAAGACCGGTTTGGACGGTTTCGCGGTTTTAAAACTGAACCATGAACACCCCTAACTAAAATCATTCATTGCTGAAAAGTGGAATAATTGCATCTCGGGATACCTTGCCTAGGTAAGGTATATACATTAATCCGATTCGACCGTTGGATTCGTTTATCTGACCTGGAACTCATGAGATGAGTGTTTACTCATAGGTACGTGTGTCTTTAGTAAAGTTGTGGTTGACTTAACACTTTAAGAAGTCAACACATTTCCTTTTTATTTCGAACCGAATGTTTACATCTCATTGTTGTAATGAATCAATTTCGTCATTGATTTTGTTTTTCTGATTTGAGAATGTTGGGTCATTATAAGGCTGGTGCAACCAAAACCACTTCACATAGTCATTTTGGTGCTACATTCAAAAGGCTTCCGAAGCTAAGTATGAGATCTTCCGAAGACAAAGTCTGAAGACTTCCGAAGACAAAGTCTGAAGACTTCCGAAGACAGTCTGAAGACTTCCGAAGACAAAGTCTGAAGACTTCCGAAGACAGTCTGAAGACTTCCAAAGACAAATTCTGAAGACTTCCGAAGGCAAAGTCTGAAGAAAGAACTGAAGACCAAGTCTCCTTCCAAAGACAAAGAAGACTCCAAGCCTCGGAAAAAGCAGTCTTCTGAAGTATAAGTGGCTTCGGAAGAAGTTATTCTTCTGAAGAAATTTATCCTTCGGAAGACATTGCTATGTCCAGTAGACATAAGTATGGTCTCTGACACTCTGCTGCAGACCTCTGATACAGAATGGCTTCTTCCTAAAAGAACCATGCTGTTGACCATACTTTATTCTACTGTATACCTTTTTATGATAGTACATGTTACCAACTTTAGTGGTGATAAAAGGTAAGTCAGGGACATGTCCTGACTACCAAATACTTCACCTATAGTCTTGTAGTATAGATGTTTGGTTAGAGGTTTCCAGCTGGTATCAAAGTATATCCGGCTGTAGGTAGTATTATATATATCTTCTCTTTGTAACTCATTAAGCAGTGAGATCGAGTCCAGGAGTCTTGTAATCCTTTGAGTTGAGAAGCAATATATAAAAGTACCTTGAAATTTACATCCTGTGTTTATTTACTGCTTGTTACTTGTTATATTGTGATCAACTCTTCATAGACTCTTTCTGAGTGTCGTTCAAGGTGAGTTTGAGAGAAAAACCACTTGTTGAGTGACCAACATACGATCCTGCAATTGTTATCAGAGCTTCCAGGCTCTTGATTGTGAGATCTTACCATCCAAATCAACCAGTTTTTCACTCCTCACTACAAACCACTCACTCAAATGGCTGCTCTCACTAAGGCTGATATGGAGACCGGTACCATGACCAAGTCCCCACTGATCACCCCTGAAGACTTTGACACATGGTGCACTAGAATGGAAGGCTTCATCAAGTGTCAAGACTCAAGGATGTGGGACTCCAATGTCAATGGTCCTTTCATACCAAGCACTACTTCTGCTACTGGTAATCGCATCATTCCAAAAGATGTTGATGATTACTTAGAAGAAGATAGGAAGAGAATAGAGCTAGATCAAAGGGCTATGACTTCTCTTCAAACTGCTCTCCCAAACTCCATCTACAGAGGCTTCAAGAAGTGCAAGACATCCAAAGATTTAAGGGATGCATTGAAGCTTATGTATAAAGGATCCAAGGAAACCAAAGAGAACAAGAAGGATCTCTTAAAGCAGCAGTTTGAGAACTTTACTTTCAAGGCTGGTGAGACCTTGACTCAATAATACTTCAGGTATGTTGAGATAGTAGACACTTTGGTGGATATTGGAGTACCTCTTGAGAATAGAGACATAGTTAGGAAGTTCATGTCTTCCCTTCCTAAACTATGGACACACTACTGTGTCATAATCAAGAGAACTTCAGACATTAAGAGTCTTTCTCTCACAGAGTTGTATGGAATCCTAAGTGCATTCCAGATGGAGATGAACATGCAGAACTCCTCTAGTCACTCTAATAACCAACTGAGTTCAGCCCTTCATGTGGTTGAAAGGGAAATCACAGAACCACAACATAGTTGATGTGCTACCCCGACAACTCACATAGTGGACTCTACATTAATCTACCTGAGACTCCAAAGTCTCAAAAGGTTCAACACAACTCCTTTCAGGATAGTTGTGCCTTTGTCTCTGGAAGTGGACACTCTGGTGATTTTCAATATTGCTTTGATGATCTTAAGTGTTTCAGTCCAGATGACGTGGAGTATGTAGACATTGTCCAACAGATGGCTCTTTAACTTACAGAGAGAAGAAGTTCTTCAAGAGAACTGGAAGGCAATTCCCTCAAAACCTTGTCAACAGCAAGTTTGGGTTTGACAAGAGCAAAGCAAAGTGTTACAACTGCAACCAACTAGGTCACTTTTCTAGGGAATGCAAGGCTCCCAAGAATAATCCGGGAATCCCACAGGCCTCCACACATCCCTCAGTTTCAAAGCATGAAGAAAAGTTAACTGAAACAGCTGCAGTAGCTCAAGAAGTTGACTGGAGCTTCATGGTACAGGATGTGACTCCCGCTCAAGCACTCATGGCAGGAATAGATGATGCTCAGGTATATGAACATCTTTGTACTCCCACCTGCATTGCTAAAGTTAAACTATATAAGGATTACAATATGGAAATCAGATCTGATGTTGAGTCTTTAAATATCCTAAAATCTTGTTTTAAAAGAGCTGAATCTGACTATCAAAAGAAAATCAAGGAGTTAGAGAAAACTGTGTCTCTTTAAAACATGAAAAGACCAACTACAAGACTCAAATTAAAGATCTGATATCCAAACTGTCTGAAGTTCAAGCCCAGATGGTCACTGCTGAGGCTCAGGCCAGGAAGCAAGCTATTGCTGAGCAAAACTTCTAAGCTATTCTTGCATTATCCTCTCATTCCAAAATGTTTTATCGAAACAAAGAAGGGTTGGGAACCAATGAAATAGCTCCACCACACTCTTATGAGTCTATTAGACTACCTAGATGTGGTACTGAAGAGCAAGAGGTTCCAACTGCTGACCCTTCTCCATTGGAACTAGAGGATGAGGCAAAAATAGTGGCCACCACAGGGGAGAAACAGGAAGATACACTTATTTCCACCTGTGAAGACCAAATCCTAACCACCAAGGCAAGAAGAAGCAGAGCTAAAGCTGCAAGAAGGACTGCCAAGAAGGTTGCAGAGTCCAAGCTGAAGATTGACCTAAAGCAAAAGGGTGTCTTCATCTCTGCTGGATTCCAAGTGGTAGGTACTTTTGATTCAGGAAAGGAGTGTAGTACCAGCACTCCTGTCCTATCAAAGGATCAGAAGTTGAAAGGGAAAGTTGCTGATGAAGAGAAGAAATCCAAGAAACAGCAACCTGCAAGTTCCCAAAAGACTAACATTGCATGCATAATGTGTGGTCTGCACAACCACATGGCTAAAGATTGTTACTACAATCCAGCAAGCACATATTATGCAAATAATGTTAGAAATGAAGGAGTCAGGGAAGATTTCTCATTTGGACCATTTCAAACGGTCCAAATGATGAAAAAGGGAAAGTTGGTCTCGGAAGCCAAGTTGCTTTCGGAAGGAAGTACTTCTTCCGAAGGGAAAATGGCTTCGGAAGCCAAAGCTTCTAAGGTTCGGAAAAAAAAGAAAGCTCCCTTGAAACCATCCCAGAAGAAGACTGCTTCGGAAGAAAAGGTGGTGAAGGCTTCTTCCGAAAAGAAAGAAGCTTCGGAAGAAGACCATGCTGCAAAAGCTTCAACAAGCTCATCCTCAAAGATCAACCAAGGGATGGATTGGAAGATCAAGGAAGATGTTGCAGCCCAAACCTCTTCTTCAACGACCTCTATTGAACCCCAATGCATATCTTTTGGTTCAATTATGTCATTATCTTTGGAAGAGCCCAAGACCAGCAAGGCTTGGGCTTCCAAACAAAACTAACCATCTCATCTTATGTGCAGGGACATCCATTTGACAAGAACAACAATGTCTGGATTATAGATAGTGGATGCTCCAGGCACATGACAGGGAACAGGTCTCTCCTTCAACAATTCCAGAACTTTGATGGAGGGCCTGTCCAATTTGGAGGTGAGACCGGAGGATATATTTCAGGCAGAGGAAATATAACCAATGGCAGAATAAACATTGACAAAGTTCACTTTGTCAAACAGCTTGAACACAATCTGTTAAGTGTTTCTCAGTTCTGTGATCAAAAGCATCAAATGCTTTTCACAGAACATGAGTGCATTATCCTCAAACCAGGGATGACAATTCCTCTGGAATTGGTGCTTCTTAGATCTCCCAGGAAAGGGGATATGTACAAGCTAGATATGAACAATGCTTCTCCTATGGGTGAAGTATCATGCTTTCTTTCCAAAGCTGATAGTGATGAGTCAACACTATGGCATAAACGTATGTATCATGTAAATTTTAAGACAATGAATAAATTGGCTAAAAATAACTTGGTACATGGTTTGCCTAAAAAGGAATTTTTCTGCAAAGATAACTGTGTTGCATGCCTAAAAGGGAAACAACACAGGACATCTCGTAAGTCCAAATGTATTAACTCTATCACTAGTCCATTACACTTATTGCACATGGATCTCTTTGGTCCCATAAGTATAATGAGCATTGGAAGGAAATCATACTGCCTTGTGATTGTTGATGATTTTACAAGATTTACATGGGTATTCTTTTTTAGAAGTAAAGATGAAACTGCTGAAATGTTAAAATCTTTTATTCTTAAAATAGAAAATCAAATTGATCACAAGGTTAAGATCATTAGAAGTGATCAAGGGACTGAGTTTAAGAACTTTGTTCTTGACTCATTCTGTGACTTAAAAGGGATTGCCAGACAATATAGTGCTCCAGAACTCCTCAACAAAATGGTGTTGTTGAGAGGAGGAACAGGACACTTATTGAGGCTGCTCGAACCATGTTAGCTGATTCAAAACTACCTTTAACATTTGGGCAGAAGCAGTTAGCACTGCATGCTATGTGCAGAACAGGGTTCTTGTAGTTAAGCCCCATGGAAAAACCCCTTATGAATTATGGAACAAGAGGCCACCGTTCATTGGCTTTCTAAGGTCCTTTGGCTGCAGGTGTACCATACTTAACACAAAAGACAACTTAGCAAAGTTTGCTGAGAAGTCAGATGATGTTATCTTTGTTGGATACTCTTCTAGCTCCAAAGCTTATAGGGTATACAACATTAAGAATCAACAATTTGAGGAGTCATCCAATATAGTTGTAAATGAGCACACTCCTTGTGTTAGGGGGAATGGACCTGATTATATTTTTGACTTAGAATTGTTTCCAAACTATTCTAACCATCTTGTAAGAATTGTTCAGATGGAACAGGTGCTCAAGGTGATGCTGATGCTGATCAACTATTTGAGCTTCCCAGACCTCTTCCAAATTCTCCAAGAGCTGAAAGGCAACAAGCTTCAACCATCCACAGATCTGATAGTGTAACTATCTCTAGGAATAGTGAAGCTTCAACAAGTGAATCACCTGATGAACCCCAAAGCTCTTCAGGTGATCCATTACAACACCAGGTTGAAGGAAGTAGTATTTGAAGGAACAGGCAACTGTTAATACTACTTCACGACCAACCATTGATGATGTTTCTCAATCATTCAATCAGTCCTCATTGAATGACTTTGAAACAGAAGTTGGACAGAGTGATCCAGTTCCTGATCAGAATATGTCTAACCTGGACTTATCTCTGCAACTAGAAGTGATTCCTCGTCTTAGGATTCATAACACTCATCCAACTGAAAACATCATAGGGAATGTCTCTGAAGGTGTGAGAACAAGAGGTCAAACTCATCATGGGAATGTCTGCTTGTACTCATGCTTCTTATCTCAGATGGAACCCAAGAAGGTGGAAGATGCCTTAAAGGATAGTAGTTGGGTTGAATCGATGCAGGAGGAGCTGCTTCAATTTAGAAGACAAAAGGTCTGGAATCTATGCCCACTACCATCTGGTCAAGTACCCATAGGCACTAAATGGGTGTTCAGAAACAAGAAAGATAAAAGAGGCTTGATCATCAAGAACAAGGCAAGATTAGTAGTTCAGGGATACACCTAAGAGGAAGGAATCGATTATACTGATGTCTTTGCACCTGTTGCAAGACTTGAGGCAGTTAGGATCTTCCTTGCTTAGCTGCATCCAAGAACTTCACAGTCTACCAACTTGATGTCAAGTGTGCTTTTCTATATGGGGATATAGATAGGGAAATCTATGTATGTCAACCTCCAGGATTTGAAGACCCACAGCACCCCAACTATGTGTGCAAACTGGATAAAGCTCTATATGGGCTGCACCAAGCACCTAGGCTGTGGTATGAGACCTTGTCTCAGTTTCTCCTGAAGAATGGCTACACCAGAGGTACCATTGATAAGACTCTCTTCATCAGGAAGATCGGAGAGGACATTTTGCTTGTTCAAGTCTATGTTGATGACATCATATTTGGTTCTTCAAATGACCAAATGTGTAAGGACTTTGAGAGCATTATGAAGCAGAAATTTGAGATGAGTTCCATGGGAAAAATGGACTTTTTCCTTGGAATTCAAGTGAAACAAATGAAGGAAGGGTTCTTCATAAATCAATCTAAGTATGTCTCAGACATCTTAGATAGATTTGAAATGAAGGACTGTAAACCAGCCAAGATACCCATACCCAGAAACCATAATCTTTGCCCTGACCTTGAGGGGGAGGATACTGATCAACATCAGTATAGAGCAATTATTGGTTCTCTGATGTATCTCACTGCTAGTAGACCTGATATCATGTTTGCCACATGCATTTGTGCAAGATATCAGGCTGCTCCAAAGTGTCTCACCTAGCTGATGTTAAGAGAATCCTCAGATACCTCAAATGAGCACCTAAACTAGGTCTCTGGTATCCAAGAAATAGTGATTTTAATCTCTGTGGATACTCTGACAGTGACTATGGTGGCTGCAACATTGACAAGAAATCAACATCAGGAGGATGTCAATTTCTTGGTGGAAGGATTATCTCATGGCAATACAAGAAACAATCCTGTGTCTCTACATCAACTGCTGAAGCTGAATACATTGCTGCTGCTAGATGCTGTGCTCAACTGCTATGGATTAAAAATCAGATGTTGGACTATGGATTCAACTTCATGACTACTCCTATCCATATTGACAACAACAGTGCCATCTCCACTACGGAGAATCCGGTGAAGCACTCAAAGACAAAGCACATTGATATCAGGTAACATTTCATTAGAGATATTCATGAGAAAAATCTGATAAAGTTAATCAAAGTTGACTCAAATGAACAATATGCTGATTTGTTCACAAAAGCTTTTGATGAATAAAGATTTGAGTATCACATATCAGCTATTGGGATGATAAACATTGACTAACTACCTCTTTTGAAAACTTTTTAATGTGTAATGTCTTGTGTCAATACAATTAAGCCCTGTTACAAAAGATCTTTTTATATTCCAAGTGTAAATTCCTTCCGAAGAGGAATTAACTCTCGGAAGATATTCTTAAAATATCTTCGAAGCCAAATTCCTCAATAGAAATTTTCTTCTCGGAAAAGTTTTTAGTCTCGGAAGAAGCGATTGATTTTGCATCAGATCTACTTCCGAAGCTCATAAAACTCTTCATTTGGAAAGCCATTTTTACCTTCGGAAGCAATGTCTTGCTTCGGAAAGAAGATTGCCTTCGGAAGATAATTACCTTCGGAAATGTTTATTCGGAAATAGAGATTTTACTGTGTAACGAATATCTTTTTGGCCCCACTCTGTAAAAGGTAAAAATTTGATGATGATGGTCAGATTATTTAAAATTATCCCTTGCCGCCATTGTCACTTCACAGCCGAAAACCACCATTACCCCAAACAGTTACCCTATTACCACCACTACCACAATTCATCCCCTTTAAATAATCCAGACTATTCACTTTCATCTACTTTTACCAATTTACTGCCCTAACTATTCCCTTCACTGTCAAACCTGAAATTTCACCCAAATTCAAGCTTACTTTCTCTGCAATGGCGCTAAACCCTCAGCATAACCAGGTCGCATTACTTGATTCGTCAAGAGATGCCGACTTCACCCAAATAATCACCTTTCTTACTGAACAACCTACCTCGTGGCGCTTACTGTTAACCCCACTGTTTACTCCAACCACATGACTGAATTCTGGAGTAACGGTCAAGCTGAAGTCCTAAATGGGGTTCGCGTCCTGAGAACCCGTATTTGTGGACAGGAGTTGATCATAACTGAACAACTCATCAGGGAGCATCTCGAGCTCAATGATGATGGGGATCCTACTGAGTTTCCCAAAGAAGACTTGGATAGCACCTACATCCTCATAGGATATGGTGGGGATGTGAGCAGGTCAACCGTCTACAAGTTCAACTTCTCATATCATTGGAAGTTCCTGCTGCACATCATTCTGCACTGCCTATCCAACAAGTCTGGGGGATGGGATCAAATCCCATATGAACTAGGATGCCTAGTTCACGGGTTGGTGAGAGGTCTGCGCTTCAACTACTCCAGATTTGTGTTGACCAATTTGATTGGAAATCTGAGAAGGGACACATTCTTCATGTATCCCCGATACATTCAACACATATCAACTGCGAGTTGGAACCGAGCAAGCTTGTCTGTGCAGCTGCTCTTACTGTTCCCCAAGTGCGGCCTACCATCTTCAAGACATTGAAGAAGGTGTCCATCAACTTTACTGGACGGTACACTCCATTACCTCTAGAGATGATTGAGCGCATAGCTCCCGGTGACATCCCTGTTAACCCCACAGGTGATAAACCCACACCAGCAACCTCCACCACAAATATTCCCATACCTTCTCCACCCATTAAAATTACATATCAGAGACGTCCCAAATGAACCCTTGTTCAATCTACTCTGATTGAACAAGCTCCTCCTATTCAAACCAAGAGGGCTAGAGTGGAAACATGGGCTCCCACTCAGTCCAAGGTCACACCATCCTTCTCATTTGACCTCAATTTGGGTTTTGAGCCTCCTCAGTCTCAAACCCAAGAGCCCGAACCTCAAGCCTTTAGCCCACAGGGTGTCTTTACACTCCCCTGTGCAGCCTTCAAGGGACAGCCCCATCAGAGGCTCAATGCCTGTAGACATTGATCTAGGTCCCGGGTCAGTAGGTTTAACCTCTTTATCTTTCACTGACCTATTACTCTGAACTGATGAAGATATTACATCTCTCCATGGCCATGAAGTTGATCTACAACACCCTCTCAAAGATCAACAGAGCCAAGAGAGATCCCTTATCTCTAGCCCCATCAGCAGCCAACTATTGAGGTGAGTCCCACTGATGTGGAGGGGACTCATGTAGGCTCAGCTGCCACTACTCAGAGTCTCTCATTGAGCTCTAAGGAAAGTGGTAACATCAATCAGACTGAGTCTACGGCAACTTTGCCCATTGACATCTCTGAAAGAGATGAATTTGAGCAAAGGTATCCAGGGTGCCAAGAAGCCATATCTGGTGGTGAGACTGAACATACTAGGTATGTTATCTCATCTCCCCGTGATTCTTCATATGAAGATGAGGGAAGTATGCAACTCACACTCCAGTACTTGCTCTCTAAGGTCTCAAACCTGGAATCTCAGGTGAGGATCTTAGAGACAAGGACAGCCACTCAGTAACTTGAGATTGACAATCTCAAGGCTCAACTAGCTGAGAAACAACGGAGAGGTCTGTTAGGCATGTACCTATTCAGGTCTCATTGACTTCTTCCTCTAGCTCATCTAGCTCTCAAGATGATGCTACCAAAAAGGGGGAGAAAGATCAGAGACAAACATCTGGGGAACACTGATCCAGTCTCCTACTTCCCAACTCATCACCCTACCTGAGTCATTTCAATCAACTCTAAAGATTGACTCACAGATGCTTCATGATCTGTACAGACTTTTCATAAAGTTTGTATTAAGATCCTCCTTAGAACAGCCCAGCCCCGACACCACACTCATATACTTTGGGGCTGAGGAGCTTCAAAGACTGACTGCACCTTCTACCACTGTAGAAGAAGTTGGTCAACCTAAGGTCCACATGGAACCTGAGATTAACTTCGAAGGGGAAATGGGGACTGATGGCCCAGCAACTGAAATAGTTGGGACAGAACTTGCATCAGCCTCTTCTTCCGAAGCTCAGGCTGAAACTTCCGAAGCTAAAGTTGAAACTTTGGAAGAACAAGATAAGTCTTCCGAAGCTGAGATGGAAGCTGCAGAAGGTTTGTTCCAAATGTCCGAGGAACTGATCATCACAGATGTTATTACTGAAATAGCATCTGAGATGAGCAGGGAGGACACTTCTGATCTACCTCCATCCCAAACACCAGCTGATCCTCTCTCTCAATCCGAACCCTCTATCAAGAACCACCACAGACAAGTTCTGCTAAAGACAAAGGCAAAAAGAAAATGACTGCGGCAGAGCTTCAGGAGGAGGAAAGGATGAAAAGCTCAAGAAGAAAGGTAGGTTTCCTACTGAGAAGCTGCTAGCTACTAGTTCTAAGGCAGCTGCAGCCAATCAGGAGGAAATCAACACCAAGAGAAGGACAGCACTCATTGATCAGCTCATCAACTTAGGAGCTGCCAATGAAGAAGTACTCCTGCTACCACTAGAGGAGTTGGTGATTTTGGAGAGGACAACCAGGCTAAGACAAGAAGAAGAAGCCAGGTTGGCCTTGGAAAGAGAAGAAGAAAACAAAGGAAAGCAGCCCTGCAGCTGAGAGAGGCTAGGATTAAATTCCTGCTCTCAAGAGGCTTCAGTCTTCTGAACTTTCTCCACATGATGATGATATGATCCTGCTGCTCCACAACAAAGAGCAGGATCAAATGGAGAGGGAAAGGAAGAAAGCTGGAAGGGAGAAGATGAAGGAGAAGAAGCGGAGGGAGGAAGTAGAGAGGGTCACTGCCACCAAGAAGCTCAGTGATAAAGCCTGGATGAAAGACTATCTCGGGCTCACGGCTTCTCTGGTAGGCAGGTGGGACCCATGTCCGAAAGGACACTCCAACGGATTATCAGCGAAATAAAAGCTGACATCCGTATAGGGAAAAAGAAGGAGATGTATAGGAGGGGACAGGGAATGGTCTTCACCCCAGCCACTCAACCACAGCCAACCACTCAACCACAACCACACCAGAAGAACCAATCCCATTTTCCATCAAAACCAACCCTCAGATGAAACCTACACCCCTGAACCTACAACTCTACCCAAACCTACCTCATCACCTCAACCACCATAAACTTCCTATCCTTAAACCTAAAACACAACCTAGAACCACTAAACCTAAACCTACCCAACAGAAACCAAGATCATCCCCTTAGCCTTCTAAACATCTCTCTTTTGAGGAAATAAAGGAGCTCAAGACAAGGCTCACCAACTGCACTACTATGAGCATCATCTCTGTGAGGGAGACCTTATCAACATCACCTATGTTGATAACTCTTCAAGCTCCCTCACTCTAGGTCAATTTCTTGAGTTGCCTAGAAGTACTTTGGGCCAGGCTGTAAGACTTCTCGGTCTCAACTCTGATACTCTGAATGCTGAAGAGAAGAGACATAGAAGGAAACTGGCGACTCTACTGGATACAAGGAAGGAGGACAGGATTCCTAGTCAGTCTCCTGGACCTAGGAAAGCATTAATCCAGTGGAGGTTCGATGAACCTTCTCACAACTTTATTGTGGAAAGGGAGAATGGTGAAACCAACTGGCTTAATGCCACTTCTCTATTGCATCTCAGTAGATTTGACATTGCTGAGCTTGCAGAGAAGCCATTCTCCAACCCCTCCAACTCAGAGACTGTAGCTATCATCAGAAATTATCTCAGCAGTCTTCATCTAGCCAAGCTAACTGCAAAGGCAAGATCGAAGAAGAGTTGAAGTTGAAAAGACAGGAAGACAAGGAAAGACCTACCACTAAAGGCGCAACCTTTCTACAGATGGTGGAGGGTCCGGAATTGGAACCTATAGTTAGATGGGAATATGACTATAGTTCCCATCAACTAACTCTTTTTAGAGGCCCACAACAAAGGGTACACATAATCCAAGGTGACAGACTGGATGTTCTGTCTACCATGGATTTGTACAAACTTCTCAACACCACATCTGGGAAGAACAAGGACACAGATAAATATCTACTCTCCTTGGTGCTGAAAGTTTTAAGAAGAAGAGAGAAGTGAAGTTTTGGTAGCATCATCCTAGGGGGAGTTTGTTGGGTCATTATAAGGCTGGTGCAACCAAAACCACTTCACATAGTCATTTTGGTGCTACATTCAAAAGGCTTCCGAAGCTAAGTATGAGATCTTCCGAAGACAAAGTCTGAAGACTTCCGAAGACAAAGTCTGAAGACTTCCGAAGACAGTCTGAAGACTTCCGAAGACAAAGTCTGAAGACTTCCGAAGACAGTCTGAAGACTTCCGAAGACAAAGTCTGAAGACTTCCGAAGACAAAGTCTGAAGAAAGAACTGAAGACCAAGTCTCCTTCCGGAGACAAAGAAGACTCCAAGCCTCGGAAGAAGCAGTCTTCCGAAGTATAAGTGGCTTCGGAAGATGTTATTCTTCCGAAGAAATTTATCCTTCGGAAGACATTGCTATGTCCAGTAGACATAAGTATGGTCTCTGACAGTCCGCTGCAGACCTCTGATACAGCATGGCTTCTTCCTAAAAGAACCATGTTGTTGACCATACTTTATTCTACTGTATAACTTTTTATGATAGTACATGTTACCAACTTTTGTTGGTGACAAAAGGTAAGTCAGGGACATGTCCTGACTACCAAATACCTCACCTATAGTCTTGTAGTATAGATGTTTGGTTAGAGGTTTCCAGCTGATATCAAAGTATATCTGGCTGTAGGTAGTATTATATATATCTTCTCTTTGTAACTCATTAAGAAGTGAGATCGAGTCCAAGAGTCTTGTAATCCTTTGAGTTGAGAAGCAATATATAAAAGTACCTTGAAAATTTACAACCTATGTTTATTTACTGCTTGTTCTTGTTATATTGTGATAAACTCTTCATAGACTCTTTCTAAGTGTTGTTCAAGGTGAGTTTGAGAGAAAAACGACTTGTTGAGTGACCAACATACGATCCTGCAGAGAACCTATCACGATTGACTCTGTTATCCTGAACTTTAACCTTAATCCTAGCATGCCTGATTTTCTGTTCCTGTTAATGTTACATCGATGTAATTTGAAGTTTCTGAAATTCTAGCCGATATTCTCTTCGTTTGCTAAGTCGAGCTTTGTAAAATCTTTAACCATTTGCACAGTAGGCAATGCAAGAGTCTGCAAGTAAACTAATGACTAAAAACACTCGTACCTCCTAAATGAACCTATCTCATCAAAACAGGGGTGAATCCTTTACTTTGGTGATGATTTTTCATTCGTCACTATTGTTCTTAAGAAATTTCATTATCAAGACAGGAGTGAATTCCTTAGCTTGATGACTACTTCTTCTTGTTCTTGTGAAATCCGTATTTCATCAATGGAAGTATCTCCTTAAAATAGGAATAAATTTCGTACCTCGATGATAGTTTTCAACTTTTCTATTGTGTGTTTTATGAAATCTCGTTCTCTGAATAGGGGTGATTTCCTTGTTTTGAGGACAGATTTCAATCATTTTCCTTTGGAACTCGTATTTCACGAATGAAATGACAACACCAAAATATGATTGAATCCCGTACTTTGGGTGACAAATGTAAGTTCTCGATTGTTTTCTTGTTATCATGAAATTCAATCATCAAGATAGGTGTGAAATCCATACCTTGATGATAATTTCACTCGTTTAAAATTTTATGGATGGTATTTTCCTAAAATGAAATGACCTCATCAAAGTAGGGTGAATTCTGTACTTTGATGAAGTCTTTCATTTGCTATATTGTGTTTCTATAAAACCTCACCGTTAAGATAGGAGTGATTATCCTTACCTTAATGGTACGTTATCTCACTTTATTCTTGTGGATCCTTAACAATGAGTTAGGATCAAGCTCTCACTTGGTAGTTAAGAGTCATACCTTGGGAAGTACACCACCAAGCTAGGAGTGATAACCACATCTTGGTGACTAATCCCATTTCTTGATCTCAAACTTACCAAGGTTTTAAGACTTCAATTGACAAGAAACATGTAATAACTTGAAGGGTGAACACCATTTTCTGATTTATCGACGATAGTGTTCCAGCCAGTCAAGCTAAAGCATGAATCTTGAACTCAAAGGGGTCGTTGTCACTTTAGGGTAACCCTAGTTCAAGTCAGGAACATTTAAATTTTAAATCAATTTCTTCTTACATGCTTTTATGTTTCAATTTGATGTTTGATCTAGCTTTATGGAACCTTTTTATCGACTTTCATTCTGAGTTACCATCAAAACCTAATTGCACGATGATAACACTCCTAAAATGATCATTCGTACAAGATAAAGCCATTATAAAGTTTTGTCATGCCCTTCTGGTTATGTTGATGTACGGTTATGTTCACAGGTTTGATGGACCGCGTGTGCAAGCCATACCTGGAAAGCTATTTGTGATCGTCCTTACCATCGATATTCTAAATTATTTAAATTCTGATCCGATCATGAACGACATCTCTGTTCCATTCCTTACCCATAATTAAGAATGCAATACTCGTTATTTTGATTAATCTTTGAACTCCTAATCTTGAAAATCTCTAAACCTCTATCTTGATTGCGACTCCCAAGATTTGTTATTACATTCATTCCGATGTGGACAAAACAGATCATGAATTTCCGTAATTAGTATTCATGGTTTGGCGTAAAGGAAAAGTGGACATAGCTTGGTGTATGTTCAAAGTGTCTCGTATTTCTTGGTGTCATAATGACATTTGGTGCATTATTGACCGATTGACTAGCTTCGCGCGTTTCATATTGACTCATGTGAGATAACGAGTCGAGAAATTGACTCGTACCTACCTCAAATAATCGGTTATCGTGGTGTGTCGTTAAACATCGATCGTTAATTCTGATGATCGATTCACCTTCTGGTATTAGCAATGTCTCTAATCATCTTTGGGAACCCAACTCAAAATCTCAGCCTATCGTATTATTCTTAGTCTGACGGTTTGACCAAATGAATAATAAGTATTCACAAGATACGCGTTAAGCTTGTGTCATTATATATAGTGGCACTTGGGATTCTTAAATTACATCGGTCAAACTCTCATACCATTACGGGACTTTTTCATTGGCTTCAAGACGTCACCTTAACACATAATTTCATTCTAGATGTTGAGAATAGTGTGACTTATAAGTCTAAAATACCTCAGCAACTCATCATCGTTTCCCAACGTTTCATGTGTCAAATCTCAAAGAGAAAGTTTGTCAATGATAACTTTCGCATTCCATTGGAAGAGTTCAAATTGCATATATCGTGTCAAGAACTCTGTAAAATTCCATAATTCGCAAAGTGAATCATCTCACCCGTAATCAGACGCCAATCACTGTACATTAGTACACTTATTTTTAACATAAGTCTTCTGTTCGTTTAAGGTTCATTCTTAATTTCGGGACGAAATTCTTAAAAGTTGGAGAGACTGTAACCTTTTGGTTTTCCGTTAATTAAAAGTTAACTTCGTTATGTTCTTGTAAGGACCTTTCTGTCATTTAATGAAACCTTGAGGGCTCGTTTATGATTGTTTCTGTGATAACTTAAAGGTTAATAAATTAGTTTATTGAATAATATAATAATATTAGTGTTTACAACGCTTGTTTATTATTATAAAACTTAATATTAAGTTATAATAATAATAATAGTAATAATAATAATAATAATAATAATAATAATAATAATAATAATAATAATAATAATAATAATAATAAAAATAATAATAATAATAATCATATTAAGGATAAGCTTGTAAACAAATAAAAATTATAAGTTTTATTATTTTAAAACTTGTAGATAACTAGTTTTAACATAAAATGATAACATTTACACTCTAGGGACTAAAATATAAAATTTGTTTTAAATGAAAATGTAACTTTCGGGTAATTGATGCAAACTCACAAACCGCAGGGACTGAACATGTAAATCACAAAACAATAACCCCCCTTGTTTAGCCCCGCATTTCCGGCAGGGAGTCCGGCCACCCCGGTCGTGACTCCGGCGAGTCCAAAACCGACTCAAACCTAAGCATTTTCCATTCAAACCGTCCAAATCGATTCGTGAACACTAATCGAACTCACTTATGATATTAATTGGATTTAACTTGCGGTTATGAGGGCATTCAACTCGAGTAACTCGAGTTACCGGCGAGTTCAATCACAGGGTCGTTCGAACATTAAAACTCAGTAATAACCGAATTAATTGGAACCTAAATGATGGGTTAATCTATACGAAACCTCTACATAACATAATTCCATCTGAAACCCACGAATAACCCTCAAACGAGTGTCACCAATACCGCAATCTGCAACCTATTCGAACCTCGTATTCTCTACAATAATACCCTCAATTGATAGAGGGCTTTCGTTCATCGAGATGAGTAATGATATCTGTGCAACGAATTGGATTACAATCATCATTTGAACGTTGGTCAAGCTCTACATGGTTGCGGGTTGTTCATAACCTAGTCATCTCCAATCTATCATCAATCGGGTAATTACAATGGGCATTATACTCGTTTAAGCATGGGGAACAAAATCCCCATAATTATTGATGTTAACCGAATCAAATCCAACCTCAATTTGATCAAAATCAAAATTAGGGTTCTTGAGATTGGAGTTGTTTTCTACTTATGTTTAAAAGGATTTAAAACCAAGTGATACCAAGGCCTCAACCCTGGTTCACTGGTTAAGTATTTGCATTCTCACCAGGAGGTCCCGGGTTTGAACCCGGGCACCCTCATCTTTTTTTAAAAAAGCTTTTTCAAGCCTTTAAAATACATAAAAAATACCTAAAAATTATAAAAATAAATTTTATAAACTTTCTTTATTTTAAAAACTACCTAATGATTTTTCTATAAATTTATTTAATAAAAGACCTTAACATTTTTATATAAAACATTATTTACAAGTGTAATAAATAGTTATTTTTATAAAAATGGACTTGAAATAATAAATCAAAAATCATTAAAATATTAATGGACACTATATTATGTTAATTATGGATTAATCATGAAAATAGTAGAAATTATATATATTTTATAGTTTCACAAATTGTTTACAAATGTTATTTTAGGTTATAAATGTACTTTAAATAATAGTTAATAAATAATTAGTGGACAATACGTTATCTTAATTATTGGTTAAATCATGATTATTTCAAAAATTATAAGAATTTTTTTACACCTTATATTTAAACTTGATCACTTATTATGATTTAAATTCATTTCTTTATATTAAAAATTACTTAAACGATATATTCTTCTTCATTGGATTAAAAGTGACTCCATTATTTGATTTTAATTACCAAAACCCCAAATCCTTATTGTAACCCTAGTTCATATTCACTTAACCTTGTTATTAAAACTAAAAATCTTGTAACATATATTTTTAGGTATCTCGTGAAGGTTTACGTTGGAACGTTGCTTATTATTCTTATTAATCATCATTTTTATACTTATTGCCATGTGAGTTTCTTACCCTTTTTATATTATTTCACACCGTTTTGGGGTGAAACATGTTAATCTTATCAACATACACTTGTAGACGTTTAAATCTTGTAAAAGCACATGCAATTCATACTTTTATTTTGTCATGGTTATTTGTGTTATTGTAAGTCTTATATGAGATACATATCTTGTTTACAATCATTAACTATTGCTAGCCTGGCGACGTCTTAGGTCTTTGGGCCTGACAAGCCTATTTGGTTCTAAAGCCGATGTATTGCCGGCTCCTGATGACGTATGACTTGTTCATCATGGGAACCAAATACACTTAGCCAATCATATAAACTTGTAATCAAGTCGAGGTTTAATTGTACTATATGTGTTCTATAAACTTGCTAACTCATAACCTATGACATGAATTGCTACTTGTAATCTTTGGTATATTATGTATGTGAAACCCTTGGAAACTCACCAACTTTATAGTTGACCCTTTATTTTAACATGTTTCAGGAAATACCCAAGTTTGAAATCATCATTTGAAGCTTGCAATAAACTAGGATTTAGACCTAGATTAAAGAATAAAAAGTTTTGGATTACTTTTGTGTTATGATTTGACATATTTCATGTTAAGACTTATGGTTGTATTTGTATTTGAAACTTATGATAATATTATTTTCATTTAATGATAGCGTTATATGGTTGTGAACAATCTTAACCCTCACATTTCGACGATTCCGCCGTCAAGGTTGGGGTGTGACATGTTACGTCTTGGTCCAATCCTCACGTTTTTGTTGAGGTCGGAAAGGGGACTTGTAACGGATCATTTGAGCTTATGCATTGGGCCGATTCTAAAGTTTTAGCCTGTTTATTGCATGAGTACCAAACTCAGTAGACATAACATTTATGGGTTCCTATTTGGCATGGTTTCTTACAACAAGCCATGCTTAGGGCTAGTAAAACATTTCTTCTTATAAATTTTTTTGTATTCGCTTAACCCTTTGAGTAAGATTTGTCTATTCTTGCATTCGTGTTGTCACGGTGATCGTAGATTTGGTGTCTTCGTATGATGAATAGCGATGTAATGATCGAGATCTAGCGGTTTCTTTTGATTATAATTTGAAAAAAAAAGAGTAGAGGACTATGGCGGCAACCGGAGGAGATAACCGATGGGGTGGTCGGCAGAGATGACTAGTTGGGGTGGTCAAAGAAATGACCGGTGGAGGTGACTAGTCAAAATCGCAATATTACAGTTCAAAGCAGTCAAAATCAAAATATTAGAAATGCAAATAGTTTTTTTTAAACGGCGGATATTTTTAAATGACGAATCATAAGCTAAAACCTTAAAATTACAACAAAATAAACATAAAAAGAAGTGAAATATTACCATAATGGAGATACCTAAACACAAAATAAAACCTACCCATTTCTAAAAATATTCTTCAATAGGCACTTCAAAACTTTACTACTTATTTTTTAAAAGTATAAGAATGTAATCACCTTGACTTTAATGAAGAGTTTGCTTATGGATAACTTCTCATTATCAAAATTCAAAGATCAAATTCCTTATTAACCTCAAGACTCTCAAGAAATAAGAGAGGAGGGGCGCCTAAGATACTCTGAACTACCCTAAAATCCACCAATCACACACTATCACATCACAAGTACACTGAACTACCCTAAAACACTTAAAATGCTTGAAATGCAACCGTAGACTACCCTGAAACTTTTATTTTGACATTTAAATAATTTAAAAAGAAAATTAACTTTTACTAAAAATTAAAAATTATATAATTAAAAATAAAAAATTACATAATTAAAATAAAAGATTACATAATTAAAAATAAAAATAGTACATAATTAAAACTAAAACATTACAATATTAAAATTAGCCTATTCATCGTCCGAAACGACGTACGCTAGATCTAAACTTGAAAGATGTTCGACAAGGTCATATCGAAGTTGAAAATGTGTATCTTGATCATATATTTCCGAAAGAGCGTTACCGTCAAGATTTGTCGAAGTGAGCAATGCATATTTTTTAGAAGAAGTATTTGTCGTATCCTCCAGAGCTTTGTTGATAAGATTTTTCATAAAATATGAACTGTTATCATTTAAATTCAACGAATCTAAATCGTTTTCGGGAATGTACAAATTTAAAAACTCATCAGACATTGTTGTGTTTGTGTAGTCGTTGTGTTTGCATGATTTTGTTTGAGTTTGTGTAAATAATAATGTGTATGTGTGTGAGTATTTATAAGTTTACTTTCTGAAATTAACGGTCGAAGATAACGGCTTTATAGCCGTTATTTTCGCGGCTACCAATTGGCTACTACAACCTGAGCCAGACTATCCGCCAGGGTACCCGCAAGGGTGGCTGCGATGTACCCAAGCAGATACCCGCCTACCCGAACAGGTACCCGAGAATGCCCCCTCCTCCCTTAAGAAGTATGATAGAATGTACCCAACTCCTCACATCATCATCATCACCGCGAATGGATTTAAAAATGGTTGAGTTTGAATTTTCAACCTACTCTTTCATGCACTACAACCAAAACCACCTAATTAATATTTTATTAAAACAAATCAAGTTTATTAAATAACAACAGTATGGCTTATGTTAATTGAAGTGATCTGCAAATTACATAACCTAATTCTCTTTTATTGAATTGACCATAAAAGTCTTGGTGTATTTATAAAACTCACAAGGAATATTAATGTCATACTGAAGCAATATGTTTCGATGCAAGGATGTATGAACCGGTTAAGAAGATAATCAAAACGATAGATTTGGTCGGATCAATTTACATGAAATTGATTACTTTTTTTCAACAACGGTTTCTGTTACGATTAATAAGTAGAAGGGCCATTTATGTCTCTTTCGCATAATATAGGGATGTATTGTTTACATTGTAAAATTTAGTATAACGAATTCTGTTAGTCGTTAATTCGGTTAAATAGCCGAAGGATGTAATCAGTTGGTTATCGATGAAAAATGATTTGAGTCTCTCCCTCTGTTCTATCTCTTTCTTTCATCGTAACATTGGTCTCAGAGCTCTCAATCCTCATCGGAGCTCCGGCAACTCACCAGGCGAATTCCGGCGTGAATGACACCACTCGTCAGCAAGAAATGGAGAAATTAGAGAAGATTTCGAAGGAAAACTCGCAATCCATCCAGCTTCAACAATCGATCCTTGAAGAGAACACTGATCACATCAAAAATTTGCAGATCCAAATGGCGGAAGTTTGTCTGCAAATCAGTTCAATCAAGGAATTGTTGGAAAAGAATACCAGAGGCAGTGATCATCATGAACAACGACTTGTTCGATTAGGACGTTTGGATTTTCCTAAGTTCGGTGGCGAAGACGTAGAAGGTTGGATTTACAAATGTAATCATTTCTTCGCGGTCGATAGAACTCCGACGAACATGAAGGTCCATTATGCAGTAGTCAATCTTGAAGGTGTTGCATTGCAATGGCATCAAGGTTATGTTACAAGTCAAAATCGAGAAATTGAAGATATTCCTTGGGAAGATTATGTTTGTTCCATTGTGAATAGGTTTTCCACCAGACTTTCGGAAGAACCTATTGAAGAGTTGAAGAATCTTCATCAGACGGGTTCATTACAGGAATATTGTGATGCATTTGATGCATTGTTGAGTAGAGTAAAACTTTGTGAAGATTATGCTGCAGGCTTGTTCATTGCTGGTCTTAAGCCTGAAATTCGTTGTTTGGTTAAGATTTTCAAACCTAAAACCTTGAGAGATGCCATTGCCATGGCCAAGCAGCAAGAAGTAGTCTATTCAACCCTATTTGGTGGCAAAGATCCGAAGAAAACCATTACCACCTATTCATCAACCAATTCTACCCCTAAACTCACCAATACACCATACAAGCCCCCACTTCTAATCCATCTGTTCCCACTGCTACACTATCCTTATTACCTACTCCATCAACTTCCAATGATCAAGCCAATTAGGAAAGTCTTTACAAAAGAAGTTGAGAAAAAGAGAGCAAGAGGTGAATGTTTTTGGTGCACCGAGAAGTACTCTCCAACACATAATTGTAAGTTCAAAAAATTATATGTTTTAGAGATTGGATCTAATGATGAAGTTTGTGATTCATTGGTTAATGAATTGAAAGAGTTACAATCCATGTAAATGGATCCTCATATTCTAATTATGGGGTTCCCTCTTATTCTACCATGAAGGTCATAGTACTATTGGAACAAGACAATTACAGATCTTGATTGACTCGGGTTCCACTCATAACTTCTTAGATTCACGATTGGCATCTAAGCTTCAATGCCCAACCAAGCCTGTAACATCTATGTCTGTAACTGTGGCTAATGGTAATAAGTTACCATGTACTACCCTTTGTCAAGACTTTCAATGGTTAATGCAAGGCATCTAGTTTAAGGCAGATGTTTTATTAATTCCTTTAGAGAATTATGACATGGTGTTGGGAATACAATGGCTACAAAGCTTAACGATATCATATGGAATTTCAAATCATTGACCATGCAGTTTCCAGTCAATGATCAAGTGTTCATACTTAAGGGCACTGATAGTAAGAAGGTTTCTCTTTGTTCAGCAGAAAAAATGGCTTCCTTGTTAAAAAAGGATTGCTCAATTATTCAGTCGCAGCTCTTTAGTATCCAAAGTTCAGATGATGGTGTGTTTCAACATCAATCTAAGTGTCTGAGGTTGTTAAGAATGATCAGATTGCTGAACTCTTGAAAGAATTTGAGGATGTATTTCAAACTCCAACTTCTTTACCACCATAGAGATCTTGTGACCACAAGATTAAACTAATTGATGAATCCACTTCCATTAATCAAAGAGCATATCGTTATCCTATGGGCCAGAAAGATATTATTAAGAAGATGGAGTAAGAGATGAAAGAATTGGGAATCATACGGGACAGTGTGAGCTCCTTTGCTTCACCTATTGTTTTAGTCAAAAAGAAAGATGGTACATGGAGGCTTTGTGTGGATTATCGGAAACTTAATGATAACACAGTCAAAATAGATTCCCCATACCTTTGATTGAAGAATTATTAGAGGAATTGGGTGGGGCTGAAGTTTTCACTAAGTTGGATTTGAGGTCTGGATATCATCAAATTCGTATGCATCCTGATGATATCCATAAAACAGCCTTTAGAACACACCAAGGACTATTTGAGTTCTTAGTACTTCCTTTCGGGTTGACCAATGCCCCAGCCACTTTTCAGGGTCTTATGAACTCAGTTTTCTAACATCTATTGAGGAAGAAGGTTCTTATCTTTTTTGATGATATATTGGTGTATAGCAAAACCTTACAACAACATGTAGCTGATTTAAAAGAAGTGCTACAATTATTCAGAACCCATCAGCTGTTTGCAAAGCAATCTAAGTGTAGTTTTGCAGGCACCAAAGTTGAATACTTGGGCCATGTTATTTCTAAAGAAGGTGTATCCACTGATCAATCAAGATAGTAGTTATACAAGAATGGCCTATTCCTTCTACTGTTAAGCAGCTAAGAGGATTTCTTGGACTCACTGGGTATTATAGAAGATTCATATCTTCTTATGGCTCTATAGCTAAGCCATTGACTGCATTACTTAAAAAAGATGCATTCAAATAGTCTCCAGCTGCTCAATCAGCCTTTAAACAACTTAAGCAAGCTATGATGAATGCTCCAGTTTTGGCTCTTCCAAATTGGTCTAAGGAATTCGTATTGGAGACTGATGCTTCTTCAAAAGGGCTTGGTGCTGTCTTGATGCAAGATAATCATCCCTTAGCATTTGTCAGTAAAGCATTAACCAACCGCCAAAGTGTTCTTTCTGTTTATGAGAAAGAACTGCTTGCTATTCTTATGGCTGTAAAACATTGGCACCAATATTTGATTCTCAGGCATTTTACTATTCGCAGAGATCAGAAGAGCCTAAAACATCTTTTAGAACAAAAGATTACCACTCCTCTTCAACATACATGGTTAAGTAAACTCATGGGGTATGACTATGATATTGTTTACAAAAAGGGTGATGATAATGGAGCTGTTGATGCTCTATCTCGCTTACATGGATCAGCCTTATTCTCTTTAAGTGTCTCTACTATTCAACCCCTTCTATTCCAACAACTACAATAGAGTTGGCAATCTGATTCTCAATCTCAAGATCTTATTCATAAACTCACACATGGAGTGGAGGTTCCTTATTTTTCTTGGGATGGTCAAAGCCTGCTCAGAAAGAGTAAGTTTTGGATTCCTAAACATGATCAATTAAGGAATGACCTTTTATCTTGGTGCCACACTTCTCCTCAAGCGGGTCATTCTGGCATTCATGCTACCACTCAAAGATTTAAATCCATGTTTTATTGGAAAGGGGCTACTAAAGACATCAAGGTTTTTATTAAGGCCTGTTCCATTTGTCAAAAAGCAAAATATGAGGCAGTGGCTTCTCCTGGTCTCCTTTACCCTTTGCCCGTTCCTACCTCCATTTTTTCAGATGTGTCAATGGATTTTATTGGTGGATTACCTCCCTCTCAAGGCTTTGACTCTATCCTTGTGGTGGTGGATAGACTTACTAAATATGCTCACTTTCTTGCATTGAAATATCCATACTCAGCATCTAAGGTGGCCCAACTGGTGCTTGATAATGTTTTCAAGATACATGGTTGTCCCCAAACCATTGTATCTGATAGGGACCCTTATTTCTAAGTCATTTTTGGAAGGAGTTCTTACATTTACAAGGCATTAATAAGGCCTTATCTACTGCTTACCACCCTCAATCGGATGGCAAGACTGAAGTGGTGAATCGCTGTTTAGAAACTTATCTAAGGTGTATGACAATGGCCGCTCCTACTTCTTGGGTTCGTTGGCTGTCTTTAGCCCAATGGTGGTATAACACTTCATGGCATTCTACTATCAACATGTCTCCTTTCAAGGCATTATTTGGCATTGATCCTCCTATTCATACTCCACATTTTCCTTCCACTTCCAAAGTTGTAGCTATTGAGGAGTTATTCAATCAGCGAGAAGACATGTTACAATTATTGAAACATTCTATGGAACGTGCTCGCAATCAGATGAAACAATTGGTAGACTCACACCGTACAGAAAGATCTTTTGAAATTGGAGATTAGGTTTATCTGAAACTCCACCCTTATGTACAATCTACTATCCGTTTGCACAAGTACTCTAAGCTTTCTCCAAAGTATTATGTGTGACAACCCGAAATTTTTTTTTTATAACATTTACGAGAATTTACAATTTATTTTTATATATTTTTGTTATTATTTAATGATAATAAATAATAATAAAAATAATGAAAACAATAATAATAATAATAATGATATTATTAATAAAAATAATTTATAAAAATTATTAAACTTAATTTATAAGTCCAGGGTAGTTTTGTAAATGTTGAAACTTGTTTTAAAAGGTTAACACATGAAATAATAAGTTTTAAAAGTACAGGGACCATTCTGTAAATTATTTAAAACCAACCCCCCCTCCCCGTCGACTTCCCCTCCGGCCAATTTCTGGCCACACACCGGCCGAACTCCGCAAGCCACAAACACCAAAATACACGATTTCAATCGAATTAAAAGGTACCGACATGATCACGAGGATGATTCGAACTCGGACCCTTTGTTAATTTAGAAAATGGTAGTGCGGAATCCACCGAACCCACTCATCCCGATTCTTCGTCGACCACCCACTAATCGACCACTAAAAACTCAACTATAATTAAATTAAACAAAGGTGAACCATCATCTACCAATATATATCGAGAACAACTCACAATTTCATTTGAATCAAACACAAACATCACATTCGATTTCCACTACAACCACGGCCTGCAACTCTATAGAAACCCACTGCCCGATCGATTTTAACTACATTAGATAAAGGGTTTTAATCTCTATCATCATATGAAGCTTCCTATGAAATTAATTTGAATTCCAGCAAGGTTTGCTCACCATCGATCATTATACCAATCGCGACCTGTTCATCGAGCATTGATCATCGATTCAGACACAAAACAGGTAATTAAGGGTGTCCACAGACTCGAAATCACATGGGGATTAAAAGCCCTATGTTTAATTTCGTTATTGAAATCATCTTGGGGTTCAATTTGGCTGGGATTCGAATCAGGGTTCTTGGTTGATTTGGGGGCTATTTGAAAACAGAGGTTAAAAGAAATTGGAACGGGGTTTAAACGCGGGTGAGTCCCTTGGCTCACTGGTTTGGTGCGTGTGCAATTGGGTTGGAGGTCACGGGTTCGAACCCGGCCACCAACATATTTTTTTAAAAAGCCTTTTTGAGACTTTTAAAAATACAGAAAAATTCTGAAAAATTATAAAAATAATTTTTATAAACTTTGGTTATTTTAGAAAGTATATAATTATTTTCTGTAAATTTATTTACCAAAAACATCTTAATAATATTTATAAAATATTATTTATAAATGTTATAAATAATCATTTTTATAAAAATGGACTCTAAATAATAATTTAAATTATAAATTCATTGTTGGATATTGTATCATGATAATTATGGAAATTATAAAGATATTTTTATAATTTCATAAATTATTACGAGCATTATTTCAAGTTATTTTTTTTATAAATATATAAAGGTAGAGATTAATTAAAACTTGTAAACATTACATATTGATAAGACAAATACACATTAGATTTTATAAATTTAATTATAAAATCTTACTAAATTAAATACAAACCTACATATTTAAATATGTCTAAAATTCATTTTAACATAATGATATGTTAAAATCATTATTAAATTAATGAAACGCAAATCCTTAATTATAAAAGATTAACAAAATGATTAAATGATTTAATGTTTATAATGAATTCCAGAAAACCAAACCCTAGATCGATTGACTCCAGGTTCAAGATCTAACTTATTTAGGTTATAATTGTACTTAATTACTTATGTGAATTATAATTCCTTAGGAGGAATTTACTAGCTTATCAACATCACACAAGGACTAAGGTGAGTTCATGCCCCACTGTTTTACTAAATCTCTTTTGGGTGAGTTCATGCCCCACTATTTTACTAAATCTCTTTTGGGTGAGTTCATGCCCCACTATTTTATTAAAACTCTTTTGGGGGAGATAGCATACTTGTAATGTTACAAACGCTTTTTATATATCTAAGATGTGTATGATATTAATATAGTGCTGTTTATTATGATAAAAGTCCTCACACTTTCAAATTGTTAATATGGATAGCGGGGAAAGTTGGGTAGTACTACTGGGTGTGACGAGCCCCACTTGTGTGACTCGAGGTCAACCGGGTGCAATTTGTCCTATGAACATTTGTCACGATATGACATCGTGGCTGGAGGCAAACATAACACAGTCAGCTTCAATGTCGAAATCACTATTTAATATCATTTGTGAATGGACTAGCTAGCCATTACAATGCACATGCTCAAATATACGCTATTGTTAAACTGTGACGTTTAACTGTAAACTCTTGAACTGATCAACCGTTGGGTTGATACACGCTATTGTTAAACTGGGATGTTTAACTGCAAACTCCTGAACTAATCAACCATCGGGTTGATTACACTTTTGTTAAACTGTTATGATTAAACGCAAACTCTTGAACTTACCAACCATTGGGTTGATATACACTTTGTTAAACTGTTATGTTTAAACGCAAACTCTTGAACTCACCAACCGTGTGTTGACTTTTAGTATGCTATTCTCAGGTCATTAATCTGGACTGCTGTTAGGAGCACTACACGGGTCAAGCATGCATCCTAACGCTTAAACATGATACATTTGTTTATCTTTATATTTTGGGTTTGTTTTATTTGTTTAAACGCTTCCGCATGAATTATAAAGTTTAAACTTTGGTTTGTTATGTTAAACGTTGCATATAGAGTCGTTCCAAGTAACTATTGACTGTGATCCTGGTTTGTTCACACGCCTCGCGGTAGAATTCCGCACGTGGATTTTGAGGGTGTGACAGATTGGTATCAGAGCCATTGGTTATAGAGAACTAGGTTGCATATACACTAGACTATAACCGCACACAGTTAGTTAGTTACTTGTTCCTAGTCTTCCTAAACTTAACTATCATCGTAGGTTCAAATCCTTAGACTTTATGTCTAATCTATGAAAATCTTATCGAGGTTTTGAATTCCATGAACCAAATGAACTTATGTGACACATAGACACCTGTATTCTGGATTTCCTGGCAAAAGGCCCTCGGGCTAAGGCAAGCATATCGCATAAATCTCATTGCGAGACCTGGTATGCTTACCTGGGGATTTCTGGGATGAGTGATAAACTATGGTCAATACACAGGTCTCTAAGGCAAATGGGTCAAATTACCTTGGCGTGTCAATGATTTCCCAAACTTTACTGATCCTTTCGTATACTTTGATTAATCAACCCCGATATAATACATACATACTTGGTACTTCTATCATTGATGACCACTGTACTTGACAAGATATGTTAGCCTGATAGGAGGAACCGGGGTGACCATGCAAAGCAAATTACCATTACGGGTGCACACGTAATTGTAATTTGTCGTGCATGCTAAGTTCGGTGAATCTGGTCGGGTGGTAACATTGTAGTCAATATAAGTCATCATTCCTACACCTTGAACAAGAAAGTCTCGGTCTTCATAAAACATAACCACTAACTATCTATCAGTTCTACTTGTAGGAATGCTCACCCTTACCTTGAATTTGGACGAAATTCAAACCATGACATTTGTGTTAATCCCACGGATTCGGACTGATTCTCTAGCTTGTCTGTTTCTTTAAATCCTTGAAGTTCTCTTCCTTTTCATTTCAAGACAAAAGGTCTATTTTCATACGACTGATAGCTTTTGATATTTGGTAATTTAAAGAATGTCTGAAAGAGGACGTGGACGTAGGGAGAAGAACGATCATGAGTATTACAAGTTTCTATTCTATACCCTAGGGTGCTAGGATCATAATTCTAGTAGACCTTGTAAAGGGTAACAAAACATTACTGACACTTGCTATTACTTAAGTCCTGTCCTACTTAGAGCCTTCATGATATTTCCAATCATTTTAAGAGACATTCCTCCACTTAGTATTTCAGTAACTGAGGAACTGATTGAATGCTTAGAATGAAAATGGACTACAAGAGTGATGATACTCTCATTACGTTATTCTTTGGGATGATGTTAAGGAAAAATTAGGATGTCGTGTAACCGGTTTAAGCACATTCTTAGTCTACCGGTGATGCTATATATAGGGTTATTGAGGTGAGTTCAAAGTCTTGGTGATTGAGTACTATTACTTAAGGAATGAAATGCAAAACTTAGAATTGTAATCCTAAAATCGTGCAATGGTAGGGTTAGGTTGTGCTCTTTATACTGACAAACTCCATGAATTGACAAAGCTGATGTCATACCTTATGACATTAGACCAAATAGGATTAAGGACACTAGGCAAATCTAGTGAGTAGTAGAAAGAAGTTGGAGGGTTGAACAAGCAATCTAGCGTAAGGTAACAAGAATGCTAATGTTGTAAACCTAGCTATGTTGGTTAATACGATTAAGCTAAAATACGTTAAACGGGGACATTAAGGAGGTTGGAGTTCTGACCATTACCATAAGTGTGCCCTAGGTCGATTAGGACCCAAGGACAAGTTAGAAACAATCAGAATTAGGAAATGGCTATAGCTAGAAAGTAAGAACAGTTAAATTATGGAAATAAAGGTCATATAAGTCAAGGAAATACATCACGCGGTCATACATTTACGGCTGAAGCAAGCCACATTCGACAAGACTAAATGTTGTTACATGTACGTACCTTGTCATCAATAGCTACACATCCATTTGATACCAGGTTGATAATAGCTTTGATTCTACTGGAATTATTCTTTAACTTAGCATTAACCCTAGCTAGTTGCTTAGAAATTATTTATTCGGTTAAAGTGACCAATGGTAATAATTAGAGGTTACACAAAAGTACACGAAGATCATGTCTTTGACATAGACTTAATACCGTATGAATTGGTTATCAAAGCATGAAACCAAGATAGACCATCAGGATAAGGTGATTCGTCAAAAGTCTCTAGAATCCAATGAGATCATGTTTGACTCAAAGTCTCTCCCTGGAAAGGGATTGTACGATTTAAAGTGTATTGCTGATGAATCATTTGTTGTTCTTGGAAATCGATAAACAGCTTCGTTTCATTGAAGAACCAGTAGAGATTAGGGATCAAGAAGTCAAAACACTAAAACATAGCAAGATCCCTATTGTGCGTGTTAGGTGGAACTCAAAGCGTGGACCAGAGTTTACCTGGGAACGCGAGGACGAAATGATGCGCAAGTATCCTAACCTGTTCAAGGATGTTGCCAGTACATCTTAATTTTCGGGACGAAAATTCCTCTAACAGGGGGATGATGTGACAACCAGAAATTTTTTTTTTATAATATTTACGAGAATTTACATTTATTTTTATATATTTTTGTTATTATTTAATGATAATAAATAATAATAAAAATAATGAAAACAATAATAATAATAATGATATTATTAATAAAAATAATTTATAAAAATTATTAAACTTAATTTAATAAGTCCAGGGGTAGTTTTGTAAATGTTGAAACTTGTTTTAAAAGGTTAACACATGAAATAATAAGTTTTAAAAGTACAGGGACCATTCTGTAAATTATTTAAACCAGCCCCCCCCCCTCCCCGTCGACTTCCCCCTCCGGCCAATTTCCGGCCACACACCGGCCGAACTCCGGCAAGCCACAAACACACAAAATACACGATTTCAATCGAATTAAAAGGTACCGATATGATCACGAGGATGATTCGAACTCGGACCCTTTGTTAATTTAGAAAATGGTAGTGCGGAATCCACGAACCCACTCATCCCGATTCTTCGGCCGACCACCCACTAATCGACCACTAAAAACTCAACTATAATTAAATTAAACAAAGGTGAACCATCATCTACCAATATATAATCGAGAACAACTCACAATTTCATTTGAATCAAACACAAACATCACATTCGATTTCCACTACAACCACGACCTGCAACTCTATAGAAACCCACTGCCCGATCGATTTTAACTACATTAGATAAAGGGTTTTAATCTCTATCATCATATGAAGCTTCCTATGAAATTAATTGAATTCCAGCAAGGTTTGCTCACCCATCGATCATTATACCAATCGCGACCTGTTCATCGAGCATTGATCATCGATTCAGACACAAAACAGGTAATTAAGGGTGTCCACAGACTCGAAATCACATGGGGATTAAAAGCCCTATGTTTAATTTCGTTATTGAAATCATCTTGGGGTTCAATTTGGCTGGGATTCGAATTAGGGTTCTGGTTGATTTGGGGGTTATTTGAAAATAGAGGTTAAAAGAAATTGGAACGGGGTTTAACGCGGGTGAGTCCCTTGGCTCACTGGTTTGGTGCGTGTGCAATTGGGTTGGAGGTCACGGGTTCGAACCCGGCCACCAACATATTTTTTTAAAAAGCCTTTTTGAGACTTTTAAAAATACAGAAAAATTCTGAAAATTATAAAAATAATTTTTATAAACTTTGGTTATTTTAGAAAGTATATAATTATTTTCTGTAAATTTATTTACCAAAAACATCTTAATAATATTTATAAATATTATTTATAAATGTTATAAATAATCATTTTTATAAAAATGGACTCTAAATAATAATTTAAATTATAAATTCATTGTTGGATATTGTATAATGATAATTATGGAAATTATAAAGATATTTTTATAATTTCATAATTATTACGAGCATTATTTCAAGTTATTTTTTTTATAAAATATATAAAGGTAGAGATTAATTAAAACTTGTAAACATTACATATTTGATAAGACAAATACACATTAGATTTATAAATTTAATTATAAAATCTTATTAAATTAAATACAAACCTACATATTTAAATATGTCTAAAATTCATTTTAACATAATGATATGTTAAAATCATTATTAATTAATGAAATGCAAATCCTTAATTATAAAAGAATTAACAAAAATGATTAAATGATTTAATGTTTATAATGAATTCCAGAAAACCAAACCCTAGATCGATTGACTCCAGGTTCAAGATCTAACTTATTTAGGTTATAAATTGTACTTAATTACTTATGTGAATTATAATTCCTTAGGAGGAATTTACTAGCTTATCAACATCACACAAGGACTAAGGTGAGTTCATGCCCCACTGTTTTACTAAATCTCTTTTGGGTGAGTTCATGCCCCACTATTTTACTAAATCTCTTTTGGGTGAGTTCATGCCCCACTATTTTATTAAAACTCTTTTGGGGGAGATAGCATACTGGTAATGTTACAAACGCTTTTATATATCTAAGATGTGTATGATATTAATATAGTGCTGTTTATTATGATAAAAGTCCTCACACTTTCAAATTGTTAATATTGGATAGCGGGGAAGTTGGGTAGTACTACTGGGTGTGACGAGCCCCACTTGTGTGACTCGAGGTCAACCGGGTGCAATTTGTCCTATGAACATTTGTCACGATTTGACATCGTGGCTGGAGGCAAACATAACACAGTCAGCTTCAATATCGAAATCACTATTTAATATCATTTGTGAATGGACTAGCTAGCCATTACATGCACATGTTTAAATACACGCTATTGTTAAACTGTGACGTTTAACTGTAAACTCTTGACTGATCAACCGTTGGGTTGATACACGCTATTGTTAAACTGGGATGTTTAACTGCAAACTCTTGAACTAATCAACCATTGGGTTGATTACACTTTTGTTAAACTGTTATGATTAAACGCAAACTCTTGAACTTACCAACCATTGGGTTGATATACACTTTTGTTAAACTGTTATGTTTAAACGTAAACTCTTGAACTCACCAACCGTGTGTTGACTTTTAGTATGCTATTCTCAGGTCATTAATCTGGACTGCTGTTAGGAGCACTACACGGGTCAAGCATGCATCCTAACGCTTAAACAATGATACATTTGTTTATCTTTAATTTTGGGTTTGTTTTATTTGTTTAAACGCTTCCGCATGAATTATAAAGTTTAAACTTTGGTTTGTTATGTTAAACGTTGCATATAGAGTCGTTCCAAGTAACTATTGACTGTGATCCTGGTTTGTTCACACGCCTCGCGGTAGCATTCCGCACGTGGATTTTGAGGGTGTGACATTATGGTCCTTTCCAGATTCTTGCTAAAGTTGGGGAAGTCGCGTATAAGTTGGATCTTCCTGCGGAAGCACAATTGCATCATACCTTCCATGTTTCTTTGTTAAAAAAGGCAATGGGACCTGACACACAGATGATTCCATTACCTACAGGTCAAGTACCTTCATTAGCCCCTCTTCGTATTTTGGACAGGAAGTTAGCTCGCATGGGCAACAAACCAGTGGTTAAATTCTTGGTTCAATGGAAAGATTTACCATTGCATGATGCTTCGTGGGAATTGGCAGAAGAATTCATGCAACGATATTCGGAGTTTTCAATCGATTCTTGAGGCCAAGAATCTTATATGGGGGAGTATTGTTACGAATTAATAAGTAGAAGGGCCATTTATGTCTCTTTCGCATAATATAGGGATGTATTGTTTACAATTGTAAAATTTAGTATAACGAATTCTGTTGGTCGTTAATTCGGTTAAATAGCCGAAGGATGTAATCAGTTGGTTATCGATGAAAAATGATTTGAGTTTCTCCCTCTGTTCTATCTCTTTCTTTTCATCGTAACAGTTTCACACATACACATACTCATTAAACTAACCCTAAAATCTATATTATTTTTGTTCACAGTGAGATTTAAATCATTAGAGGAGCCTATATTATTTTTTTCAAAACGCTTGAGTATTAACCGATGCAATTAAAGTCAACTTGTTTAATAATCGGTTTCCTCAATAACCGGTTCGGGTACTAGATATTTTTATGAAATTAATATTTTTGATTGAATAATCAATTCCAAGACTTTATCTTTTGATGCATAATCGTCCACGTCTTCATCGTGTTTGTTAGTGTTTAATCTCTGCCTTCGTGACTACTAGACCATATAGATTCATCGTAAGTTAGTGGAAGTGTCCTCATTAGAAAGTGAAGCGTCTCTCTCATCTTTACTCCATCTTTGTGTAATTCGTAGTTCTCCTTCGAGACTTGTTCATGTTGTCCACCTCATCACATCGACCTTGCAACTAAAAGAAAATTTAGATTTCGAAACTAATGTAGAACTTTGGCGGTTAGTAGATTACGGGCTATGACAACAAGAACAGGATATCAGGATTCTCATACTTTCCGCCACCCTAAAATTTTAACGTTTTTAAACTCATCGGGCTTAATAGTGGATAAAAATCGGTTATAATATACATCCTGCTGCTTGTGGTGGTACTCATTCTTCGTTTAATATTTTCGTTTCTTAAAGAACTAAATAAATTTAGGGGTGGGTTTGTACATGAGGTACCACGTAACCGCTGAAACTATCGTGTTTTGCACTTGTGATATACTGATATGGAACCATATTTTTGTATATATATATCAAACATGTTTTGAAAACCAAGTGTGAAAACGTTATTTTGTGATATTTGCAAAAAAGAAAAAAAGGACATCATCGCTTAAATTCTATCACTAATTATTTGATACCGTATGTTCAACCATGATAATATTTAATCAAGAATTTTATGTAACCACACAATTTAGATCAAGATTTATCTCACTAAAATATTTTTAAAATTTGCTTTTAAAGAAACTAATGTTTTTTGGAAAATTATACATTCATATTTAAAATCGTTTGATACGGTACTCATTATATTGGTGGAGTACCAAAGAACAATTTTAAAAAATGTAATTATGATCATAAATTTCAAGAAAATTGGTTTATGTTTTATCAACATCCCAACTTGCGATGGGAAAGCCTACAAATTTCTTAATTCCCTCTTTGACGTGATGTGCTTTCAAACATTTTTCACTTCTAGTCCACCTGGTATGTACCGTCGTATTCAGATCTAAAATTGAAGAATTTATATAGTGACACAACTTTTTATATTTTGTTAATCTTTTATACTAGTAGAAAAAAACATCACGTAACGCATTTAAAAGCTTCTTTTCATTGATTTAGTTAAGGAACATTAAGTTCGTCTAGTACAACCAAGTTAATAACGTGTGCAAGACATCAGTTATTTGAAAGAAGTTGTTTTGTAGTTTGTATTGAATTACATTGTCTGAATCATGAAATAGATTTCACGAAATAGATTTCACGAAATAGATTTCACCAGGTGTGAGTATGCCTAAATAATTTAAACACGATCGTACGCTTTATCATTTTTCACATTTGGGCATTATCCTAATAATTAACTACGCGAAGGTAATGATCGGGTAACCATGTGAAATTGACCAAACTTCGGTAATTAAGTCAACACCTATGTTTAATTTAAATTAACTACTTTTAGCATAATTTCATATTCTTAAACAATTACATGTAAGAGTAGTACGATTTATGTGTTTATAATGTACTTGGATCATTTGTTAAATCTAGTTTTTCAAACACGAATTGTCAAATTTGATTAAACATCAACATTCTTAAATAACATGTGTGCGTGATCATGAGCCTGATTGGTTTTCAGCACATTGCAATGTTTATCCAAGTGACTTCTTAAAGTCGATTTAGTCTCTGTTTTGAGAGAAGTATTGCAATTCTTGCATTGATCCTTTTGCAAACCATTTGACACATCACATAAATCGAAATTTGACCAAATATTTTGGTTTCTCATTGTTGATAAAATTTTCATCACCACTAGTTCAGCAAATGAAACAACACCAACATAATTTTGGTTACTTGAGCTTGCCATTAAGCATTTTAAGACTTGCGAGTTGATGAATGTTTTTATATTTTTGTGTGTGTTTGTGAGTTTCAAGAACTACAGAAGTTTTACAATCAAAGCAATATGTTATACCCTAAAACCCGAGGTGTCACATAAGTCGGATCTACACAGTCCAACTAAGGTGCTGTTTGTTTCTGAAGAGGTAAAACGTCTGCAGTCTGCAGACCACATCTGCAGACATCTGTAGCAGAAGAGGTGGACCAAACGTCTGCATCTGCAAGAAAAAGACTGTTTGTTTTTAACATCTGTAATGTTGTTGTTATTATTATTATTATTATTATTATTATAAAACAAACACCCCACCCTTACCAATCTCACTTTCCCAATCATTTTCCCAAACTCTTTCTTCCATCATCTTCATCCATCATCTTCATCATCCACTGTCACGAGGGGAAATAGATTTCTGCTCACAAATCTACCACCACCACATCACCGCTACATCCGCGCCACCACACCGCCGCTACACACCCGCCACCGCACCGCCGCTACGACCTACCGCTACCTTCCACCGCCACAACATCGTTGCAACCATCACACCACCATCGCCACCACCGTACCACCATCGCAACCACCACCGATGAACACAGTCCACCATCGCAACCATCTCCAATGAACATGACGACCTACATCAGATGTCATCACAAATCTCAACTTCTCGTTTTTCTTCTTTTTCTTGTTTTTTTTTGTGGTCCGGTTCGAAGGGGGGTCAAAGGGGCTGCTGCGAGGGTGGCTCGAAGGGGGGAAGAATGGGTGTTACGAAGGTGGCTCGAAGGGGGGTCGAAGGGGGTAGGCTGCGGAGGGGAGGGCGGTGGCAGTGCGGCGACGGTTGGGGGGAGGTGGAGGCGGTGGGTGAGAGGAGAGGAGTATAAGAAGTGTGAAGAGGTTAGAAGATGTGTGAAAACATTGTTCCACCTCTTCTCCAAGAAGATGTCACGCGGACGTTTTTTAATGAAACGTCTTCAAAAAAAACAAACACTCTGCAGACCTCAAACATCTGCCCGCCTCTTTTTGACGCAGACAAAAGAGCTTTAGAAGCTCTTTTTCTAAAAACAAACACCACCTAAAAGAATATTATTTAACTACAACGGAAGTTTAACTAAAAGCTTTTACATATTAAAACTTTAAATCTTATTCAGTTTCATACGAACATTTAAAGTATAATTACTTTTGAAAAGCTCATTATTCATTCAGATAACTGGTAAAAGCCTTCTAGTTCACTTGCTCATTCTCTTTGTTGCTAGAACCCTCACCTTTTCCTGAGATACATGTTTAAAATAGTCGAGGTTCTAAATTTTACAAAAAACAAATCTTACAACTATTACATACCAACTACTAAGTGTATAAAGTACTATTATTCAGGTCATTCTTTCGTGTCCTGCTCTTTTATTGGGCACACCGTACGAGTCCATTTTTTTACTACACAATGACCTCTTTTCAAGCAGTTAAGCCACATTTTAAACTTTAAACAAACAAGTACTAGTAATAGGCATGGATTTTAAATCAAAATAATAACTTTTAGACAAAAACTATATAAACATGTATCATAGCCAAAAAACTTTAAAAATAACAAAAGTACTAGATCGAATAACTCATCTTAAACATTTATCTTTACTTGGTGATGTCAAACAAAGCCTTCACTTTAAACGGTCTCCAATAGACGTAACAAATTATACATATTTCCTTTAATATACTTTTGTCATCTACGTACGTAGGGTTCAAGTCGATTGGTTTAGCTTTCTAACGCGAGATGCCGATTTATAAACGAAAGCTTATATTAACCAAATGCCATGGAGGTGGAGAACTAACTTAATAAAAATCAATTGTTTACGTGTATGATGCATGTTTGATTACTAATTGGTATTCACAAATAAAAAAATCAATTACTTTTCATGTTTAGATCAACAACCTTAACCTTGTAGATAATTAAAAATACTTGAATTACTATAGTACATTGTCTATTCATTGGACACGATATAAATAATATATCTAATCATGTATAACTAGAAAAAACAATTATGTATTAATTGTAATGAATTATGAACTTCTAGATTAATATTGTTTTATTTATTTAATAAAAGATGACAATTAGAAAACCTTTTAACGTATTTAAAATGACAAGTTTAATTCATATTAAATGTTTCATCATCCTCTTGATGTAGTTTGATTGATTGATAAATCTTAAATGTTAATTTAGAATACCAAATTATAAATATATAACTTCATCTTTCATTTCAAATTATTTCTTTAATAATTTGAACTCTTTTCATCAATTGAGAAGATACAATAATATCATCAACATATAATATGATACTTATGCACATCATGTTATTCTTTTCATAAAAGCACATAGAGGAACTACATCAATTAATATTTCTCTTTCTGAGATAATCGTCGAGTCAATAATGTTACACTCACCTCGACTATTATTAGTCCATATTCACTTATATAACACATCTTGAAGTTTTGATGTCAATACTTTCTGTATTTACCATCAGTTATAAACTTCATTTAGTATTGATCAATTACTTATGTGCATACAATCATCAATAATTCTAGCACATAAAATTTAAATTTAACACATGAATTTTGTCCCATATGCAAAGATTTTATCAAAAATGTATATTCTTTGATATATCACAATTGTCATATACAATTTCTTACAATTTCTTTTGTATGTGTTTAGTGGTGCAAAAGTTTACATCCTTAAGATGTTTCCAATTACCTTTTAAGAACTCAATGCTTTTAAAAGCTCATGAGGAGTTCAAGTTATAATCAATGCAATAACGTATACAATAATAATAATGCATTCGGATCTAAATATGTATACAACAATAATAGTTTTCTCGAAAACAATAATAGAAACAAAAATATGAGAAGAAAGATAGGGAGAGAGTTGTTTATATCATTCATCAACTTTCATGTAAATTCTAGTGTCGAGTGAATCATGACATTAGTACTATGCGTATCAATTTTCTCTTTGTACTACCAGACTAATAAGGTGTTGGTACATTCTTACATCCACCACGGGAGAATGCGTCTACTCATAATAAGTTATAGGTCTTTGCGAAACTCCTCATGCCATCGATTTTTCTTTGCATGTTTCTTTTAATATATCACATAATTCATTTGCATAAAATACCTCGTTTATATCCAACATATTAGAGAATTCAACTCTGTCTTATTTGCGTATGTTCATTTTGGCCAATCATTTATACATTCTTTATTCAAAGAAAATTTTAGTTATTGATCCTCATCTTTTTTTATCATTTCATGCACTCAATCATATATAAATCATTATCGACATTGATTTTATTTTGATTTCTTGTACTTCTAGACATAATATAATTACTGAGATTTCTATATTTCATGTATCCGAGGTTAATCTAAAACCGTCATGTCCAGTATCTCTATAGAAAACCATTATAATATACCTCAACTTGACCATCTTTATACTTGCTCCTATTTCGAGGATTTTTATTCATGGAATCGATCAGTCTACCATGATTTAGACGTGCCATAGATTCATTACCAATATAAATCTTAATTGTAGCATTGGTAGTTGGTATATGTGACTTACTCACTCTTTACAGGTTAATGATTATGTCTGGTAATTAATTCACTAATAAATTATCTTTTGAACTTTTGGTTCGTATATATTTGTTTAAAGATCAAGTTAATACATTGATATTAATTACAACTTTTCACTATCCAACTACTTTTTATCTCCCCTTAATATTGAAAATATTGATTAATCAAACTACATAAACAATAAATTGATTATAGACAAATTTATTGATAATGGCTTTATTTTTTAATTATAGATATTATGCATGCTCATGATATATTTCCAACTTTCTTTAAACTCTCATCTTTGTGTGTTGTGGTAGAAAAATTACAATATATACCGCACAACCAAAAAACAATTCAGATGAGATCTATTTGGCTTGTGATCAAAACCCAACTTTAATAGGGAGAAAGTCTTACAACTTCTTAGTTTTATATGAATTAATGTTTTTTAAATGTAAATAACATTGCTCTCATGATCATTGGCTTTGCAATCAATTGAGTGGTCGTCTCAATAAAAGCAATTTGTGCATGAACTTAAGCCATAAGAAGTTAAGCACTTGTTCCAATAATCATCGGTATTTGGAGAATTAAACTCATTGTTTTTACCCAAAGTGATATTAACCTGGAATCGTGTGCATCTACCTCGTTAGCTAAGCCACATACATACACCTTCAAGTGTGTGAATTTGACAACCATTTAGATGATGCATCGATTTTAAACCTCTGAATGGTATATACGCAAGGATATGTGTATCCTTTATCGCTTTTAGAATTTAAGGATTCACATCTTACTTTAGTTGGTAAAGAAGTAATTTTTCTTGAGAGCAAATACTGCTTGCTAAGTTATCAAAAAAAATATTTCAATTCTTTAATACTTCTCACATCATTATTAACTCGGTGTGTCTAATCGGTCATGCTAATTATCAATCATAATCCATAAATCTTTTCTTATGATCACATATGATTTGTTCGTAATTATGCTTACAATATAGAAAATACAAGAGAGCAATGTATTATCACCTCATATCACCATCGATAGTACGTGTATCTACTCCTTATTTTACTATCATGCAATCAATTCCTTAGTTTGTTACTGTGGTGATCAATCTCATTATTTCATGATCATTATTACAATTTTATCAATTATGTTCATAATCATGGCATTTACAATGATCATAATATAACCACAACCATTTTAGGTGATGTCGTAGAACCATGCAAGTTTTATGACTTTTCATTATATTATTAGACTCGTGGGTATGAAATCCTTTCAAACCTCTCATACAATCAGTTCCCCAGTTTGCGATTGTTATGGGCAATCTCATTATTTTCATGATCATCATTACAATCTTAATTATGTCTATAATCATGACATTTACGATGATAAGTATATATCACATTCAATATATGAGTAGAAGAGATTTAGAAAAATTACATGATCATTACGTTTTCATACTCTTGTAATAATAATGATATTTCAAAAGCATACTAAAGTATGACAATGAAAATTATTTTATCATCTTTTTATCATGAATAATCTTTCATCACATAAGATCTAGTGAGAATCAATTATATGTTCGAGTCATGTAAGAATTGTCGGTCAAAAAACTTACGATCTTTAATTGATAATATTATTTAATGACTATGACACTTCAGGTGTCATATCTAAACATATCTATACTTTTTCATTGTAATGATAATAGATCAACTAATTTTAATCTTTTATTTACTTTTATGTAATAATCATTAGTATGGAAAAGAAACATAACATAAATTTAAATCATATGACTTTTTAGCATTGTAACATAGTATGATATAAAAAGTTATTTATTAACATATTTTACAAAGATTTCAATACTAATAATTTTATAATAAAACCCATTAAACCTTACCTTTTGTATTCATTAAAAGCTATTAATTTATCAACATTTATTTATTATGTTCGTGATGAAAAGCGTAACATGAACAATATTTTTTAAAGAACATGAGTAAAATAACAGGTAGTATGCTAACGTTTAAAGAAGTCTAAGGTCTTAAACAAATATTAATTATGAAACAAGAATCATATTTTCATCTTTACGTCTCTGTGAATTGATAATAACGAATGCGATCACATTCTAACTAATTATCATTAAAAAACATATGATATGGACAATAGCTAAGGTTTATAAGAATACTAGCGGATCATACCCGTGTTTTGTCGTGGTTCAGTTTTGTACGTATACGAAAAGATCAAAATTATAGTTTTTTGGGTTATTTTGGTTTTAGTGATTTTAATGACATAGGCACGTTACAATGATAGTTGATATTTACATATGCTTTGACGATTCGTTTGTATATCGTTATGATACTATTACTGAATTATACGGTATTTGATAGGGAATAGATATCAATTAAACAAATATGTTAAAAGAAAAAACTCTTATCCATTAAAACAAATATGTTAAAAGTAAAAACTTTCATATAGGAAATGACAAATATGGAAAGTTTAGAGAGAGAAGCAAAAATAAGCTATGACTTTTTATATGATGTCTTAAAATAATGAGAAAATTATTAATTTGTTCAAAGGTTTTGTATTATATAGTACTAAAGATAAACAATCACTTTGCTTTTAACTGTATGTATCGAGAATAATTTATTGAAGCTTTAAAATCATAATTTTGTACAATCAAGTAGCTCTTTTAGTTTAATTCTCATTAGTTTAATGCTAAATCATCAAAGCATGAAATTTTAGTATACTAACAAGTACATAGCAATATCTATACTACTATATTATACATATTAGAAGGATAAGTGTAACACCCGGTTATTATTATTTTTTTTTCAAGACAAGATATAAAGAATAAAAGCAAGAAAGGCAATAAGGCTCAAGTGGAGGGACTAAAAGTGTCCGAAAGGGGCAAAACTTTCAAAAGTTGGTGTAAAAGTGGGTATGGCCGCCCACCCTCACCTCACTTCACCAATTGTCTCGGCTTTTAGAGAGAGAAGCAGCAGAGACTTCGAGCTCTAGAGAGAGAAAGAAGAAGTGAACGAATTCAAGGCAAGAATTCGTGGTTTTTACATGTTTATGACGGGTTTTATCCCGGTTACATGCTTATGTGCTTATGTGCTTGTGATTGTGCTCGGGTGTGTGTGTTGGTGTTGTTTTTAGGTATTTGAACTCATTGCAAGCGGGTTAAAAAGGAAGAAACACCCAAGTTACATCAGGTGAGTTTCTAGACCCCGGTTTCTACTTGTTTTAAACTCTTTTGGGGCTGAAAATGTATTAAGCAATTTTTACTTTGTTTATGTATTAATACTCGTATGTATTTGCATGAATGACGATGTTTATTAGATGTTTATTAGATATTTTGCATGAATGACGATGTTTATTAGATGTTTATATGTATTTCGTATGTACTTTGTTTATGTGTACTCATGACCAGTCAGTGCTAAAATCAGACCTCTTATCCTTTCATAACCGATCAATGCGAAGGCTAATTGTAGTCAATGCCAACAAAGCAACAAGAAAAGCATAATCTCCTCATCCTAGTCTATAGGCTACATGTCATCCAAAATTATCAAAACAATAGAATCCAAAATAATATTGCAAAAAGAATTTAAACAACATTCCAAAACATATCATAGATTCAAATAACATTCCAAAACATATCATAGAATTTAAATAGCATTCTAAAATAGCATATAAAATTTTAGCATCCAAAAGACCATACAAACATAGTTTAATGTTTAGCTATCCAACAAGACACCTACAACTATAGCTAAAGTTTAGCTATCAAAATACAACTACAACATAACATCAAAACAATCCATACTTCGCTCCCGCGTTCTTAACCCACATTTCACAGGTGTGTGGCTTAAGTCGTAACCACACTTTCCTCAAATCAGCACTTTCATCGAAAAGCAAAAGCGCCGTTTGATGTTTCGCCTCAAATTCTGACTATCTTACGTCTCCAGCTTCTCCATGCAGGCATCTATATCATTAGACTGATTGTGTTTCTCAAGCAACATCTTTACCACATTCCTGATATCCTCCCCAACTTCCATGAGATATGAATTGAATGTTTGTTTCCCTTTTTTAGACCGACCTCATGACTCATTACTAACACCTTGAGTTGATGATTTTCTTTTTGTTTAGACCAATTAGAAGACTCTTCACTGGCCCCATGTTTCATTTGAGTGCCATCAACGTCCAAAAGAGCATTTTGATCAATCACTTCCAAAGAAGGATGAGGGAGTGTAGAAGATGGCCCCCAACTATCAAGCCATTTGAAGTAGATCCTTCAAACAATTGAGTACACAAGTCAGGATAATCAAGAGCGCTCTTCTCAACTTTTTTACGAATTTGTTGGACCATGAGGAAAAAAATTATAAATTACTATAAGGTTATTGAAATATATATGTATACATAAAGAAATACCTTGATCTCAAATTGTCATTCCTCTTCTGTTAAGTTAAAGGTATTTGTTAGAGGGTTATAAACATTTCCTGTTTTGTTCTTAAGCTTTGACCAAGCTATAAATTTTGATTTCAAGTAATCATAGTGGTTCTTCATTGTTTTTGATCCACTATAAACTCATATTTGTTTTCAACTTTTCAGCAACGTTCCTTCATAAAATCAATTTCAGGCTACTACCCTCACGTCTATGAAGTGTAATTTCATGAATACATGATTCTAGAAAGGTTTTATCAACTCCTTCAAGCTTCCAATTAATCCAAATCTTTTTTTCAACTATTTATTTAGAAGAATCTATCAATTATAACATGTATTATACAATAGAAGAATTAACCATATTATAGAAATACATGTATTATAAAAATTAGAAGAATTAACCATAGTTAGAACCATATAGGTCTTTGATTCCACACGGTCCCTAAACAAAGAAGATAACTATACAACCAACCCCAATTTGATCATTATGAATCATATGCATATACATACAAACACAGGATCAATCTAATGGATCTACACCATATCATATGAAACAACCCCAATTTAATCATATGCATATACATACAATAGATCTACACAACTTCTTTCAAATAAGATAATTAATAAGATGAAACATAATTAAACATGATCTACACAAACAACCCCAATACAATAGATCTACACAACTTCTTTAAAAGTTTTATTTTTTCCTTTCATTTTTGGACTTCTTAAAATGAATTTGAGTTTGTTTCATTTCAAGCACAGGACCTTCACACTGGCATGGATGTATTTTCAGATGAAACCTAATTAAACATGATCTACACAAAAAAACCCAATACAATAGATCTATACCATATTCTCCCTGTTTAAAATTTGATGAAATTTTTCTTTTTTGTCAAGTACGATTCTTGCAATGATACATATTTTCCCAGTTTGTATTTTTAGGAACATATGTTGATTGTGTGTGAACTCTTAAGGAAATTTATACGAGTTTCATAAATCAGTAGGTCACCCAACAGTGGTTGTGATACAGGTCAGGTAGACCAAAAACCCAATTGAGGGTCACCCAACCCCAAAATACTGAAATCAAGGGTCACCGACCCCAATACCCCGATCGATTTCACTGTGGAGAGCCAACAGTGATGGCGACGGAGCTGAAAGAGGAGGTCGATGGTAGAAGTTCGGGGCTGAAAGGGCTGTAAAGATCTAGATGTGTACCTGTAAAGTTTGGGCTGAAGGAGGAGTTGCGCTGGTGACGGGTTCACCGTGAGGTGTTGCGCTGGTGATGGCCGGTGAGCTCAATAGAATGGAAGGAGGAGGTCGACGCTACTTGGAGAACTTTTGGGTCAAACTTTGCACCATCTCTGACCTAATAAGAGGATGAATAAGAGGGTATTTTTCATTCAGTGGTATCAACCAAACACTACAGGTCTAACCGAGTCAGACTTGTGCATCAGACCAGGTGATTAAGACCCAAACAAACAACCCCAAAGAGTTCTCAGCATGCACAACTGAAGTACAAAGAAGTTACTTTAAAAGTTTTGACAAAACACAGCGAAATTCACTAATTATCAAATTTTCCAAAGCCAAAAGACCATTTATTCCGAATCCAAAGATAAAGTCTTCCGAAGCTTCAAGACAAAGTCTTTCGAAGCCAAGAGACTAATTTCTTCCGAAGACAGATAATACATGCTTTCTCTAACATGCTTTGATAAAAGGCAAACAACTTTCCGCAGACATCTCTGAAGACTCGTCAACTTGTATATCTTCATGCTTTTGTCAACTGTAGATTAAAGTCTTAGAGTCTGTAACTTTCTACTTTGTACTTTTATCATTTTTGTAATAGATAAGGATGTGAGCTATGCTATTTTATAGTCACTAGTTAAAAGACAATATGTCTTTTAACTTTACATTGATCTTGTTGTCTAGATTATTATTACAGTTGGTCTTCAATTATGACCGTCTGTAGAATTTAGTATAAAAAATCTCAAGTACCAGTCCTTAGAACTAAGCCTTATAACATTTGTAAAACACTTGAGAGCAATATACATGATTCTTAAAAACCAATAACTTGTGTGCTGCTTGTGTTATTTAATTGTGTTAATTGTTCATTTAGCATGTTTCCTTTTTGATCTGTAAGTGTTCAAGTATCTCCAACCTTGTGAAACTGTTGCATTGCTCTCAGCACTGGTACTGTAATACTACTATATAATACATCCATTTGGATAGAGATAAATTTGCCAAACATACAAGTTTTAAAGTAACATGTATAAATGAGTTTAAGGTACTTAATAGAAGTAGAATAAGAAATTGATTAAGATTTAAAAATACTTTAGGGGCAATATGGTAAATTTATCCATTAAATTTTATATACCTTAACATTTTTGCACTTGTTTATTTCATGTATTTAATAAATATATTAATACATTATTTAATAATATGATATTATTTAATTCACTTTATTAATTTATTTTATTTATAATACTATAAATAGACATTTAAATTATATTTACTAATATATTATTATAAGTAAATACTATTTAAATTAAGTATTATTTTATTTAAATATTTAAGTATATAACTTGATATATATATATATATGTATATATATCTTCGTATTTTTAATAACTATAATACTAATATTTTTCTACGCGCATATTATAAGTTTAATAATTTTAATATTTAGCTATATCTTTTATAATAAAAGTGGAGGAAGGATAGAATGATAATTTTATATATGGACTAAGACACTCATATGAAAAAGTCATAATTAATTTCAAACAATTAACCATTTATTCTATTAATGTCATTACAATAAAATATAACATATAATGATTATAATACAAATGATAAAGCATATACACGTGGCCAAACAAAACCGTCATTTACTTTCGATGTCGTTTATTCATTGCGATTGAGCACAAATCTCTCTTTCCCTTTCCCTTGCTGGTTGTTAACAGTCCAATAACAATCAAGATGGTAATTTGTGGTGATTAATTCTCCATTAGCTTTCTCCTGTCTATGTAAATCACCACCGAAAGCTACCTCCGATGATCATAAAACTCTAAATACATTCATAAAACGAAATCCCCTAGAATTTAGGTAATAAATGATCTCCGATCAAATACCACTCATGTTTTCATTATCTTGTTGGGACAATATAATTTTCTTAAAGACTTTTGTAATATACATAATGTTTTCTTTCATTCAGTTTTTTAATAATTATATTTTGATTTTTTAATTTACGTCATAACGCACCGAGACAATACTGACTAAAATCGAATTCACCAAAAATCAAGCAACAGCCGTACCGCCGCAACGCGTGGACATTTCCACTAGTTCCAAATAAGAAATAATATAGATAAGATGCATGATAGTTTTTTTTCCACATATGTAGATTATGTATATTATCTAAATTTAGCATGGTATAAATCACAACCTTGTTGTCGATCGTAGATTCCTATCATTATACTCTTTTCTTAGACTTCTTTTTTACATTGCAGTGAAAAAAAATCAAGAAGGGCGAATAGAAGTTCTTCAAAACAAATAAACAATTAAGAGAAAATAACTTACCGTAAAAGGGTGTAGTTAATTCAAATATGTAGTCACTTAATTCTTTACATCATGATAACCAAAATAAACAATAATAACTTTACATATATCATAAGTTCATATAATTATAAAAGAAAATTGATTTTATATATACCACTTTGCATTATATGTATATAAATTATAATTATAAAAGAAAATTGATTTTGTGAACTCCTAAATGTTTTACTAATAGAATATATTTAAAAAAACAAAATATTCAAAATAGATATCTTACTATATTTAAGTAACAACTGATTTAAAAAAAAACTAATCATTCATAAATTAATTTTAATATATAAAACTGAACTACCAAAGTACATAATTGCCAATATATAATCCCATTTAACTAGACACTCAAATATGTGATTCCTCTTTAATGGATGAAACGACATGGTAAAATTAGGGTGGGGAAATATCAATCGGCAAGACCACTTATAGAGAACAATTTTTTATCTTTTAAAATTTTATATTCTTTCAGTTAAAATTATATTCACCGCAAACTGTGAAAACTACATTATTTTACGTTGATTGAATATAAAATGGAATATGTAAGCATTATCTAATCGGCGAACAACGAACAATTAAAATTTATACATCTCCTATTTGTAAAGTTGACTTATGATAATGCAATCAGACTTTAAAATCAACTCGTGCTGATAACGCGTTGTGAAACTAGCCTAATAGCAACTAGTTTTACTCACCACGCTCCGCGGCGAATCAATTACGGTCAATTTCCCGTGCAACGAAGTCTGAGTTTGACCGTTATAGGTTCGACTTGTCAAAAAATCATATAAAATCGAAAACGGAATGTTGGTTTTGATAATACTGTCAATAATATTACTCACTCTAACGTATGAAATCTCAACAGTAACGTCATAAGCAGTATGTAAACTTTAATGTCACTCATAGGCAGTTAAGTTTGCCATGATACCTCAACAATAATGACTCGCTCTAGTAGCGTATGATACCAAAAAACTATCTAATTTTGAATAAATGTATAAATAAATCTAATATAAAATTCAGGTCGTGTAAAATATTAATATTAGAAAAAAACACAATTGGCTATGTGAAAAACTTAAACATAAAGAAATTATGTGACCAATTTCAAAAGGCTAAAAGTTCCTTGTAGCAACACAATTTGCTTTTTAATATATGTAGAATAACCACCTACCCCGTTTCAAAAATAACAAATGCCTTACCAGTTCGAGTGTTTGGGATAAGTAACTTTTGAGAAACAACTCTATTTAACTTCTTAAAATCAACTTTTCAATCCTTTAAAATAACTTTTCAAACATTCATCCAAGCATACTTATTGACTTATTAACTTTTTAAAAGTTAATAAGTCAAAAGTGGTTAAAAAGTTGATTTGTCAAACATGCACTTCATGCAATGAGAATACTAACCGGTCTCTAACCAACTTCATGCAATGAGAATACTAACGGTCTCTAACCAATGATTCTTAGCACTACTAACCAACTTTACAATAACTGGTTATTAATCTGGTCTATTACGAGATTAGTTTTAGTGTCTTGTTCTACTTCAAATCCATACCTTAATGTATGTTATGTTGTTTATTAGCCACACATTTAATTACAAAGATTCAAAGAGAAAAACAAAAAAAACATATTTCAACGTAATTAGAAAAAAAAAACACTACATAAATTTCACTTGTGAAATAAATTTTTTTTGTGGAAATATGCTAATTTCACTTGTGAAATGCTAATTTCACTTGTGAAATGTGACTTTTTTCTTTTTTTGTATTTGAATTTTTAGAATTAAAATACATGATTAGAATTGGTTTTTTAGTTTTTACTTTATTTTTATTTTATTTTTTTAATATTCTGTTTTGAACCCCCTGATATGACTAATACCTTAAAATACAAACAACACACTCTAATGGCGATGGTACGCATAAAAAAAATGACACTATACGTGCGAGTCCGCTTTGATTTAGGCTACTTTGTTTCAAAGTTCAATTATTATTTTCATCTTAGTTGTTCGTATTTGTTTTTCTATTATATTTTTAAAAATATAAAGTTTTTAAAATTCAATCCACCGTTGTTAAAATGCTTATTATTGTGACAACCAGAAAATTTTTTTCGTGATTTAATATAAATTTTATGTGAATTACAATTTGTTTTTATATTTTTATTATATTTAATAAATAATATTATAATAAATAAAAATAATGATAATAATAATAATAATATTATTATTAATAATAACAAATTATAAAATTGATTTAAGTCCAGGGGGTGGTTTGTAATTTTGAAACATGTTTTATAAACTTATAACATGAAATAATAAGGTTCTAAAACCCCAGGGACCATTCTGTAAATTTTAAAAACCCAACCCCCCTTCCCGGCGACCCCCGTATTTCCGGCCACCGGATCCGGCCAAACTCCGGCGGCTCTCCGGCGAGACCAAAAGTCGATTTTTAGGCCACGGTTTCGACCCCACTACGCACCAAATCGAATGTAGGACAAAATATAACGATCATGCGCACTTAATTGGGAAAAATCATCCTGAAATCGCGATAATGGTCCACTAAACCCGACCACCAAACTTTCGGGCCTAACATCCGCACAATTCGAGCACTAAACGTTTATAATAATCCAATTAATCTTACCAAAACAACCCTATAAATATTCCTAATCGAACCCAAACTTTAATTGCATCTGAAACAACCTACAACCCATTGTTCGATTATCACCTTCTTCGCGAACCTGCTACACACTCGAACTCCTACTTAGAACCATTATAAACTGAAATTGATAGAAGGAATTCGTCATTAGCCTCATTAGAAACTTCTGTGAAGTTAATGCATTTTCATCAACGTTTAATCATCATTGGATTCCACATTGTTCGCGGCCTGTTCTTCAATCGACCTTAACGATTTGAATACCAAAACAGGTAATTAAACCTATCATCAAACTCGATTCATCATGGGGAACAAAAGCCCCAGAATAATCATTTACAGTTTCGAATTGGGCACAATTTGGATCAAATCCGAAATTAGGGTTCTTGATTTGGGATCGTTTGGTTAACTGAGTTTAAATGAATTAAAAACCAATTCTTACCGCGGCTTGATGCCTTGGTTCACTGGTTCCCGGTCCAATTGCATCCTAGGGGTCACGGGTTCGAACCCGGCTCCCAACCTCTATTTTTTAAAAGCCTTTTCACATTTTAAAAATCCAGAAAAATTACTAAAAATTATAAAATTAATTTTTATAAACTTTGTTAATTTTATAAGTTATTAATTATATTCTGGAAATTTTTCTTTAAAAACCTTATTTATTTATTTATTTAATTATTATAAATGTTATAAAATATTATTATAAATGTTATAAATAATCATTTTATAAAAATGGACTAGATTATTACACATAATCAGAAATAATGTTTATACATAATATAAATATAGATAACATAATTAATAAACTAGATAATTTATATTATTTATTGAATATAAATCTATTATGTTATGATTATAATTATTGAACATAATTAATAATTAAATAATTTATATTATGTTTTATCATGTAAATATGTTATAATTTAATAATATGTTATTATTTATTATTTATACATAATCTATGTTTAATTATAATAACATTACCATATAAATATAATGTTTAGATGATTTGTGTATATTTATAAATCTTGCTATTAGATTTATAAATTAAATTATGAAATATTAAGTATTCTATTTGTGTTTTAAACATGATAAACATAAATTAGATTTTATAAATTAAATTATAAAATCTTACAAAATTAAATATAAACTTACATGTTTAAATATATATAATTTACTTAGAATATAATGATATGTTAAAATCATTATTAAATTAATTAAATTTTATAAAATATATATATCTTTAGTTATTAATGAATTAACAAAGATAATAAAATGATTTAATTATATGTTTAAAACAAATCCCGAGAACCAAACCCTAGATCAATTGAACACCAGGTTCAAGATCTAACTTATTTAGGTTTTGGAATTGTATTTGTTTGCTTATGTGAATTATAATTCCTTAGCAGGAATTTACTAGGTAGTCAACACCACACAAGGACTGATGTGAGTTCATAACTAATCCCCTTTTTAATCATTTAAATATTTTGGGGCTGGAATACATGTTGTAATTGAAATTATAAATTATTTTTGTGTATTATGGTTAAATAATAATTGGATCACATTTATGATTACATATGGTTATTATGAAAATCCTTCTGTGTAAACTGGGCTATAAACAAGGCAGGGTCTATTGGATGTACTATCGGGGAGTGACTAACCCCCACAAAGGTTGGACATGTGGTCCTTATCAGATGCACAAAGATCTCGCTGTCATTCGGGATGACTATTCTGGGGAAGGCAGATTGTTGCGCTATATAAGTTTCCCATTATAGTTCCACTTACCATCCATATGAGGATAAATGTAAAGAGAGGATTCGCCCTCTGATTTGAATTATTAAAACTGGCATAATACACACATAAAAAGGAAAAGGGAAAAATTAAACTATGATACATGGGCAAATCTTATGTGATGGATTGTTGGGCTTGTACATAGTGGGTATGTGGGATAGCGGGTTCATGTTAGGTCTAGATTGTATAGGGCTAGATCAATTTGGTATAGGCTTAGTACTTGAAAATCAAGTCTTGTAATTAATATTTGTAACAGTCAAAACATATATATATGTGATTTGAATCTATAGGTTAACCCCATATATGTATGTGTGTGATTTGTGACTTGACAGGAAAACAATATACTTGAATGGATTTGCTGAAATTGACCTAGGAAACATCTACGGATGAACAATTTTGTTAATCCGTAGATATGTTTCTTACAAGACCAAATGACCCAGTACATGTTCCTGCGGATGATCAAGTACCATGAAGTGAAGACTACTACGGAAGAAGAATTTCCTACGGAAGAACAACTTTGCTACGGAAGACTCATCATCTACGGAAGAACAAAAGATCTGCGGAAGACAAGTATAATACCAGATAACTTTGGGTACAAAATAAAACAAACACTAATCTACAGGGACCATTTCTGTAAATTAAAAAAAAAAAATACCCTCTTCTCTCTCCTCTACCCGCAGTTCCGGCGGGTGTGAATTCCGGCCAAAAAGATGGCCCTCCGGCGAGCCTCCACAGCCCAAAATAACGCGGTCTTACTCGATTGACCTTTCCGACATCTTCGAGTGGGTGTTTCGAACAGTTCCCACCTTAAATTGAAAATCGAGTGACCTACCCACTAAAACACTTTCGACCGAAAGTGTTCGGCCGACCAACCACTTAATCGACCATTAACAATAAAATTAATCGAATTAATGACGCACTAGCAATCATTTAATCGGTTATAACAATCCAATGAGTTCAATATCATCTAAGAATCACACAAACCACAATCCAATTGAATACTCGGTCACGGACCTGCAACTATTTCGAAATCCACTTTCCAAGCCTGTTATACTGAAATGATAGAGGGTTTTCATCCTCTAGTTCATTAGAAGCTTCCTGTCAATTTAATTTGAATTCCATCGAGGTTTGCTCATTCAACGATCACCACGTGACCGCGACCCGTTCTTCGATCAGTTCAGCTTCATCTCATCATCATAGAGGTAATTAAAGCCACCTACTTACTCGATTTAGTCTAGGAATGAAAGCCCTATGCTTAATTCAATAAACAATCATCAATCGATGTTCAATTGATAGATTTCGATTCTAGGGTTTATACGGGTTGGAAATTGGGGATTTCGGATTCGGGATTGATTAGCAAGCAATTGAACACACCTATTAGCTCGATTCTAGGTGGGATTAAAAGCCCTAAACTTCTGTTGATTAACATACTCTTTTGAATGTTCGATTTGGGTGATTTGGGAATTAGGGTTCTTGAAGGATTTGGGGGTTTGGGTTTGAGATGGTTTAAAAGAATTAAGGTGGAAACTAACGCGGCTTAGGCCTTTGGTTCAGTGGTTGGTGCGTGGGTTGAAGTGTTAGAGGTCCCGGGTTCGAACCCGAGCCTCTCCATATTTTTTTAAGCTATATAACCTTTTAAAATTTGTAAAAATTCCTAAAAATTATAAAAATCCTTTTTATAAACTCTGTTTATTTTTAGAATCACAACCTTAATTTTCTGTAAATTTCTTAAGTTTAAACCTTTATAAATTATACAACAAAGACATTTAGTTAACCATTTTTATGGATTCTTTTAAATAAATGGTAAAAATCAGATTAAATATAAGACTTATTTATAAAAGTGCCTAATTAGTTTCTGTAAATTAACTTATTAAAAACCTTAACAAGTTATGTTTATATCGTTATAAATAGTTTATTTCGTTTAAAAATAAGCTTTAAATAGTTGAATTAGGCCGTATTTTACAGCCAACTTACAGAGGCCATAACTTCTGCATAATAGATTCAAATCAGTTAAACTTATGTCCATGACGAAGTTCGTCGAAAGACGAATCTGTTGATATATAAAACATTGAAAAACTCATTCGTTTAGACCTCCAAATAGTCGTTTTCGTAACAGCTAGCAGTTCTGCGCAACTGTAAAGATCCACGTTTTTCTCATATTTTGGTAATCCAAATCAGAAACTTTTCTAAATGAAAGTTGTTTAGAAGTCACTAATCTAGTAAACTGGAGATTTTCAGAATTTAAACATCGTTTAGTATTTTTAACGAGTGCGAGAAGACAAGGGCAGAACTGGAATTTTTCAGATTATAATTTGCGTTACGTTATCGTAGGTTCTCGCGGCGTTAACCGAGCCTAAACCTTTTTCTGATATTGTCATTCGTGTATAAGGTACGGATTCTTGGTTATCTTTATCATAGTATAAATTCTGTTCCGTTACTTTGTAGTACGGATTTTTGATATGTTATTTCCGTTAATATGAATCGTTTAGCCTTATTAGTTGTATATCCTTAATATTTAATTATGCTCCGATTCGTTCGACTCATTAGTAATATTTATTGAGACCTGTAGTATGCAATATATATTTTATAAGTTTGTGCTCATTATTGCATGTTCCTATAAATGTTTTATTGATACGTTATATGTCGGTAGTTGTACTACCATTTGATTGATACTCTGTTACCCAAGCTCTCCGACATGTCATTGTGGCGTCAATGATGTGACACTTTTCGTGACGGTGTGTAATAAATAGTTCACGGCGTCTCCGTTAACACGTTAGTACTCAGGTAGTACTTTGGCCATAATATCTGGGAGGCGGATGGATCGATCCTAGTTCAGTTCAGTTCAGTTCAGTTCCGGGGGATGGAATCATGTGTGTACGCCCCACACACCATCTCATTAGTGCATAGTCTAGCTAGCTATGTACTTATCAGTTCAGTTTGGCTCTGGGTACTTCTATATTACACGACTTATTTTGTTGTATATACGCGTCGTGTAGATCAGTTCAGTTCAGTATTACATGTTCAGTCAGTATCAGTATTATATGTTCAGATTCAGATTTCCGTTTTCCATATCATATGTTCAGTTCAGTATCAGCATTATAATGTTAGATGCAGATTTCTGTTTCAGCATCATATGATCCGTTCAGAATTCAGATATAAGTATTTATGCTTCGTATCGTTACTATTGTTATTTCCGTCACTGAGCAACTTTTGGCTCAGCCGTATTTCCTTTTGTGGTGTTTCTTATTGATTGTAGGCAATCAGGGGGTTCGGGAAATCAGTGAAGAGTGGTTGAAGATCAAGATTGTATTTTACTTTAATTGATGTAATGAATAACTTAATTAGGTTCTTTCGGATTATCTGGTTTTGTTTGAAATTATCTCTTTAATATTACGGATTTGGTTTTTGATTTGATATCTGTAATAGTGACACGTCAGCCTCTCCGGGTTGGGGTGTTACAGTTATGGTATCAGAGCAAAGGCTCTTTCTGTAGAAAAACTTAAACATTAATAATAAACTTGTGAGGTAATGGGTAGACGTTGGGTTAGGATCTAATTTTTGTTCCCAATCAAATTCCAGTATTCACACGTGTATCTTCATTTCAGATGGCTCCTAAGAGACGTGTGAACAACCGCAATAACTCGAATGGCCCTCATCTGATACTCCTCTTGAAACCCTTGTTGCTAATGCCGTAAACGCTGCTATTTCTGGAATACTCCCTAATCTGATGACTCAGACTGCTCAAACAGTCATCCAACAGATGCAACATGCAAATTCGGAGGGAAACAACACAGGACCTCCACCCGGTGGAAATAACTCAGAGCCACCTTCTGGCGGGAACAACACAGGAGCACCTTCCAGTGATAATACACCACCACCACGTGATGGTATTCATGTCTGGTTGGAACGTTTCCAGAAGCAAAGGCCTAAGTCTTTCAGTACTTCCAATGATCCGGTCGAGGTGCAAAATGGATCAGTCATATTGAGAAATTGTTTGAGGTACTTGGTGTGAGGACGTATACAAGGTAAGGTTGGCTATTACAAGTTAGAAGATGATGCTCACAGATGGTGGACGACTGTGAAACAAGCTAGAGGAGAACGAATATGCAGCTACACTTCCTTGGGATAAATTCCGAGGAATGTTTTATCAGGAATACTTCACTGCTGCTGACCGCACTGAGTATCGTAGACAATATGCTAATATTAGACAGAGGGATGACGAGCACATAACAGATTTCAAGACACGATTTACGCGATTGGTGAGTTTTCTTGGGCATCTGCAGGCTCACCGCAAGAGCAGACGGAAAATTTTCAGTGGGCCATATGTGAAAGGGATCGAAAGTTTATATTGAATCATCGGTTTAAAGATATTAATGAAGTGGTTGATGCTGTTAAAAACTTATATAATGATAAGAAGAATGGAAGGAAGTCGTATGATGATAACCGCAAGCGGCCTAGAGAGAATGACCATGATCAGTCATCTTCTCATACGAATAAGAATCAGTCTTCACCACCACGAGACCGTCGAAACCGTTTCGATCGCAACAACAACAATAACTCCCGATCATGGAAAATCGAAACCAGAACCAGAAATCAACTCATAATCAGACTCAGCAGGCCTCTACTCGTGCTCAACCACCAAATCAGCAGCACCCTAATCAGGATCGGAATGCTATCCCTCAGTGTAACACATGCGGGAAACTTCATAAGGGAGCTTGTCGTCTGGCCGGAGGATTATGTTTCCGATGCGGACGTGCAGGACACATGATTAAGGATTGCCCTCAGCGTGACCCTCGTAATGACGCTGGAGGGAATCAAGCTAAACCTGCCACCGGAGGACGAGTTTTTGCACTCACTGCAAATGAAGCAGCTAACGCACCAGGTATATTTCTGACCCTTTAGTTAGCAACGTATTATATGCATATATATGTCTTATCCGATACTGATAGTAAATGCCCTAGGTATGATCTCCGGTACCTTTGCATAGGAAAGCGGGATATTTATGTCTTATTTGATACGGGCGCTACGCATTCTGTCGTATCTCTTTTGTTTGCTAAGTACTTAAGGACTGCACCGACTGCGTTAGAGCACGCTTTGGCTATTACAACTCCATTAGGAGAGTCGACATCATCTCGCATGTCTATAGAGATTGTCCGATCAGAATCGAGTCTATTATTCGTAAAGCTGATTTGTTTCCTATGCAAATGAGTGACTTTGATGTCATACTTGGTATGGACTGGTTAACTCGACATCACGTTACTATAGAATGCCAGACTCGTCGTGTTTTATTTGGGAATCCTCAATGCCCTGAACTTGTTTATCAAGGGACTCAGCCTCGGAAATCGTTGAAAATCATCTCTGCGCTTAAGGCTCAGAAACTCTTATCGCACGGTTGCGTGGGATTCCTAGCTTCGGTGAAAGCTACATCTTCTGAAAAGCCGAACATATCTGATTATCCGATTGTTTGTGATTTTCCTGACGTGTTTCCTGAAGAGTTACCCGGACTTCCACCAGATCGCGAGGTAGAATTCACTATGATCTTGTTCCAGGTGCGGAGCCGATTTCTAAGGCACCGTATCGTATGGCACCTATGGAGCTAAAGGAGTTAAAGGAGCAGTTACAAGAATTACTGGATTTGGGATTTATTAGACCAAGCGTCTCGCCTTGGGGCGCACCGGTCCTATTCGTGAAGAAGAAAGATGGTTCTTTGAGACTCTGCATTGACTACAAAGAACTCAACAAGATCACTATCCGTAATCGTTACCCTCTGCCTCGTATTGATGATTTATTTGATCAGCTTCAGGGTGCAAAGTGTTTCTCTAAAATCGATCTGAGGTCTGGTTACCATCAGTTAAGATCAAGGAGTCTGACGTCCCTAAATCTGCCTTCCGTACTCGGTATGGTCACTATGAGTTCCTGGTTATGCCGTTCGGGATAACTAATGCCCCGGCGTATTCATGGACCTAATGAACGAGTCTTCGCAAGTTCCTTGATAAGTTCGTCATTGTATTTATCGACGACATCTTAATTTATTCTAAAAGTAAGGAGGAGCATGAGAATCATCTTCGTATCGTGCTCGAAACACTACGTGAAAAGAAGCTTTATGCTAAATTTTCGAAGTGTGAATTTTGGCTGAGCAAGGTTGCCTTTTGGGTCATGTTGTTTCTGCGGAGGGTATTATGATGGACCCTGCTAAAGTTGAGGCGATCACTAAGTGGCTAGACCGACCTCAGCCACAGAAGTCCGTTAGTTTTCTTGGCCTTGCTGGTTACTACCGCAGATTTGTTGAAGGTTTTTCGGTTATATCTTTACCCCTTACGCAACTGTTAAGGAAAGGGGTTAAGTATTCTTGGAATGATGAACGAGAGAAAAGTTTTGAAGAGCTCAAGAAAAGATTGGTGTCTGCTCTGTTCTCACACTTCCATAGGGCACGGGTGGATATCAGATTTACAGCGATGCCTCTAAAAAGGGACTGGATGTGTGCTAATGCAGCATGGTAAGGTCATGCTTATGCTTCACGGCAGTTGAAACCTTACGAGGTTAATTATCCTACGCATGATCTTGAACTCGCTGCTGTTATTTTCGCATTGAAAATATGGCGTCACTATCTTTACGGAGAGACTTGTGATATTTTTATGATCACAAGAGCTTGAAATATATCTTCACACAAAAGGAACTAAACATGAGGCAGAGAAGATGGTTAGAGTTGTTAAAAGATTATGATGCCAATATTCAATATCATCCGGGAAAGGCCAATGTGGTGGCCGATGCTCTTAGCAGGAAGAGCTCAGGAACAGTAGCCTCCTACAGCTACAGCCTCAGAACATTACTGATCTTGATAGATTGGGTATTGGCCTACATATTGGTAAGAGCGACGGATATCTCGCTAGACTCCAGATTGAGTCAGACTTAATATCCCGGATAAGAACGCACAGAAAGACGATGGTGAACTCTGGGCAATCTTACAGAATGTGGAGGTTGGTAAACAATCAGAATTCAGAGTAGATGAGCACGGAGTAATCTGGTGTGGTAAACGTTTATGTGTGCCTAATGATTCTTCTCTTCGAGAATCGTTATTAGCTGAGGCACATAGTTCTCCGTTTTCTATCATCCTGGATCTACTAAGATGTATCGGGACCTTCGTCAGAACTTTTGGTGGAATGGAATGAAAGAGGATGTGGCTAAGTATGTTAGCCGTTGCCTACTTGTCAACAGGTCAAGATTGAGCATCAAAGAGCTAGTGGTTTGCTTCAGCCACTACCTATTCCTGTATGGAAATGGGATGATATTTTCATGGATTTTGTGACAGGGTTGCCAAGGACATTTAAGAAAAAATGATACGATATGGGTTGTCGTTGACAGATTGTCAAAGTCAGCTCACTTTCTCCCAATTCAGCAAGGATTCTCAGTTAGCAAACTGTCTGAAGTGTTTACACAAGAGATTGTTAGACTTCATGGCACTCCGGTGTCAATCGTGTCTGATCGAGACCCGAGGTTCACTTCTCGCTTTTGGAAGGGTTTGCAAGCTGCATGGGGTACCAAGTTGAGGTTTAGTACGGCGTTTCATCCGCAGACTGACGGTCAGTCGGAGCGTACTATTCAGACACTTGAGGACATGCTTCGAGCTTGTGCCTTAGAGTGGACTGGGAACTGGGATGAATACTTGTGTTTGGTCGAGTTTGCTTACAACAATAGTTGGCAAGCTAGCATTGGCATGACACCTTTTGAATTATTGTATGGTCGTAAATGTAGAGCACCTATTTGTTGGGAAGAAGTCGGTGAAAGAGTCATCGAAGGACCCGAGTTAGTTCAAATCACGAATGAAAAAGTTGCTATTGCTAGAGAAAAGTTAAAAGAAGCTCAAAGTAGACAGAAAAGCTATGCAGACCGACACCGTCGACTTATGGAGTTTAAGATCGGTGACAAAGTATTCCTGAAGGTTTCGCCTTGCAAAGGTGTACGACGTTTTGGTCTAAAAGGGAAACTTAGTCCACGGTTTATCGGACCCTTTGAAATCCTAGAAAGAGTTGGTGAGGTTCGTATCGGTTGGCTTTACCACCTCAACTGTCACATGTGCATAATGTCTTTCATGTATCTCTTTTAAGGGGATACAATTATCATCCTATTCATGTGGTTAACTACCACTTCATTTGATTCGTGAAGATTTATCATTCGAGGAGGAACCAGAAGCTATCCTGACCGACAAGAACGCATTATGCGTAGGAAAACTATTCCTTTTGTTAAAGTATTATGGAAAAACCATTCCGAACGCGAAGCTACGTGGGAGATAGAAGATGAAATCCGTTCACAATATCCGTATCTATTTACCCCTTAGTTATTGTATTTTATATGTTTGTTATCAGTTATCTGCTTCTTGAACATCACATTAGTTATCTCTTATACGATGTTGTCTATCGAATCGATTCGTTTCAGCAATTGGATAATTATGAGTGATTTTGTTCACTTGTGATTTCCATTACTCCGTGTACGTTATGTCATATCTTTGTTCGATCTGTATCTAGCAATTTCGTGGACGAAATTTTTTTTAAGGGGGTAGATTTAATACCATATAACTTTGGGTACAAAATAAAACAAACACTAATCTACAGGGACCATTTCTGTAAATTAAAAAAAAAATACCCCTCTTCTCTCTCCTCTACCCGCAGTTCCGGCGGGTGTGAATTCCGGCCAAAAAGCCGGCCTCCGGCGAGCCTCCACAGCCCAAAATAACGCGGTCTTACTCGATTTGACCTTTCCGACATCTTCGAGTGGGGTTTCGAACCTGTTCCCACCTTAAATTGAATAATCGAGTGACCTACCCACTAAAACACTTTCGACCGAAAGTGTTCGGCCGACCAACCCACTTAATCGACCATTAACAATAAAATTACGAATTAATGACGCACTAGCATCATTTAATTGGTTATAACAATCAATGAGTTCAATATCATCTAAGAATCACACAAACCCACAATCCAATTGAATACTCGGTCGCGGACCTGCAACTATTCGAAATCCACTTTCCAAGCCTGTTATACTGAAATTGATAGAGGGTTTTTCATCCTCTAGTTCATTAGAAGCTTCCTGTCAATTTAATTTGAATTCCATCGAGGTTTGCTCATTCAACGATCACCACGTGACCGCGACCCGTTCTTCGATCAGTTCAGCTTCATCTCATCATCATAGAGGTAATTAAAGCCACCTACTTACTCGATTTTAGTCTAGGAATGAAAGCCCTATGCTTAATTCAATAAACAATCATCAATCGATGTTCAATTGATAGATTTCGATTCTAGGGTTTATACGGGTTGAAATGGGGATTTCGGATTCGGGATTGATTAGCAAGCAATTGAACACACCTATTAGCTCGATTCTAGGTGGGGATTAAAAGCCCTAAACTTCTGTTGATTAACATACTCTTTGAATGTTCGATTTGGGTGATTTGGGAATTAGGGTTCTTGAAGGATTTGGGGGTTTGGGTTTGAGATTGGTTAAAAGAATAAAGGCTGGAAACTAACGCGGCTTAGGCTTTGGTTCAGTGGTTGGTGCGTGGGGTTGAAGTGTTAGAGGTCCCGGGTTCGAACTCGAGCTCTCCATATTTTTTTAAGCCTTATATAACCTTTTAAAATTTTGTAAAAATTCCTAAAAATTATAAAAATCCTTTTATAAACTCTGTTTATTTTTAGAATCACCAACCTTAATTTTCTGTAAATTTCTTTAAGTTTAACCTTTATAAATTATACAACAAAGACATTTAGTTAACCATTTTTTATGGATTCTTTTAAATAAATGGTAAAAAATCAGATTAAATATAAGACTTATTTTATAAAAGGCCTAATTAGTTCTGTAAATAACTTATTAAAAACCTTAACAATTTATGTTTATATCGTTATAAATAGTTTATTTCGTTTAAAAATAAGCTTTAAATAGTTGAATTAGGCCGTATTTACAGCCAACTTACAGAGGCCATAACTTCTGCAAACAGATTCAAATCAGTTAAACCTTATATCCATGACGAAGTTCGTCGAAAGACGAATCTGTTGATATATAAAACATTGAAAAACTCATTCGTTTAGACCTCCAAATAGTCGTTTTCGTAACAGCTAGCAGTTCTGCGCAGCTGTAAAGATCCATGTTTTTCTCATATTTCGGTAATCCAAATCAGAAACTTTTCTAAATGAAAGTTGTTTAGAAGTCACTAATCTAGTAAACTGGAGATTTTCAGAATTTTAAACATCGTTTAGTATTTTTAACGAGTGCGAGAAGACAAGGGCAGAACTGGAATTTTCAGATTATAATTTGCGTTACGTTATCGTAGGTTCTCGCGGCGTTAACCGAGCCTAAACCTTTTTCTGATTATTGTCATTCGTGTATAAGGTACGGATTCTTGGTTATCTTTATCATAGTATAAATTCTGTTCCGTTACTTTGTAGTACGGATTTTTGATATGTTATTTCCGTTAATATGAATCGTTAGCTTTATTAGTTGTATATCCTTAATATTTAATATGCTCCGATTCGTTCGATCATTAGTAATATTTATTGAGACCTGTAGCATGCAATATATATTTTATAAGTTTGTGCTCATTATTGCATGTTCCTATAAATGTTTTATTGATACGTTATATGTCGGTAGTTGTACTACCATTTGATTGATACTCTGTTACCCGAGCTCTCCGACATGTCATTGTGGCGTCAATGATGTGACACTTTTCGTGACGGTGTGTAATAAATAGTTCACGGCGTCTCCGTTAACACGTTAGTACTCAGGTAGTACTTTGGCCATAATATCTGGGAGGCGGATGGATCGATCCTAGTTCAGTTCAGTTCAGTTCAGTTCCGGGGGATGGAATCATGTGTGTACGCCCCACACACCATCTCATTAGTGCATAGTCTAGCTAGCTATGTACTTATCAGTTCAGTTTTGGCTCTGGGTACTTCTTATATTACACGACTTATTTTGTTGTATATACGCGTCGTGTAGATCAGTTCAGTTCAGTATTACATGTTCAGTTCAGTATCAGTATATATGTTCAGATTCAGATTTCCGTTTTCCATATCATATGTTCAGTTCAGTATCAACATTATATGTTTAGATGCAGATTTCTGTTTCAGCATCATATGATCCGTTCAGAATTCAGATAAGTATTTATGCTTCGTATCGTTACTATTGTTATTTCCGTCACTGAGCAACTTTTGGCTCAGCCGTATTTCCTTTTTGTGGTGTTTCTTATTTGATTGTAGGCAATCAGGGGGTTCCGGGAAATCAGTGAAGAGTGGTTGAAGATCAAGATTGTATTTTACTTTAATTGATGTAATGAATAATTAATTAGGTTCTTTCGGATTATCTGGTTTTGTTTGAAATTATCTCTTTAATATTACGGATTTGGTTTTGATTTGATATCTGTAATAGTGACACGTCAGCCTCTCCGGGTTGGGGTGTTACAGTTATGGTATCAGAGCAAAGGCTCTTTCTGTAGAAAACTTAAACATTAATAATAAACTTGTGAGGTAATGGGTAGATGTTGGGTTAGGATCTAATTTTTGTTCCCAATCAAAATTCCAGTATTCACACGTGTATCTTCATTTCAGATGGCTCCTAAGAGACGTGTGAACAACGCAATAACTCGAATGGCCCCTCATCTGATACTCCTCTTGAAACCCTTGTTGCTAATGCCGTAAACGCTGCTATTTCTGGAATACTCCCTAATCTGATGACTCAGACTGCTCAAACAGTCATCCAGCAGATGCAACATGCAAATTCGGAGGGAAACAACACAGGACCTCCACCCGGTGGAAATAACTCAGAGCCACCTTCTGGGGGAACAACACAGGAGCACCTTCCAGTGATAATACACCACCACCACGTGATGGTATTCATGTCTGGTTGGAACGTTTCAGAAGCAAAGGCCTAAGTCTTTCAGTACTTCCAATGATCGGTCGAGGTGCAAAACTGGATCAGTCATATTGAGAAATTGTTTGAGGTACTTGGTGTTGAGGACGTATACAAGGTAAGGTTGGCTACTTACAAGTTAGAAGATGATGCTCACAGATGGTGGACGACTGTGAAACAAGCTAGAGGAGGAAACGAATATGCAGCTACACTTCCTTGGGATAAATTCCGAGGAATGTTTTATCAGGAATACTTCACTGCTGCTGACCGCACTGAGTATCGTAGACAATATGCTAATATTAGACAGAGGGATGACGAGCACATAACAGATTTCAAGACACGATTTACGCGATTGGTGAGTTTTCTTGGTGCATCTGCAGGCTCACCGCAAGAGCAGACGGAAAATTTCAGTGGGCCATATGTGAAAGGGATCGAAAGTTTATATTGAATCATCGGTTTAAAGATATTAATGAAGTGGTTGATGCTGTTAAAAACTTATATAATGATAAGAAGAATGGAAGGAAGTCGTATGATGATAACCGCAAGCGGCCTAGAGAGAATGACCATGATCAGTCATCTTCTCATACGAATAAGAATCAGTCTTCACCACCACGAGACCGTCGAAACCGTTTCGATCGCAACAACAACAATAACTCCCGATCATGGAAAAATCGAAACCAGAACCAGAAATCAACTCATAATCAGACTCAGCAGGCCTCTACTCGTGCTCAACCACCAAATCAGCAGCACCCTAATCAGGATCGGAATGCTATCCCTCAGTGTAACACATGCGGGAAACTTCATAAGGAGCTTGTCGTCTGGCGGAGGATTATGTTTCCGATGCGGACGTGCAGGACACATGATTAAGGATTGCCCTCAGCGTGACCTCGTAATGACGCTGGAGGGAATCAAGCTAAACCTGCCACCGGAGGACGAGTTTTGCACTCACTGCAAATGAAGCAGCTAACGCACCAGGTATATTTCTGACCCCTTAGTTAGCAACGTATTATATGATATATATGTCTTATCCGATACTGATAGTAAATGCCCTAGGTATGATCTCCGGTACCCTTTGCATAGGAAAGCGGGATATTTATGTCTTATTTGATACGGGCGCTACGCATTCTGTCGTATCTCTTTTGTTTGCTAAGTACTTAAGGACTGCACGACTGCGTTAGAGCACGCTTTGGCTATTACAACTCCATTAGGAGAGTCGACTATCATCTCGCATGTCTATAGAGATTGTCGATCAGAATCGAGTCTATTATTCGTAAAGCTGATTTGTTTCTATGCAAATGAGTGACTTTGATGTCATACTTGGTATGGACTGGTTAACTCGACATCACGTTACTATAGAATGCCAGACTCGTCGTGTTTTATTTGGGAATCCTCAATGCCCTGAACTTGTTTATCAAGGGACTCAGCCTCGGAAATCGTTGAAAATCATCTCTGCGCTTAAGGCTCAGAAACTCTTATCGCAGGTTGCGTGGGATTCCTAGCTTCGGTGAAGCTACATCTTCTGAAAAGCCGAACATATCTGATTATCCGATTGTTTGTGATTTTCCTGACGTGTTTCCTGAAGAGTTACCCGGACTTCCACCAGATCGCGAGGTAGAATTCACTATTGATCTTGTTCCAGGTGCGGAGCCGATTTCTAAGGCACCGTATCGTATGGCACCTATGGAGCTAAGGAGTTAAAGGAGCAGTTACAAGAATTACTGGATTTGGGATTTATTAGACCAAGCGTCTCGCCTTGGGGCGCAACGGTCCTATTCGTGAAGAAGAAAGATGGTTCTTTGAGACTCTGCATTGACTACAGAGAACTCAACAAGATCACTATCCGTAATCGTTACCCTTGCCTCGTATTGATGATTTATTTGATCAGCTTCAGGATGCAAAGTGTTTCTCTAAAATCGATCTGAGGTCTGGTTACCATTAGTTAACAGATCAAGGAGTCTGACGTCCCTAAATCTGCCTTCCGTACTTGGTATGGTCACTATGAGTTCCTGGTTATGCCGTTCGGGTTAACTAATGCCCCGGCCGTATCATGGACCTAATGAACCGAGTCTTCCGCAAGTTCCTTGATAAGTTCGTCATTGTATTTATCGACGACATCTTAATTTATTCTAAAATTAAGGAGGAGCATGAGAATCATCTTCGTATCGTGCTCGAAACACTACGTGAAAAGAAGCTTTATGCTAAATTTCCGAAGTGTGAATTTGGCTGAGCAAGGTTGCCTTTTTGGGTCATGTTGTTTCTGCGGAGGGTATTATGATGGACCCTGCTAAAGTTGAGGCGATCACTAAGTGGCCTAGACCGACCTCAGCCCAGAAGTCCGTAGTTTCTTGGCCTTGCTGGTTACTACCGCAGATTTGTGAAGGTTTTTCGGTTATAGCTTTACCCCTTACGCAACTGTTAAGGAAAGGGGTTAGTATTCTTGGAATGATGAACGAGAGAAAAGTTTTGAAGAGCTCAAGAAAAGATTGGTGTCTGCTCTGTTCTCACACTTCCATCGGGCACGGGTGGATATCAGATTTACAGCGATGCCTCTAAAAAGGGACTGGATGTGTGCTAATGCAGCATGGTAAGGTCATTGCTATGCTTCACGGCAGTTGAAACCTTACGAGGTTAATTATCCTACGCATGATCTTGAACTCGCTGCTGTTATTTTCGCATTGAAAATATGGCGTCACTATCTTTACGGAGAGACTTGTGATATTTTTACTGATCACAAGAGCTTGAAATATATCTTCACACAAAAGGAACTAAACATGAGGCAGAGAAGATGGTTAGAGTTGTTAAAAGATTATGATGCCAATATTCAATATCATCCGGGAAAGGCCAATGTGGTGGCGATGCTCTTAGCAGGAAGAGCTCAGGAACAGTAGCCTCCCTACAGCTACAGCCTCAGAACATTACTGATCTTGATAGATTGGGTATTGGCCTACATATTGGTAAGAGCGACGGATATCTCGCTAGACTCCAGATTGAGTCAGACTTAATATCCCGGATTAAGAACGCACAGAAAGACGATGGTGAACTCTGGGCAATCTTACAGAATGTGGAGGTTGGTAAACAATCAGAATTCAGAGTAGATGAGCACGGAGTAATCTGGTGTGGTAAACGTTTATGTGTGCCTAATGATTCTTCTCTTCGAGAATCGTTATTAGCTGAGGCACATAGTTCTCGTTTTCTATTCATCTGGATCTACTAGATGTATCGGGACCTTCGTCAGAACTTTTGGTGGAATGGAATGAAAGAGGATGTGGCTAAGTATGTTAGCCGTTGCCTTACTTGTCAACAGGTCAAGATTGAGCATCAAAGAGCTAGTGGTTTGCTTCAGCCACTACCTATTCCTGTATGGAAAGGGATGATATTTCCATGGATTTTGTGACAGGGTTGCCAATGACATTTAAGAAAAATGATACGATAGGGTTGTCGTTGACAGATTGTCAAAGTCAGCTCACTTTCTCCCAATTCAGCAAGGATTCTCAGTTAGCAAACTGTCTGAAGTGTTTACACAAGAGATTGTTAGAGTCATGGCACTCGGTGTCAATCGTGTCTGATCGAGACCCGAGGTTCACTTCTCGCTTTTGGAAGGGTTTGCAAGCTGCATGGGGTACCAAGTTGAGGTTTAGTACGGCGTTTCATCCGCAGACTGACGGTCAGTCGGAGCGTACTATTCAGGACACTTGAGGACATGCTTCGAGCTTGTGCCTTAGAGTGGACTGGGAACTGGGATGAATACTTGTGTTTGGTCGAGTTTGCTTACAACAATAGTTGGCAAGCTAGCATTGGCATGGCACCTTTGAATTATTGTATGGTCGTAAATGTAGAGCACCTATTTGTTGGGAAGAAGTCGGTGAAAGAGTCATCGAAGGACCCGAGTTAGTTCAAATCACGAATGAAAAAGTTGCTATTGCTAGAGAAAAGTTAAAAGAAGCTCAAAGTAGACAGAAAAGCTATGCAGACGACACCGTCGACTTTTGGAGTTTAAGATCGGTGACAAAGTATTCCTGAAGGTTTCGCCTTGCAAAGGTGTACGACGTTTGGTCTAAAAGGGAAACTTAGTCCACGGTTTATCGGACCCTTTGAAATCCTAGAAAGAGTTGGTGAGGTTTCGTATCGGTTGGCTTTACCACCTCAACTGTCACATGTGCATAATGTCTTTCATGTATCTCTTTTAAGGGGTACAATTATCATCCTATTCATGTGGTTAACTACCCACTTCATTTGATTCGTGAAGATTTATCATTCGAGGAGGAACCAGAAGCTATCCTGACCGACAAGAACGCATTATGCGTAGGAAAACTATCCTTTGTTAAAGTATTATGGAAAAACCATTCCGAACGCGAAGCTACGTGGGAGATAGAAGATGAAATCCGTTCACAATATCCGTATCTATTTACCCTTAGTTATTGTATTTATATGTTCTGTTATCAGTTATCTGCTTCTTGAACATCACATTAGTTATCTCTTATACGATGTTGTCTATCGAATCGATTCCGTTTCAGCAATTGGATAATTATGAGTGATTTTGTTCACTTGCTGATTTCCATTACTCCGTGTACGTTATGTCATATCTTTGTTCGATCTGTATCTAGCAATTTCGTGGACGAAATTTTTTTTAAGGGGGTAGAATTATAATACCATATAACTTTGGGTACAAAATAAACAAACACTAATCTACAGGGACCATTTCTGTAAATTAAAAAAAAAAATACCCCTCTTCTCTCTCCTCTACCGCAGTTCCGGCGGGTGTGAATTCCGGCCAAAAAGCCGGCCCTCCGGCGAGCCTCCACAGCCCAAAATAACGCGGTCTTACTCGATTTGACCTTTCCGACATCTTCGAGTGGGTGTTTTCGAACCTGTTCCCACCTAAATTGAATAATCGAGTGACCTACCCACTAAAACACTTTCGACCGAAAGTGTTCGGCCGACCAACCCACTTAATCGACCATTAACAATAAAAATTAATCGAATTAATGACGCACTAGCAATCATTTAATCGGTTATAACAATCCAATGAGTTCAATATCATCTAAGAATCACACAAACCCACAATCCAATTGAATACTCGGTCGCGGACCTGCAACTATTTCGAAATCCACTTTCCAAGCCTGTTATACTGAAATTGATAGAGGGTTTTTCATCCTCTAGTTCATTAGAAGCTTCCTGTCAATTTAATTTGAATTCCATCGAGGTTTGCTCATTCAACGATCACCACGTGACCGCGACCCGTTCTTCGATCAGTTCAGCTTCATCTCATCATCATAGAGGTAATTAAAGCCACCTACTTACTCGATTTTAGTCTAGGAATGAAAGCCCTATGCTTAATTCAATAAACAATCATCAATCGATGTTCAATTGATAGATTTCGATTCTAGGGTTTATACGGGTTGAAATGGGGATTTCGGATTCGGGATGATTAGCAAGCAATTGAACACACCTATTAGCTCGATTCTAGGTGGGGATTAAAAGCCCTAAACTTCTGTTGATTAACATACTCTTTTGAATGTTCGATTTGGGTGATTGGGAATTAGGGTTCTGAAGGATTTGGGGTTGGGTTTGAGATTGGTTAAAAGAATTAAAGGCTGGAAACTAACGCGGCTTAGGCCTTTGGTTCAGTGGTTGGTGCGTGGGTTGAAGTGTTAGAGGTCCCGGGTTCGAACCCGAGCCTCTCCATATTTTTTTTTAAGCCTTATATAACCTTTTAAAATTTGTAAAAATCCTAAAAATTATAAAAATCCTTTTTATAAACCTGTTTATTTTTAGAATCACCAACCTTAATTTCTGTAAATTTCTTTAAGTTTAAACCTTTATAAATTATACAACAAAGACATTTAGTTAACCATTTTTATGGATTCTTTAAATAATGGTAAAAATCAGATTAAATATAAGACTTATTTTATAAAAGTGCCTAATTAGTTTCTGTAAATTAACTTATTAAAACCTTAACAATTTATGTTTATATCGTTATAAATAGTTTATTTCGTTTAAAAATAAGCTTTAAATAGTTGAATTAGGCCGTATTTTACAGCCAACTTACAGAGGCCATAACTTCTGCATAACAGATTCAAATCAGTTAAACCTTATGTCCATGACGAAGTTCGTCGAAAGACGAATCTGTTGATATATAAAACATTGAAAAACTCATTCGTTTAGACCTCCAAATAGTCGTTTTCGTAACAGCTAGCAGTTCTGCGCAGCTGTAAAGATCCACGTTTTTCTCATATTTCGGTAATCCAAATCAGAAACTTTTCTAAATGAAAGTTGTTTAGAAGTCACTAATCTAGTAAACTGGAGATTTTCAGAATTTTAAACATCGTTTAGTATTTTAACGAGTGCGAGAAGACAAGGGCAGAACTGGAATTTTTCAGATTATAATTTGCGTTACGTTATCGTAGGTTCTCGCGGCGTTAACCGAGCCTAAACCTTTTTCTGATTATTGTCATTCGTGTATAAGGTACGGATTCTTGGTTATCTTTATCATAGTATAAATTCTGTTCCGTTACTTTGTAGTACGGATTTTTGATATGTTATTTCCGTTAATATGAATCGTTTAGCCTTTATTAGTTGTATATCCTTAATATTTAATTATGCTCCGATTCGTTCGACTCATTAGTAATATTTATTGAGACCTGTAGCATGCAATATATATTTTATAAGTTTGTGCTCATTATTGCATGTTCCTATAAATGTTTATTGATACGTTATATGTCGGTAGTTGTACTACCATTTGATTGATACTCTGTTACCCGAGCTCTCCGACATGTCATTGTGGCGTCAATGATGTGACACTTTTCGTGACGGTGTGTAATAAATAGTTCACGGCGTCTCCGTTAACACGTTAGTACTCAGGTAGTACTTTGGCCATAATATCTGGGAGGCGGATGGATCGATCCTAGTTCAGTTCAGTTCAGTTCAGTTCCGGGGGATGGAATCATGTGTGTACGCCCCACACACCATCTCATTAGTGCATAGTCTAGCTAGCTATGTACTTATCAGTTCAGTTTTGGCTCTGGGTACTTCTTATATTACACGACTTATTTTGTTGTATATACGCGTCGTGTAGATCAGTTCAGTTCAGTATTACATGTTCAGTTCAGTATCAGTATTATATGTTCAGATTCAGATTTCCGTTTTCCATATCATATGTTCAGTTCAGTATCAGCATTATGTTTAGATGCAGATTTCTGTTTCAGCATCATATGATCCGTTCAGAATTCAGATATAAGTATTTATGCTTCGTATCGTTACTATTGTTATTTCCGTCACTGAGCAACTTTTGGCTCAGCCGTATTTCCTTTTTGTGGTGTTTCTTATTTGATTGTAGGCAATCAGGGGGTTCCGGGAAATCAGTGAAGAGTGGTTGAAGATCAAGATTGTATTTTACTTTAATTGATGTAATGAATAACTTAATTAGGTTCTTTCGGATTATCTGGTTTTGTTTGAAATTATCTCTTTAATATTACGGATTTGGTTTTGATTGATATCTGTAATAGTGACACGTCAGCCTCTCCGGGTTGGGGTGTTACAACAAGACTCCTGCGGAAGACCAATACTTGTGCGATTACTACTCCAAGAAGTCAAACAAGTCAACACAATCAATAACAAATCCCGAGAGATCCGGTGTTTCCTTAACCGACTCAAATCATCTATAAATATGAGTCCTAGGTTTCACATCTCGAAGAACACAATCAATCAATATTACGGCCGTCAAGAGTTCATTGTGCAACCCTAGCTGCCGTCACATCAACATCAAACATCATTCGATTCACAGAATTCGATTGTTCATAGTTATTCATTATTCTTTTGTAATCATTACATTATAGTTAATGAAATACATTTGAATTATTATAGATTTCGTCTTTATTGTGTTTCTGTGGTTGTGTTCATCATTGATCATTACAAACAATTAAACGTCAATTAGTGATAATTCCGCGATCATTAAATTGATTTATTTTAATACTGATAATTCCTGATTTGCGATCCTAGGATTCACAGGTGGTATCAGAGCTAGACAATTCAGTGACATCAAGTTACAAATCAGCTTGCTGATTTGTTCACTAAAGCATTTAATTCTGTTAGATTTAATTTTCTGATAGAATCTTTGGGTATGATTAACTTGGAATAATTCAACAAACGCATATGACTGACTTTGAGAAGAGTAAAATTTAGGGATGAACTAAATGTCTGATAGAACATATGTGCATGCATTATATTTGGGAAATGATAGTAGACTATACTTGGCTATTAAACAAAAACTCAATCTGACTTATATCATACTGATATGTTAGTAGGTTCAACTTGAGTGGAAACAAAGCTAAGAGCATGCCAAACTAAAAGCATGAGGTAACTGTCTGTGAGGATTCCATTTGAGAATCAGGAAGGTTTGTTCTCTCCTGATGTGATCAAATCACTTACACAAGCACACTATGTAAAATACTTTATAATATTCTATCTTTGCAAAGTCATATTCCCTCTGTTTTGTGTGAACAAAGACCTGGGACTGTGATTAATAAGTGTGATCTTCATTCTCCCTCTGTTTTGTGTAAACAAAGACCTGGGTTAAAGTTCACCTCTGTTTTACGAAAGTAAAGACCTGGTGACTATGAAGATCATATTTCAGCTCTAAAAAAAGGAATCACTTGTGATCCATTGTACATCAAGTCAAAGAGCTTTAACATCCAAGCATTCATGAGACTGAAATTTGTCTCAAGATAGAACTTATAATTTAATGTACATAGTCATTAAGTGTGGAATGTAGTGGTTTGCCTCACCTACGGAAGTCATACTCTAATGATAATTGAATGTGGGACTCATGATTGCTACTGATTAACAAACTTCACAACATGATAAATCGCATGCCTAGTTGATACAATACTCATGTTTGAATTTAAGTGGATCTATATACTTGCAATCAGGTATGTGTTGAATCAACTAATCAACATCAGCAGAAGCCAAGTTATAGTATGATCCCTCTATATATATATGCAAGCATGTAACTATTTGTCAGATGTTTAATTGTTATCTCAACTGACTTTCTCTCATTTAGACTGTCATATGCCTGTCATGCCTGTTCACAACTTAAATTTATGATGAATGCAACAGTTTCACATTAATCACAAATTTAGGGGGAGTAGTTCATGCATGAAAAACAATAAAAGCTGATAATTGATCTGAATTACTTTAAAGAAATTGGAACTTGAGCACTAACTTGAATGCAGGATACAGGAAACTTGCTTCCCTGTACTTAATTGCCATGCAAATAAAGTCAACAATGTCCAACATCAACATTTGATTCTACTCTGTAGATATCATACATTTAAAGTTTTCAAACTTTAAGTTCCGCAGAAGTTTCAGTAATACTTCTCATCCGTAGAAGTAACAGTGAAATTTCTGCATCCGCAGAAGTCACAGTAATACCTCTCATCCGTAGAAGTATTATGTGATTTCTGATTCAGCAGCAAAACAAAACAAATGCATTATTTGAACTTTTACATCCGATGTAAAGTTCCGCAGATGTTGACATCCGCAGAAGTTAAGGTTCCGCAGATGTTGACATCCGCAGATGTCAAGGTTCCGCAGATGTTCTGCGGAAGAAATAATGCATACTAAACACTTGGATACGGAAAGGAATAAATGGAAGTGGGCCCAACATAGGAATAAATGGAAGTGGGCCCAACATAATGTGAGCCCAACATAATTAATAAAAGAAGTTAATCTGTTCGACTATAAATAAGGTTTCTGACTCTTGAAATTCATTTATCACTTTTACAGAGCACTTTTTCAGATTAACCTAGAAAATCGCCCATTTTCCCTCTTTTTCAAAATTTCAAAATATCAACATTATCCAGTAACCGATTACTGTTACTGCAAAGGTAAATCATGTCTTAAACATCAATACGGAACTGGTTCATCGATTGTTGACATTCAAACGATTCAACTGCATGGTTTCTAACTTGATTTTCTTTGCAGATGGCAAATAGATTTGCTAAAGAGCACAATGTGTGCGCGTTCTTGAACGCTGATGATCCAGCAGCGGAAGGATGTCGAGATATCATCAGATATCTCCGACGATCCAGGCTCTTCTACGCCTTGACGACTGAGCCTGTGATCCATCTGGCGCACATAATCGGATTCTGGAACTCAGCACGAGTGGAAGAACAAGATGATGAGGAAGTAATTGTGGCTGAGATTCTGAATCGGCGTCTTCGAATCACTGAAAGCACCATAAGAAGATGTCTGGAACTGGGAGATAGAGAAATAGGGCACCCCGATGTATTCGAGAATGAATACATTGAAAAGGTATTTAACCTCATGGGTACGACGGTGATTACGAGAAAGGGGAAATCAAGAAGGGTAGGCTGTGCAAACCGTACAGATTCTTGTGTCACACCTACCTAAAGTGCATGTCGAACAGGAAGTCGGGGCTAGACAGATTCTCTCGGCATATATCATCCGGAATCATTGGGGTATTCGAAGGGAGAACTTACAACTACGCCAAATACATCTTCAACTGCATGAGTGAACAAGTCAAATTGCAGAAGAATGACAAGATGTATATGTTCCCGAGATTCCTACAACTGATAATCAACTCAGAACTTCCAGGGTTGAACAGAGTTGGCGACGTGTTTGTTCAAGCTCACCTGAGCAAATCAGTGTTGAATAAACTTAGTGGAAAGTATGAGGGTCCGGATATGCCAATGTTCGCACATGTTATAGATCCTCAAGCTGACCTGCCTCAAGAGTTAGCATGGGCAGATGACGCAGAATCATCTGCTGATTCTGCACAATCTTCTCACTCTCCACTCCAAACACCACTACACCAACAACAATCACCACTCCAAACCACCACTACAACATCCATCACCCAGCCAATCACCCTTTCAACAACCACAATCACCAGCAAGCCTAAACACCCAACCAATCTCCCCAATTCACCACCATCAATCACCTGTACCAATATCATCATCGTCCACACAAAGATACTCAGCCAGCATCTCCTATCCAACAACAATCATCATCATCCTCTCAGTCTTCATCTCATCACACTCAACCACTCTCTCCACAACAAATCCAATCCCCATACAACCACCACCAGAATCTCCAAAACATCAATCATCGGAAAGTGCTGGGACTGAACCTTTTGAGGTGACTGAGTCTGTACACTCCGTACACTCAGGAGACACAGAAATTTTATCTGAAGCCAGCACTGTTCCTTTCTCACCAACACACACAGAAGAACAACCCTCATCAGCACATACCGAGCCAATACCTTCATTGAAAGATGAACAAGCTGCTGATGAACACGGGGAAGTTCAAGAATCTGCTCAGGATGTCACTGCATACCATGAAGATGACTTAAGTGACAGTGACATTCCTGTGAGCAAAAGCTTTCTGGTTGCTAAGTACAACAAGTTGGTACTTAAATCCAATAAGCGAAAACAAAGAATTCTGGAGTTGTACGGTGTAATCCAAGAAAAGGATGAAGAACTGACAAAGAAGGATGCCAGTCTAAAAAGACTGAGAGAAGATGCACTGTCCAACAATGAAGTTATTGATCTATTGTTGCAAACAAAACGAGAGTTGGAGGCTGCTTTAAAACTTGAACAAAATGAAAAGGCTGAGCAAATAAAGCAAAAGGATTTAGAGATAGAAAGCCTGAAAAGAAAACTCTTGATTTGAAAACAAAAGTGGATTCAAGTGCTGAGCCAGCAAAACAATCGGGTAGAGCTACTAAGCCGCTGATCTCATACACCCGAAAAAGAAAATACTTTGGAGCTACACAAAAGAAACATGAAGAAGAAAGCTCCCAAAGAAACCAAAACTTCCATCTCCTGCACCTACACCTTCAGTAGAAGTGACTGCTGTGAAGGTATCCTCCGGAGAAGAAGATGACAGTGAGAAGGAGTGGGAGGAACTAACAAGAATAGAGTCCCCCACTGATGATAAGGGTGGAAAGGCCGATGACCTTCTAACACCGCTGATATCATGGAAGAGAAGCCTGACTCCAGCATGTTTATGACCCTCATCAACATGGTTTTCCGTATGACATGGTTGAGAGGATGAACACATCAGAAATGACCAATGCATTGAAAGCATTTGAATTTACAAGGTTCATAATCCCAAATTGTGATTATGAAGCCTTTACAACTTTTCAATCATTAGAGAAGATAAGGAAGGATTTGGGCCACTGTGACACAGCAAAACTCACCAAGTACAATATGACTTGCTGGTTACAGGGTCACAACTACAAACCGCATGAGCTCAAAGGCAGAACCACTGGAGAACTGCGGAGGATGATGGAGCATGTGATGAAAGTGGAACTGGAAACTGGAGTTAAGTTCAGAACCACTGCTCCACATCCAAAAGAACAAAGCAAACTTGCTGCTGATCCAGTAACTGTTGAATCAAAAGATCAGCACAAGGAAAAAAACAACTAATCAGAGAGCCAAGGGCAGTGATCCCCGGAAAAGTATGGCCTCTGGGAACAACTGTTCGAGAGATCACCGAGAAGAAATCAACTCTCGTACAGCTGTATGATCATATCACAACTCCAGTTCTGTGGAAGACAACAGGATTATGGCCTGGAAATATGATCCAGACTGGGATTGTGCAATAATCAAGAGGACATCTGGAAGGATTCAATACTTCCATGATGTGGAAGACATGCTCAGCCTTCCGGAGCAAGATATGAGGGATCTACAGAGCATCCCAATGTTCAACTACCCAATCCATCTCAGGGGGAGAGACTTCTCAGCAGCTGTAAATGGTATGAAGACCAGTTTTACTGATGATGTGCTAATGCAAGCAAAGAGAAATGATAAGGAGCATAAAAGAATGATACAAAATCAGAAAAGAAAAACAGCTGAAGTCTCATCCCTTGTAGATGATGATCTGCTAAAAAGAGTGGGATGTACCAGAAGCTCACACACCATCAAAAGCATCACTGAAAATCAATTCACTTGTCCTATCTCAGAATAGGGATACGTTGAAAAGAATAAAGAGATGGTGTTGCTGAGAAATGTTGAAGGGAAGAAGGGAGACAAAATAAGAATCTTTGATCCAATGGAGCTAAAGATGTTGCATCCCAGCTACACTTCATATCTTCATGATAAATTCTTCCCAAACTAACAGATGAAAAAGCCCAGAATGATCTCTGCCTGTACGTGCACATGATACAAGTTATTGATAAATTGCATGCAAAGGCACACAAGAGAAGGAGACATGAGGCTGGGCTACTAAAAGGGACAACCATAGCTGAAGTGTCTGAGCTCAGAATCTCAGAAAAAGATGAATTAGAGATTGTACATAATGATAGTGTAGTGGAAACACTCACTACGGAAGAAGATGTTTTGGGTCTGAGCTATGACACATTGAAGAAGATCAGCAGGATGCAGATCAAGTACAAGTACGATGATCAGAAAACTGCTGTATCTTACTTCTACAATAAAATGATAGCAAGAGTTAAGGAGCTTGCTGTTTTGAAGGACTGATTACAAGGAGCTAAGCCTAAGGGGGAGTATTGTTAGGTCTAGATTGTATAGGGCTAGATCAATTTTGTATAGGCTTAGTACTTGAAAATCAAGTCTTGTAATTAATATTTGTAACAGTCAAAACATATATATATGTGATTTGAATCTATAGGTTAACCCCATATATGTATGTGTGTTGATTTGTGACTTGACAGGAGAAACAATATACTTGGATGGATTTCCTGAAATTGACCTAGGAAACATCTACGGATGAACAATTTTGTTAATCCGTAGATATGTTTCTTACAAGACCAAATGACCAAGTACATGTTCCTGCGGATGATCAAGTACCATGAAGTGAAGACTCCTACGGAAGAAGAATTTCCTACGGAAGAACAACTTTGCTACGGAAGACTTAATCATCTACGGAAGAACAAAAGATCTGCGGAAGACAAGACTCCTGCGGAAGACCAATATACTTGTGCGATTACTACTCCAAGAAGTCAAACAAGTCAACACAATCAATAACAAATCCCGAGAGATCCGGTGTTTCCTTAACCGACTCAAATCATCTATAAATATGAGTCCTAGGTTTCACATCTCGAAGAACACAATCAATCAATATTATGGCCGTCAAGAGTTCATTGTGCAACCCTAGCTGCCGTCACATCAACATCAAACATCATTCGATTCACAGAATTCGATTGTTCATATTTATTCATTATTCTTTTGTAATCATTACATTATAGTTAATGAAATACATTTGAATTATTATAGATTTCGTCTTTATTGTGTTTCTGTGGTTGTGTTCATCATTGATCATTACAAACAATTAAACGTCAATTAGTGATAATTCCGCGATCATTAAATTGATTTATTTTAATACTGATAATTCCTGATTTGCGATCCTAGGATTCACAGTTCACCTTAATGAAAAGGGTTCCGACAGGCTATTCATATACCGGTGAGTAAATTAAACTCACACTTTTATAGTAAACCCTTCTTTAAATGATAATGGATGACTTATCAAATATGATTTACTTACCTATGAACTCACCAACCCTGTGTTGACACTTGATTTACATGTATCTCAGGTATCTATTAGGAGCTTATGGACATGCACGTAGGATCATATAAGAGCTCCAGATACACATCGGTTATTGATAAGACATGATTAGACGTATTGTTAAGAAACAATATATATATTTATTTCCGCTGCGTATAATATCTAATGCTCTGAATAATAATGGAATGATTATCTAAAACTTATCATATAGATAACTGCATCTCATGTGTAACTACTGTGTTCGATCCTGTTTGCTCACCCCTCCGTGATAGATTCCAGACCCGGAATTTGAGGGTGTGACAGATTGGTATCAGAGCCATTGGTTATAGTGAGTTAGGAATTGCATCTAGCCTATAGCCACACACAATAGTTGCACAAAGTAAATTGCCTTAGTTAGAGATTGACTAAGATTAAGAAGTTATATGCCTTATGTGATTCCTCTTATACCTTGATTCCTATCAATACACACACGAATCTTAAAACATATTCTAAGGCATTGTGTGCCTAATTTAAGTGATTTCAAACTCCAAAACTCGATTGTTATTCATGGTTTTCAAAATCGTCAAAGTTTGTGTCTTACAACTTGAAACATGTAATGCTGGAAGAGCGTGATGCCTGTATCTCGGGGTGTTCTGTCTAGGCAAGGTATTCGCATATATCCAAATCAACCGATGGACCTGTTTACCTTACCTGGGAACCCTTGGGATGAGTATCTGCTTATAGGTACGCATGTCTTCAACAAAGTTGTGATTGACTCAATACTTTGATTAGTCAACGTACTCGCTTTGATTCACGAATCAAACGAATACACTCGGAACATCTCATTGTCGTGTTGAATAATTCTTGTCCTTGATTTCGTTTTCCCGATATAATACATACATATTTGGTACTTCTATCATTAATGACCACTATACTTGACAAGATATGTTAACCTAATAGGAGGAACCGGGGTGATCATGCAAAGCAACTTACCATTACGGGTGCACATGTAATTGTAATTTGTCGTGCATGCTAAGTCCGGTGAATCTGGTCGGGTGGTAACATTGTAGTCCGTATAAGTCATCACTCCTACACGTTGAGCAAGAAAGCCTCGGTTCTCATAGAACATATATTTCCATGAAAATTCTTAATGATCTCTCAGAATAGCTTCTCGTCAAATCCGTTCACGGTCTAGAAACTCTAGTCGCAAGATTGCTGCTATTGTAGCACGTGAAGTTACTGTGGTCAATATACAAGCCTTTAAGACATATGAATCAAATTACCCTGATGTGTTCCATTTGGTAATCTAAGTTACGCTTGTCCTAACCTAAAGCGAGATTTGTTTCCCTTAGTACTCGTGCCTTGCCGAATTTAATCGAAAAACCAGTTTTCTTAAATTCACATCTGTCCTACAGTAATCGTCCATACTTTGAATATTTGATATAGAGTGCATCTATTGAATATATCAAAGTGTGAATTCTCACCAAACAATTTCATGATAGATGGACGCACCAGCGGGCAGAGGCAGAGGTAGAGGACGCGCTAGAAGAACTGTCCCAACAGGGATGACTCCTGAAGAAATACAAGCCTTGGTTAATCAAGGTGTTACTGCAGCCCTAGCCATTCAGGCTGCTCAGAATGGTCATCACTATTCGTATAAAAAGTTCCTAGACTGCAAACCAGATATCTTCACTGGGGCAGAAGGGGCCATTGGGCTCATAAGGTGGTTTGAAAAATGTGAATCCATCTTCGCTATATCTGAATGTCCCGATGAGAGTAGGACCAAATATGCCTCCGGAGCCTTGAGTGGAGCTGCACTCTCGTTCTGGAAAACTGAAGTTTCAAGACTGACTCTCCCCCTAGCCAATGCTATGGCTTGGGAGGAATTCAAACAACTGATGATGGAGGAATTCTGCCCAAGGGAAGAAGTACAAAGGTTTGAAACCGAGTGCTGGAACCACAAAATGGTGGGATCTGAAATTGAAAAGTATACCACCGAAAATCATGAGTTCGCAACCTTGTGTCCACATATGATGGAGCCTGCTCATAGAAGGATTGAAGGCTATATTCGTGGACTATCTCCCGTCATCCAGTCTTTGGTCACTTCCTCTAACCCAACTTCAATCCAACAGGCCATTAGGATAGCTCATAAGCTAACTAATGAGGCTGTGGCTCAAGGGAAGTTGCCACCGAGGAACAACGGTAAGGGTGCTGCTGCTGAAAGCTCAGGAAAGAGAAAAATTGAAGATTCTAAAGAAGGTGAGAATCAAGGTGCAAACAAGAAGCAAAACCAGGAAAAGCAACATGACAATCAGGGCATTCCGCCTAGATGTCAGAAGTGTAGCAAACGTCACCATGGCAAGTGTACTGCAATCATCTGCTACAAATGCAACAGGAGGGGGCACACTGCTCCTGAATGTAGAACACAGACTCGAGACCAAGGACATCAGCAGAATGGTGGTGAGAGAGGAGTTACGTGCTACAGATGCGGAGAAAAGGGCCATGTTGCCAGGAATTGCACTGGGGAAAAGAAGGATACAGCCAAGGGTAGAGTCTTCATGATTGGCAAAGGCATTTGAAGGTGGAACGTGTTCAAGAATATTACCAGTACATCTTAATTTTCGGGACGAAAATTCCTCTAACAGGGGGATAATGTGACAACCCGAAAATTTTTTTCGTGATTTAATATAAATTTTATGTGAATTTACAATTTGTTTTTATATTTTTATTATTATTTAGTAATAATATTAATAATAATAAAAATAATGATAATAATAATAATATTATTATTATTAATAATAACAAATTATAAAATTTGATTTAAGTCCAGGGGGTGGTTTGTAATTTTTGAAACATGTTTTATAAACTTATAACATGAAATAATAAGGTTCTAAAACCCCAGGGACCATTCTGTAAATTTTGAAAACCCAACCCCCCTTCCCGGCGACCCCCGTATTTCCGGCCACCGGATCCGGCCAAACTCCGGCGGCTCTCCGGCGAGACCAAAAGTCGATTTTTAGGCCACGGTTTCGACCCCACTACGCACCAAATCGAATGTAGGACAAAATATAACGATCATGCGCACTTAATTTGGGAAAAATCATCCTGAAATCGCGATAATGGTCCACTAAACCCGACCACCAAACTTTCGGCCTAACATCCGCACATTCGAGCACTAAACGTTTATAATAATCCAATTAATCTTACCAAAACAACCCTATAAATATTCCTAATCGAACCCAAACTTTAATTGCATTTGAAACAACCTACAACCCATTGTTCGATTATCACCTTCTTCGCGAACCTGCTACACACTCGAACTCCTACTTAGAACCATTATAAACTGAAATTGATAGAAGGAATTCGTTCATTAGCCTCATTAGAAACTTCCTGTGAAGTTAATTGCATTTTCATCAACGTTTAATCATCATTTGGATTCCACATTGTTCGCGGCCTGTTCTTCAATCGACCTTGACGATTTGAATACCAAAACAGGTAATTAAACCTATCATCAAACTCGATTCATCATGGGGAACAAAAGCCCCATGAATATAATCATTTACAGTTTCGAATTGGGCATCATTTGGATCAAATCCGAAATTAGGGTTCTTGATTTGGGGATCGTTTGGTTAACTGAGTTTAAATGAATTAAAAACCAATTCTTACCGCGGCTTGATGCCTTGGTTCACTGGTTCCGGTCCAATTGCACTCCTAGGGTCACGGGTTCGAACCCGGCCCCCAACCTCTATTTTTTAAAAGCCTTTTCACATTTTAAAAATCCAGAAAAATTACTAAAAATTATAAAAATAATTTTTATAAACTTGTTAATTTTATAAGTTATTTAATTATGTTCTGGAAAATTATTTCTTTAAAAACCTTATTTATTTATTTATTTAATTATTATAAATGTTATAAAATATTATTTATAAATGTTATAAATAATCATTTTTATAAAAATGGACTAGATTATTACACATAATCATAAATAATGTTTATACATAATATAAATATAGATAACATAATTAATAACTAGATAATTATATTATTTATTGAATATAAATCTATTATGTTATGATTATTAATTATTGAACATAATTAATAATTAAATAATTTATATTATGTTTTATCATGTAAATATGTTATAATTTAATAATATGTTATTATTTATTATTTATACATAATCTATGTTTAATTATAATAACATTACCATATAAATATAATGTTTAGATGATTTGTGTATATTTATAAATCTTGCTATTAGATTTATAAATTAAATTATGAAATATTAAAGTATTCTATTTGTGTTTTAAACATGATAAACATAAATTAGATTTTATAAATTAAATTATAAAATCTTACAAAATTAAATATAAACTTACATGTTTAAATAATATCTATAATTTACTTAGAATATAATGATATGTTAAAATCATTATTAAATTAATTAAATTTTATAAAATATATATATCTTTAGTTATTAATGAATTAACAAAGATAATAAAATGATTTAATTATATGTTTAAAACAAATCCTCGAGAACCAAACCCTAGATCAATTGAACACCAGGTTCAAGATCTAACTTATTTAGGTTTTGAAATTGTATTTGTTTGCTTATGTGAATTATAATTCCTTAGCAGGAATTTACTAGGTAGTCAACACCACACAAGGACTGAGGTGAGTTCATAACTAATCCCCTTTTAATCATTTAAATATTTTGGGGCTGGAATACATGTTGTAATTGAAATTACAAATTATTTTTGTGTATCATGTTAAATAATAATTGGATCACATTTATGATTACATATGGTTATTATGAAAATCCTTCTGTGTAAACTGGGCTATAAACAAGGCAGGGATCTTTTGGATAGTACTATCGGGGAGTGACTAACCCCCACAAAGGTTTGGACATGTGGTCCTTATCAGATGCACAAAGATCTCGCTGTCATTCGGGATGACTATTCTGTGGGAAGGCAGATTGTTGCGCTATATAAGTTTTGCCATTATAGTTCCACTTACCACCCATATGAGGATAAATGTAAAGAGAGGATTCGCGCCCTCTGATTTGAATTATTAAAACTGGCATAATACACACATAAAAGGAAAAGGGAAAAATTAAACTATGATACATGGGCAAATCTTATGTGATGGATTTGTTGGGCTTGTACATAGTGGGTATGTGGGATAGCGGGTTCAACTTAATGAAAAGGGTTCCGACAGGCTATTCATATACCGTGAGTAAATTAAACTCACACTTTTACAGTAAACCCTTCTTTGAATGATAATGGATGACTTATCAAATATGATTTACTTACCTATGAACTCACCAACCCTGTGTTGACACTTGATTTACATGTATTCTCAGGTATCTATTAGGAGCTTATGGACATGCATGTAGGATCATATAAGAGCTCCAGATACACATCGGTTATTGATAAGACATGATTAGACGTATTGTTAAATAATATATATATTTATTTCCGCTGCGTATAATATCTAATGCTCTGAATAATAATGGAATGATTATCTAAAACTTATCATATAGATAACTGCATCTCATGTGTAACTACTGTGTTCGATCCTGTTTGCTCACCCCTCCGTGATAGATTCCAACCCAGAATTTGAGGATGTGACAATTATCTAGTCCAGTCTTAAGTTTTATTCGAAACTGACATGGTTCAAATATAATATATTATTAATGATTTCACAAGGTAACATTTTTAAAAATTTTGAATACACTGATGTAACATGATTATCTCTACGTATGTTTCGATATAAATTTTATTTAAAACCACGCCTGGTAACGTCCAACCGAAACCAATATAATATACTAGCTTTAGTAACCCGTGTAATACACGGGTTGAATAAATAAAATATTAAATTAAATAAAAATTATTAATTATAAAATGATAGACTAAAACATGATATGATTAAAATTATGTATAAGTAATAGTTATAGTTATAAGTAATAAAACAATAAAATGATCTTTTTAATTTTTTTTATTTTTTCAAAGATAAATTAGACATTTTGTTTTAGAACAACATTAATTTTTTTTAAAAATTTTTACTATAAATCCCTATTTTAGTTATTTTTATTTTATTAAAAAATTACTTTAAAAACTAATTTTAAAATATTACGTAAAAATAATTTTATTTTTTAGAAAAAAATCTTTTTAGAAAAAAATATCTATAGAAATAACATTAATAAAAATTTATCTTTCTTAATTTATTAAAAACTAATTATAATGTAAAAATAAATAGATAATATTATTAGTAATTAATGTGATTATTTAATAGGAGAGAGAAGCGGTGAAAATTTGATTAGAATTATTGTAGTGCTGACACGTGGCATTAGATGATTTTAAAAATGACATACGACAACCATAGTTACCCTTTTATTAGAGTAGTGAGATTTTTTAGTTCTATTCTAGCATCGTAATTATTTTTGATATTATGAATATATTATTACAGCATTTATTTTCATCCATGCTTTGATATATAAAATATATACAAGTCAGCACAACACGTGACAAAACATTGGTATATCTTTAATTTTTAATTATTTAATAACTTTATAATGTTCCACTAAATATAAAAATATTCGTTATAAAGTGGAGTACATGCCGTCCTCTATTTTTCTTACCAACAAACAAGTGAAGAAAAAAAAAAAAAAAAACCTTGTTTGCAAACGCCATACCTTACATGCAAATGAAATTCATCATAAATACAACCCAAATTCCTCCCAAATGCACACCCAAATTAAAAATGACCCCTTACGCAACCACCACAAAAAAACGTCGCCAAACTTTAATCCACAACCCTAAAATAATCCCCCACACCCCTACACTATCAGATCCGATCACCTTCTCCGTCATCCATTCCGCCACCGTGCCTCCGCCCTCCGCTGCCGTACACCGCCGGCCCTTCAGATCTCAGGCCAACCTCCTTCAGCAGATCGACGGTGTAGAGTTGATCGGAAACATGTTTTCAGATCGGAAGTTTTCCGGTGACCGATGAGTTTTTTTCTCTCTCCGATGTTGATAATTTACGGTTTTGTAAAGTTGAAAACGGTACCTCTTTATCATCAACATAAGTTTTTTTTTTTTTTTAGTTTTTACGTGACTTTGAAGTTTATTTTTTATTTTTTCAGAAAATAAAATATATTTCTTTTTGGAAGAAAGATTTTACTTGGTTTGGAAGCATAACATATTCGGTTTTTAATTTTTGGAAAATATTAATTTAATATGATTAAAATATATTATCTGAAGATTCTAAAGCTTTTTCTTTTGTCTTACAAGGACAAATTTTATTTTCTGTATAAATATTTAAGGGGTATGTTATACATACACCCTATTTATTTTCATTCTCTCTATCTCTCTATTCATACATATAGATACATGAAGAGAGATAGAGAGGTGTTTAAATAACAAAAAATGATGTTTGTATAACACAACCCGTATTTGAACGAGATCATACATGTTTTTGTACAAATTTAACATATTTTTAAGAAGAGTTACCCTGAAAATTAATTTTAAAAAGGATGATTTTATTTAAAAGCTAAAATTCGGTTTTGATTCATTTGACGAAAACTTCTTTTAAAATATTAAAAAATCAATTACGTTAAAAAGTTTCATTAATAATTATTTCGTCAAATTACAAGAATGAAAAATTAACTTTTTATTTATTTATTTATTTAATTTAATTTAATGAGGGAATTAGTTGTTATATTTTATCTTCTTCTAGTAATGGGCTAGGATATTTTGGTAATTTTAACCAAAAAGTCGAGTCTCTATTTTCATAGTAATTTAATACCCTTGTCACGCGCTTGTAATTTCACACAATGCCAAAGCGCGTGTCTCAAGATACCAATTCACATTTCAAGTCGGTCCACGTCATTACGTATGTTTGGACATCAGAACTGGCCGGGGCCCACTCAATGAAAACAATAAAAATAGCCAAAATTAAAGCGCCCAAAACTCACGATACTCATCAAGGGTCCATCATCCGCCACGTGTCATCGAGATCCGATCCCCACCGTAGAGTACATCCATGACGGGCAAGGTGCCCAGACAGCATGTAAACCCACATCCTCCGTCAGATCATCTGTCAGAATACAATCGACGGCGGATATTCTGCCCGTCGTTACAACGGTCAGATCTTATCGCCTTTAAGAACGAACCCCAACCCCTTCAATCTTCGCTCAGTATCAAACCCTAGAAGGTCATCACCTTCGTATATATAAAATATTGGTTCACATATGAATTTATATATTTATTCGTTTCTCCGGTAACGGATCATAAATCTCCGGTCGTTGCCGTCGTTGTGATTGTAGTGGTTACATGTTTTCGTATGCGATCGTATGCGTTCGTATCGGAAATCGATCGGTGTGTAAGCACGTTGCCGTCGTTGACGGTTCATGGCGCTGTTAGCTAGTCGGAATCACACTAATTGTGGTCATCTTCAATCATTCATGGGAGAAATCCCAAATTATTCCAATAGTAATCTTCGTCAATTGAGCCCTAACCCTAACCAAAAACCCAAATCCAACAAGAAGAAGCATTTCCCAAACGGCCGGTTTTACAATCACAATTCTCACGCTGTTGATTCTTGTGGGGTGGTTGCGAGTCGAGCTGTTTCGGATGATGCGTATTCGTTCAATCAGAGATCGATCGAGGCTATTGATGGAGGTGGGTTTGGGAATGGGTCCAACCATGGGGCGTATGTGACCTACAACGTTGGTTCGTGTTCTAGAAGCGAGATTAATGAGCTTCGAAAGAAATTAGCTTTGGATCTTGAGAGAATTCGGAGCCTCAATGATCGAATTCAGGGTGGTGATTTAAACCCTAGGTCATCCAACGGTAAATTCAAGAAATTGTCGGGTAATAAACGGTTGGTTTCTTCGATGCCGTTCGGATCTAGTAACAAAGAGCCGAAGCATT